>OW569403.1:42218301-42703241 GCA_937654795.1 Cistogaster globosa | reverse complement strand
CGTGTGTATTTTGTTGTGTTACTGGCAGCATTTACACCAGTTTGTTTAATTATTTCAATTCACTTGCAGCTACAATGATTTGCAAAGTGAGACAGTTTAGTCTAAAAATTTTTTTTTAGGTATTTTAATAACTTGTGCTAATAAGTATTAATAATTCTCTAGTCTGGCAACTTAGGTTACGTTTCAGAACATTTCTTTTTTTGTTTTTTTTTTAGGAGCAATTTCTTAATATAAAGAAAAATAGACTATTGCCTATTTAGCATTTGGAAGATCGTTTTAACCAAATTCCGATTGTGAGTTTTTTTAAGATAACCCAAGATGACTGAAAATTAATAAATCAGTTGTGCATTTAAAAAACGTTTCGACTATTTCTCCGAGTAACGAACAGAAAGCGACTAAAAAAACAAAAAAATCTATTGAATGCGTACTATCATTAATTGATCATGCAAAGGCACGAAATATGACTGTTTGTTTTTTAGTTTTGTTACTTGCCATATTTGATTACACAAAAAAACAACAATTAGAAATTTGCGTATACTATGATTCGAGGAAGACTCGTATATGACTAGTTGTACGACTAAAAAGAGACTCAAAAATATTTCGTATTTGATTAAAAATACAATTAAAACGGTAACGAAAATGAATCAAAAGACCGAGTCATTTAGAACTTGTTCAGAAGATTCGTGGCTAGAGTACCATTATCTCCTAAAAAAACAATCAATTTCAACTCAAAAACGACTTGAATATAATCAATAATAAAACATACAATTTTACTCTTCTAAAAAATTTGTATAGAAATAAATCTGAAAAAAACTAAGTGTTTTTTATACAAAATTTTTAGATAAGTAAAACATTTTCATAACGCAAACAGCACACAAGAAATTTTTAGTTCGAATAACATATCACCTCTTAATAAAGCACTTTTTTTTTAGAGGTTTTTAGTGTTGAAATTTCGAAAGATGTTTGGATCGCTAAGTAGGAAAAAAATTTATTTTGATGTTAAAAACACCTTAAAGATCTTCAGTGTTACTAATACTATAAAAAAATTTCATATACCAACTCTTAAGGTTTTAGTAATTTTCAAAATTATTTAAATAAATATGGTTTAGGTTAAGCTATGGCCTACATATGAATTGACAAATGTTCAACCAAATTTATGTATGTGTGTATTTGCTTCCTTTGTTGTATTTTTTATGCCTTTAACATTTGCAGGCATATATTTTTGTGAGAGGCTGGGTAATAAACATAAAGTACCAAATATTGTTAAATGGAGCTAAACAAAACACACACATTTATTGAAACCATAGTCTGTGCCCCACAAATACTTTCATGCATAACTTTATTAGAATATTAGATACGTATAATATCCCACCAAACCAAAGGTTTCGTCTTTATCTGAAGTCAGACTTGTAGTAACATTAAGACATTTCGGTTAATTGTTTGTTTCGTGTAACTAAAACTCTTTAAAAATATATTACACTTTTGTTTTTAATTGTGCAGTATATATATTTATTTATTTTTGAGTTTGAAATAACAACAATATTACCTGCATACGTACCTAAATAAATACCGGTGTTAAAATTTCTGTTAAATATCGGTTCCGAAATCGGAAGATTTTGTCGAACTGTTGTAACAAGTTTTTTACAAAATCGGACCATTTGGTTTAGTGGGATACAACAAATTCAAGTTTCTATGTATCTGTGTGCGTGTGTGTGATTTTTACATGTGCCAGCGATAATTTAAAACATTTTATAAATTTTTATATTTTAAATGAAATTAGAACAAATTAAAACATGGCTGGCAAACTTCGTTGTTTATTTGTTAATACAAAAACTTTTAAAGCATCGAAAAAAAATATTTTAGATATGAAATATTTTTTAAATTTTAAAATGATACCAAAGATTTAGACTTGAGTGATTTTTTTTTGTCATCAGTTATTTTGGCACTTTTATTTTTTAAATGTTGTTTTTATGACCTCT
Organism: Cistogaster globosa; assembly: GCA_937654795.1. NCBI lineage: Eukaryota > Metazoa > Arthropoda > Insecta > Diptera > Tachinidae > Cistogaster > Cistogaster globosa. The sequence goes on along the minus strand of OW569403.1, from coordinate 42,701,262 downwards.
ATAAATAATTTTAATTTCTAATTCAACAAGCGCTAGGTGAGTTTTAAAATAAAAATATTGTTTATAATTTTAATTTTTTATTTCAATATTTCGCCATACTGTTAAAAAAAATTAATTCAATTGAAAAAATTAAAAAAAGTGAAAAAATTCATCAAAACTTTTTTTAAAATATAATTTTGTGTCCTGTTTTCTGAAGATGCCTGAAGATGGTGAAATAATGAAAGAAAAAAATAAAAAGTAATAAACAATATTTTTATTTTAAAACTGACCTAGTGCTTGTTGAATTAGAAAATATAACTATTTCTTAAAAATTCTATTTAAAACATAAAATTAGAAAGAATATTTTATTTACTTTTTATTTGTCACAGTGTCAAGACATTCCTTATGAAAATCGGTTACATTGCCAATGGAAATATTTCTGTTCGGCTTTTAGAATTTAAATTCAGTTACAATGACTAATTCAATATCGTGAATTAAAGCAAAGGCATATTTAAAATTTCTTTTTATTTAAATAACTTTTCCTTTTAATAAATGTTTAAAAATTTAATAATAATTCTTGCAAAAAACCCTCTTCAAAACAGATTTAACCAGTTTGCCTATTACGAATCAAAAGATTGGATACGTACATCTAATTACATTAACTTTGGGGACACCCCTTAATATCTACGAACACGTTTTTACTTGTTTTTATAGCGGTGTTAGCAATGCAGTTTCTTAGTAAACTTTAACTGTCTGATAACAATTTATCAGCTTAGCCATATACATCAAATATTGCAAGCTATTGTAACACCCTTTAATTTATAGTTTTAATTTTTTTTTACTTCTTGTTACACCAAACAGGGTAGTAGATTTTCTGGCTAATTATCAAATGTTTATTTTCAGCCGTTTAATATATAAAAGTCAAATTTCATCAATTATGGGTACACCCTTCAATTTTTAAATTCAAATTTTGTACCTGTATTTTAGCCCCATGGAAATTTCAGCTGTCTGTCTATAACTGTTTATTAGTTTGGCCATATACATTAAATTAGAACATTAGGACACCCTTTAATTTCCAAATCCAAATTTTATACATGTTGTTGTAGCAGACTTATTAAACTTTAACCGTATATCTACGACTGCCCGAAAGTATGGTCATATACATAGATCAAGTTAATAATGATATTGGCATACCCTTTAGTTCATAGTTTTGAATATTTTTGAATTTTCAAGCGCCTGTCTACAACAATTAAAAAATAAGGCCTTTATAGGTAAATTTACGTCAAATATGGGAACACTCTTTAATTTTATTAATTTTTTCTATTAGGAGCTACAGTGATACTCAGTGTTTTTGTTATTAATTTCAAAGCGGTGCTCTTTGCGCTTCAAATGACACAAAAAACAAGTATGCTTTTTGGTGACACTTTTTAGTTTTTAAAGTTTTGAACAATTTTTAAAAGTGGTTCGACTTAAAAAATGTCGTAGTTCTGCAGGCACAAACATAAAAGAGCAACATTCAGACGAAATGATAACCTGATTTTTTGAAGAACTAAAAGACTAAAGCTAAATTTAATTTAATTTATTTGTTAAAATGAGGATAAGATTATTATTTTCAACTGCCTTTGATCATTTAATGCCTGCTCTTGGCTCATGCTGTCACTTCTAAAAGGTTTAACATTTAAAAACTCATGTTCATTCGACAATTGATGATCAACTTTTTTCACATCAAGCAACCATATGCTTTTGTGTGTAAGAACTTAAAAGCCTTTGAAAATGTGTCACATTTTCACTAAACAATAAAAATGGTGTCATTTGTTGAGTAGTTTGCAACACTAAGTATTATTTTTTGTTGTTGTAAAAGCGTTGTTTTTGCTTTACATATGTACAAATGCATTGACACGAAAATACTATGAAAGCAATTGTTTTATAAGCGGGATTTAAATAAAAAAATTTACGAAAATTTTTCATGTGTTGAAAGTTAACTACTACATGCATATAAATATTTTTTTATGTAAGTGGTAACGTTGTGGTTAACCGCTTGATGTGCAGTACTTTTTTTAAAGTTAAATAAAAATATATAAATTTTTTTGCTGCGTAAATATATTTTTTTAATCACCCCCTTGGGTGCTGTTTAAACCGTGAAAGCATTAATATTTTTCTCTTTGGCTTGTTAAATGTAAAATGTGAACTTGTGTAAAATGTAGTCCTTTTCCGCTTTTTATGTCCCATATTTTTTTTTAACAATATGAGTTCAGAAAAAAAAATATAGTTTTAAAAAGCAGGCTGAACTAGTAAAAGTTCAAAGCTGCAAAAGGGACATTGTTGGCCAAAACAGCCAACCAAAAAATAAATAAAAAATAAAAAAAAACTTATGGTAGGTTTAAAAGGAAACATATTTATTTCAAGGGACTTTAAAAACTAAAGTCTAATAAATATTAAGCGAAAGTTGCGTAAAATATATCAAAACGAGTGCATGAAAAAGAAAGTTTTAAAGCATTTAAAAAAAATTTGTTTGCAAGCTTTTACTGTATAAAAATTTAAAAGCTGTAAACAATATTTGGTTTATTTTCTGTTTTTTTATGTTGTCACCTTCTTTTTTTTGCTTTTTCAGATTGTTAAATTTTTAAAATCTAATTTTTTATTGTTTTTTGAGACAGAAGTAAAATTTTTCAATTTATTCCTATGGCGGTTTTTACAGTGCCTACGCTACATCAATAATTACTCTTGCAATTATAATTTAAAATTTTTATGAACTAAGCAACTATTTTATTACCAATTAATTTTTTTGTTTTTTGTCAAAAGTATCTTTAATTTTATATAAAAACTAGCAGTGCCCAAGACTTCGTCCGTGTATCGTTTCTAATTTTCTTAAAATTAAAATTCAGAAAAATCTGTTGTAGAGTTCTGTAAACGCTGTTAAAACTGACAATTGTTCTAGTACCATTTTACCGGTAAAATTGAGTGCATCTTTATTTTCTCTACGAAATGACTTATTTTTACAAAAAAATATTTTCTATATTTGAACCAGGGTTTTAAGAGACTTTTTTAGAAGAGAGTATAAGCGAAACCTTTCCGTTTCATGTCTGCGTTGCAAATTTATTAGAAATACAATTTTTTTCTAGTTTTTGACTTTTTTTAAAATCAAGAACATTTTTATTGGAAAAGAATTATTAAGTTTTGATGAAATTAAATGTTGCGAAAAAAAGTTTTTATAGACATTTTTGCTGGGGTAGTTTAATTCTATAGATTCTGCAAATTTATGCCTGAGTTGTAATAGAATTTATTTTAAATTGAAATTTTTTTGCTTCTTAATTGGCCCCCATATTTTGTTAACCTTATCATATTGAAAAAGTTTGGCCTTTAATTTCCCGCAAAGTTTGTGGAGGTGAATGATAATTCAGGGACACGAAATCAATAGTTCAACCCATTAAGGACGCTTAAAAATCACCGCCCACAATAAAAAGTCCTAAGAAAAAAACTTAATATTAACATTATTAATTAATTAAATTTTCTTTCATTAGAACGAATAATTATAAAATATTTTTTATCCTTTTTTCGAAAAAGGACTTTTGTCTACACTGACCATTTCCGACTCCAAAAATATTTTTATTCTGAGTACTTGTGCGTAGCATGTTAATGTTAAAATCATTTTTGCCAAGGTACTAGATTAGCTAGAGAATTAGCGAGGAATTGACTTATTAAACTTTGACATATACAGAAAACCAACCACAACAGACATAACTATCCACGGTTCCTCAAACCATTCCAATCAACATAAACTCGCAGCATTCAGACATATGATGCACAGACTTAAGACAAACCCACTTTCTCCAGACAAATATAACAATGAACTCGACACAATTTACACTGTAGCTAAAAATAACGGTTACAACTGCACTACTATCGACAAACTACTTAGACAATACATTACTAAAAACAAGAAGAAAGAAAACAAAAAGACATTCGATACAACACGACGACACATTTTTACTTACACAGAGCCAGAAATATATAGATTAAATAACCCTTTTCAGAAGGAAGGTTTACAGACAGCACTAAAGACGAGCAACACTCTATGAAACAATCTCAAGACATCAACAGAAATAACCGATAAATTTAACACCAGAGGAGTATACAGATTTACTTGTATCTGCAACCATACATACATAGGACAAACTGGACGAACATTAAAAACAAAGTTCACAGAACACATACGATCATATAAACAGAAAACAGAAGACTCTTACTTCGCAATACACCTTAACACACATGAACATGAGCCATGGGAAATAGATGAATGTATAACGTTAATACATCCTAGTAAAAAAGGACGAAGACTGGACATTCTTGAAATCATGGAAATATACGAAACACGAACGTTTAACGGAGATATTATTAACGAACAGGTAAATACAACCTCTGACACAATTTTTTCACCACTAAAACTATTAAAACAAACTTACAAACGCAAAACACCCACAGATGGTCACACTTACCTACCCAATAATAAAAGACTGAAATATTAAAATTATATACCTTGAATAAAGATGACAGATATCAGGCAATCTACCTGCATAATGTCGTTTTTAAATAGACACCATCCTAACAGACAAAACTACCTGAACCCACCACTATATATGCAACAAACACCTTACACTATCTAACCAGTACTAATCAAAACGCGGCTTGAAAATGATGTCTTTACATCGTAAGCGCTCGCCAATCGTACCAAATAAACATCCAGTGACGACGGTCTTCACCGAAAGGTATGACATCAAAATTTATATACACCAGTTTCGAAAATTTTGCTATTGAAAATTAGCAAGATCGGTTCATGTCTTTTGAGGCAACGGGTTAAAAATCACGCATGTCTTAAGTTTTTCAAATAGTTTGGAATAAATCTAGTTTGGTAAAGTAACTGCAATCATAAAACAAATATATAAGGTGATAGGGAATTAAAAATTAACATTAACAAAAAATATTAATTGAAGAATTTGGCGCTTGCACATATTTTACGAGTTATGGGCCTATGAAATTTTCATAAAACATTCTATTGTCCATATGGCCAATATGGGTGGCATTTAAAAGCTTTTACAAAATGTTTAACAAATACTAAAATACTTTTAAAATACTAATCCCATTAAGAGCTTAGGAAATTTGGTGATTTTTAATTCTCTGTCACCTCACTAGATTTACATTTACATACATGGTGAAGGGAGATAAAACTCAGTATATTCGATTATATCATTCTTACTAGTTTTTTTTTTGCAATCATAAGAAAGTGTTTTTCCATTGGTAGTTAAAATAAAAATTTAAGTGATTTGAGTGATCTGATCGGGAGTGTATGCAAAATCAGGTCTTTAAGAACACCTTTTAACTCTTAATCTAATTTTGTTATTTGTTGTTCAGCCATAATAAGACATGTTCTGTATGAATTTCAATCACCTAATCTTTACGGTTTCAGATACCTAGGTCTGTCATAGATGAACAGACATTGTAGCGATATTAATATTAATATCAATTTTTGTGTTTATAGAACTTAAAGTCAAAAAGGAATTAACACAGAAATGTCCTTTTTGATAATATTAAAAAAAACACAATTTCTTATGCACTCACTACGTCTTATTTTTTTTACAAAATTAACAAGTAATATTCGATCTTCTATAATCCTTAACGAGTTTTCCTTTCAAGGTAAAGGTTATTGTGTAATTAAATCTGATGTGTAAATATTGTATTAAGTTACTTCTTATCAAATAAATAATCTTTAATTTCTAGCCTTTAATTGTAATTAATTAGTATCAAAGAACTATTTACTTTTAAGGAGTTTGTTGAATCACCTGGAACACAAATCATTATTTTGTTTGTTTCATTAATAAAATATCAATCTATAACAATATTATTGATGAGTAATTAGGGACGAATGATTAATATGAAATCAATTTTGTTTCATGTAACTTATACGAACAAGTGAGTGGTGGTTGGCCTTTTATTGTTGTGTCATTTTGTTGTCTTATTGTTTACTTAAAGTCAACATAACGATTAGCTCATGAAAATATCCATCAATTAAAGACAGATAGATATTATATGTAAGTGGGAAATTGTTTTTACTTGAAGGTAAAGCAAACATTATGTTTAATTATTTGAAAATGAAACTCTAGCTGTAACATGTCACCCAAACTGATGAGCCAGGTTTAGAAATTCAAGTTTAAGTAATTACTTTAGCAATCATCGAATAAATATACTTTTTAGTATTGAGTGATCGCCGATTTAAGGTGTGTAAAATATCAAAAAATAAAATCATGAGTGTTTTAATTTAAAAGAAAATGTTGTGGGGGAACTTTTTTAATTTTTTATACGTAAATTGCCGGTATTAACGATCATGTATTTTTTGTTAAAAAAAATTTCCATCTAAGTTGCTAATATGCCTTAAAATTAATTAATATTTTAATGCTGCCGTTAAAACGTAAACCTATTTTTTGCACTACAATGTCATGGCTGTCATTCCTTTACCCGTGTGTCACTGGAGTATTTCATTGGAGCCGCAGCTAATAAAGAAATTTTTACGATAGTTAACATATTATGGTGGTTATAACAACAAATGAAATGAAATACAGATTCATTTCTTTTTACAAATATGTCATTATTTTTATTTTGTCTTTAAAGACAGACTTTTTAAATTAATGCAGAGTGTGTAGAATAATGAACCTTTAAGTACATGATTATTGTTATCTCCTCGAATATGATCTTTCAAACCGTTGCACAAAGACTTAATATTTATTCACATTCTATTGTTCTACGCCCGCAATTACGATAAGTAAAAAATGAAATTTGAGATTAAAGGATCTTCCTGTAAAGACGTGATTGCTTTATTTGAAATTTAAGTGAAATAAAAGGAATAGAGGATCTCATTTTAACGTTAAATATTTAATTTTTTAAACTGTAATAGTCAAATGCCCTAAAATTTTCATTAACGAATTGTAACAGCATATAATTTTATATTGAAATGGGGCCCTAGGTCCAGATCGCCTAAACCTTCAGGCGAATGTCTTTGATAACATGGGGACCAATAGTAAACCTTTTGATAGATGTTAAGTAGAAGAGTTTTCGAAATCATTCTCGAATTAAATAATTGAAGTTCACTGATATTGATTATTAAGGACGAGGGAATGTTTTGATGGCCACTTTGCGGTCGCTGACTTAGCTCTTCAAGAAATTTGTCATTTATTAGAACATTAAATTCATTTCGGCCTTTTATGCATTTGATTTTTTCATTTTTTTATATACGCAGATAATAAAATCTCAAGTTTAGTCACAAGAACGTTGAGTTGACGTCAATTATATTTAAGTGTGCCAAACTCCCACTTAAATAATTTAAATTCACCGATACTTACGATTAATAAAAATGTTTTGTTATTAAGGTGGTTGGATCATTTATTAAATTGTTAAATAAGGGCAATTTGGGTCTATTTTGCTTATCATATTATCATATTATTTTTAAGTTTCCGCATTAGGGTCATTTAACATTGGGGTATTTTATCAACGAGTCGAAAGAAAAGCGATAAACAATTATATTATTTAAATTTTTACAAAAGGTTCATGGATAACTAAAGCAAAAAGTATTTTTACAACGAGTCATTAGTTGTTTTAGTGAAACTTCATTATAGTTAGTTTTGTTAAATATTTAAGGTAATTGTATGCGTGAGTAAGCTAACCATTGTTTCTCTATTAATAAAACTGTATTAATGTGTATGAAATATTTTTTGGAAATTTTTGCGTTGGTGTAGATAGATAGATGGAATACAAAACACTTATTTTTGGAATTTTTTTCTGTTTGTCTGTGCTTGCATTACGTTAAAACTGCAAGACTGATTTGAATAAAGCTTTGTGAGGAGGTGCCTTTGCACCTTGGTTCAAATATAGAATACGTTTTGTTTTTTTTTTTTTTTCGTAAAAATGTGTATTTTTGTAAAGAAAATATAAAAAAATATCCAATTTTAACGATATAATGCTACAATACAGTTTTCAGTACTGTTAATTTTTGTAAATGGAAAATGAACACTGTTTACAGAACTCTACAATAAATATTTAAAAACATATTTTTCTAAATTTATATTTTAATAAATTAGTATTAACATGCACACAAATTCGTGGGCACTACAATTAGTTTAAAAAATTGTATTTTTTCCCCGGAGAACTTGGTAATTTCTGGAGCGATTTTTAATACTTTTGTGTAAGTGAAGGCTGATGTCTGCAAATCGATCCTATTTTAAAAATTAGAGAGTATCCCTATATTATACTTATGACCCTAAGATGTCCTTTAAATCGAAATGGGCAATTATATTAAATTTAACAAAGTGATACCCAACTTTAGCTCCCAAAAGCAGAGAGTAATAAAAAAGTCTTTTGATTCACTTTATACTACATACAAGTCAAAAATTTAAAATTTTAAGTTAAAGGGTGTCCCCATAGGTGCTGCAACTGGTATCTACGACCTTGCTTTTAATTGCACATTTTTAATTTCGTAGATCATGACCCTCTGACTACTTTGAAGTCAGCTTTTTTCTTCCAAGAATTATTTACTTTTTACTTTCCTTTAAAAATTACCTACACTTCTTAAGATGGTTTACTTAAAAATTTTTTTGCAATCTTTCAGATTATAAAAATTTTCTCTTTCTCTGTTCCCTTCACACACATTTCAATTACGCTGCTGCACTAAATAAGATTTTTACTTTATTAATTTAATTCAAGTCCCATATTTTATTTGGTATTTCAAACCACATTCAAAATAATAATACAGCAAATCTTTTCTCCACAATTTTTCTATTTCGTTTTAAATAAAGCGTATAAAAGACCAACAAATAAAAGAAATATTTATATAAAAATAAAATAAATCAAAACCAAACATTCTTTACATGGATTTAATTTTGAGCAACAATTGTTTTTTTATTGCATTAACTTTGGTTTGTTTTGCAATATTCACACGATATTTGCTACAATCGAGAGTAAGGAGTGCGAAATGACAGTAGTGTATTACAAAAAATGTATTTCCATGCAGCTATCATTAGGAGCTATCATTAGCTTGATTAAAAATAATTACAAAAAAATTTAATGAATAATGATATATTTATTTCGTTGTTCCCTTAAAATTTGAACATGGCTTTTCAAGGTTGATTTATTTGAACTGCATTTGTGTGAAATTTTAATAATTTTCTATTAGAATCTGTTTCCTCCTATTTAGAAGCTATAACTTTAATTTCTAGTTGGATACAGACTTTTTCGCATGTTCTATTTTGAAACTTTCATACATAGTTTCAAAATAGAACAAAATAATAAATAGCTAAACGAAACACCTTAGTCTCCAAAGACATTTGTTTTGTATTTTTTATTTTGTCTATCCTTCACGAAATTTGACAAAATTTGTCTTTGATGTTGAAACGAATTTCCGTTTAGCAATTTCACTTATTTTGCTTGAAAAATTTGACAACTAGATAGTGATGACTTTAAGTAGGCAACATTGTTTGATTTTTTTCTTACAACCCAATTTAACACCAGCAGAACATTTAAAATCATCCTTATAAGACAAAGTTTCTGTCACATTTTAAAAGGCAAAAAAAAAAAAAAAAAACATAATAATAAAAGAGGAAATGGCAGAGACTTTAACATGCAGGTGATGTCTGCAGCAAATAGCAATGCGTCTGAATTACTTTTATAAAAAGTGCATACATACTTAACACGATTCTTAAAACACACTTAGTTACGAAAGATATTTCAAGCTGTATTTAGAACTTTGCTAAAAAGTATCTAGTTAATCTAAAAAGAAAAAAACCCTTCCAACACTGGTCGTGGTAAAACTGCAAATGTGTTAGTGCAAAATTGTGTATATATTGGCTTCAGTCATTCTCTTTCTGTTGGATAGTACTGCTCATATTATTTCGCTGTTAGAAAAAGATGTTGCCAGAAATATCTTTCTGTTTATATACATAAAGCCAGAAACATTTCGTGTCTTTGCTCTTCAACATTATTTCGCAGTATCTTGTTATATAAGTATTTATTTAGGAATATCATGCAATGACTAAAATTTAATTTTGGGTCTGTTCAGTAACTTTGCTATCAAAAACTAGCAACGAGAGAGTATAACAGAACCTCAAAATTTTCTCCAAAATGTAAAAAATTTAATGAACGCTTTGCTAACTGAAATTAGCAAAGAAAATTATTGTGGCTTCGAAAATTATAAGCAAAACTTAAACACTGTAGAACATGATCATTAAATAGTACCATTTTTAAAGAAAATATACTAAAGCGCAAAAATGTATAAAACAAAGACAACAAACTGGTAACCATACAAAAAATTGAAAATAACACTCCAAGTAACCAACAGCAAAAATATGTACAGAAGATGTTTACATATTCCTTTAATTATTAGGTAATTTTCAAAAGCGATTGTGATGTTTATGCCCATCATGAAAATATTTTTTTCTGCAGTTAGTTCTAATAAACATTCTTATTGTGATTAAGATGTAGAAATATTTATGATAAAAATAATTTTAACTTCATACATGTACTGCTATTCTTTAAATTGTTTCGAAAAAAGTATATTGCAATGAATGTTTCATCACTTGTTTACTTTTAAATTTACTGCAAGGATGGTAGATTCTATACCGAATGTCTCTTGTTCTACACTTCTTTGCTGTGTACTTCCATATCTAAATTAAAGAAAAATAATAAAATAATATTATTTTTACATTCTTTTAATTGCCAAATACATGCATTTTATGAAATGTTGTAAAAATTTCTTTTATCAGACATTTTTAATGTAAAAATATTACTAGCAAAAAATTTTTTTTTGCTTTCATATTTTCATCTTTCTTTGACCCTCTACTTGCAAACTTTTTGAGTACGCGAACAAATTGTTGCCAATTATTACTAGAATTTGTAGTTATTGAACAGACCTATTATTTCGCCGTTTCTTTATATTTATAAACATGAAGCCAGAAATATTTCATATCTTTTCTAAGCAACATTATTTCGCAGTAATTTTTTATATGGGTTTTTATGGGAATATCGTGCTTAGGTTTTTCGCTAAAATCCGATATTATGAAACAACATCGTAAGAAGTTCTATTGTAGTCATTATCATTAAAGTTTAACTATTTTTAAATTGTTATGTCTTCAAGCTTAAAATATCTGCATCTAGTTTACCACTTGCTATAATAAATTTAAAAATCATTTACTTGAAGAAGGAAATCAATTTCGGTTGTATTTAGTTACGACTAATAGGTGAAGCAAGATCAATAAATAAGCACTCAGAATGTGTGGAAATAGTTTTTTTTTAGGTTTCATATTCCGGCAGCTAGGCTGAACCACATTTCATAGGTAATATTATCGCAAAAGTTTATTCAGATTTTAGTGATAAGTACAGATAATTAAAATAAAATTTTTAATTTTTTATTCAAATCTATAATTTATAAATTAAAATTAAAAAATTTAACTTTAATAAAATTATCATCAAATTTTCAGACTTTGCAATAATACGGCATTTACACTATGCAATTTTTAATGAAAATGGCATGAAATTTCTGTTTGTTGGTAAAGCAAAAGTGGTAAGCAAAATGGTATTGCTTGAATTTGGCAGGGATATTACTGTTCCCTATTTTTATTTTTATTTTTTTTAAATAAGCATATCGCTGCGACTTTAATAGAGAATTGAAAAAAAAATGCCACATAAAATTGCATACTGTAAATCCGGAAAAAGCGAGTCATACTTAAGAAATTTCTCAAATAACTTATTTATTATTTATAAACGTCCATCAAAAATTTAAAAGCTTAACCTTTTTCTATACAATATCAAAATTTTTTCGCCGTTTAGCGTTCTAAATTTCCAAATTTATACGTTGGCAAATTTAACTTTATCAAGTCCTCATATTTGGAAAAAACTACTCTTGTTATATATATTTTTTGTTTTTTTTGTTTTTTTGTTCTTTGGTAGTATAAAAAGCAGTTTAATTTCTTTAAATATTATTCACGTGCATGTGTTGGAATTTTCATGTGATAACTATTTCTGTATGTAGGTGTGGGTTAAAACCCACATCAAAATAAAAATAAGGAAAATTTGAAAGGAATAGTTGCCTTAAGCTTCTAAACAAAACACCAAACCAGAAATGTTTAGTTTAGTTAAGTTTAGTTTTGTTTTAATTTTTTATTTCATTTTATTTTGCTTTTTCTCTGTGATTTTTTTATTTCATTTGTAAACTGTAAGTGAACAATTGTATGTAAACTATTTAACTAACCGGTTTAACAGTACCAACAACAATTTATAAAACATCAGCAGCAACAACAACAATAAAGTGCTGCAACAAAGGATCACAAATATACTAAAGAACTTGAAAAAAAAAACAACAACAAAGAAATAGTTTAAAAACAACAGCTATTGCTTTACACTGTTTGCATGTAATAGTGAAACTTAAATAAGTTGTATATGATTGTGTAATATAGCGCTTGTGTATGTATAGGTATTTGTATGAGCAAATGTTTTATTTTTCTCTTTTTCAAACACTTAACTTTTGCCTGTAGTCATACGTTTAAATGTAACTACTTATATGCTTTTGTTTGTGTATGTGTATTTATGTGTGTATATGTAGATGCTATTTGTTGCCTGCGCTGCTCCACATATTTGTAATGATTGTTTGTTTGATTGTTTGTTTGCTTATGAAATCCTGAAATGCAATTGAATGCAGAAGAGTATAAACCACAGCGAACGATTATCGAGCTTAAGTGTGAATTTGTTTTTGTTTTCACAATAAAAGCATTGATTTTATAAAAACGTTTTTCTAACAATTGTTGCAAAATACATTGAAAAATCGTTTTAAATATTTAGTAAGCATGAAATTCTTCTGTTATTGATTTTGTCGATTCTCTAATAAAAAAAAATAAAATAAATAAATAAATAATAAAAATAAAATTATAACTTAGAAATTTAGGGTACAGTCAGATTAGTCAAATATTTGTCCGAAAAAACGTAACCACTTAATTATGGGAAACAATTTTTATCCTTTTCAAATACTTATTAAGAAATATTAGATGTTACTCAGTATAAAAGATAAAATATTACACTTACCTTAAATTGTCAATCGTAAGAATACGTGTCTGGAAAAATTTAATAAATATTTGTTATAATTCTAGTTTTATTTTCTTGGTCAAATATTTGACTAATCTTGTATTATAAACAATTTATGCAATTTAAAAGTATTGCGGTTTAATATGTTTCCAAGAACTGAAATTAATTTTATTACAAAAATTTATTCGTTTAAGAAAGTAAATAATTTTATATTAATTATCTTAAAAAGAGTTTTCATTCAAATTTTCTAATGTTGATGAGAGCACAATGTGATAAGTTTAAAAAAACCAGTTAGTTATTTATCTTATTTATTCAAAACTTTTTAGGCAGCGTTATTTCTTAAAAAATAGGAAAATAATGAAACTGCTTAGATTCAAAGATTAAGAACATTTACCATTCTCTATTCAATTTCCTGGCGACATTAGTCCTTAAGAATTATTTAAAAAAACTATATTTTCTTTTCTATTCTATTTTATTCTATTCTATTCTATTCTATTCTATTCTATTCTATTCTATTCTATTCAATTATATTCAATTTAGTTTATTTAATTTAAATCTGAAACTGAGAACTTTTAGCCTAAAATTTTGTTTAAAATTTAAAGAGTAAATATTAATTTCACAAATTTTTAAATAAAACGGTAAAAAGTAATTGCTCAATTTACAAGATCCTATTGTACCGCATATCTTTTATTAAAATTAATTTTTCTTGTAAATTATTGTGAACATTCAAGTTTATTTTATTAGTTGTCATCAAATAAAATGAAATTGAATCTAGACAATAAGTGGCAACTATGAAAAATAATTTTCACACAAGATACAATTTTATTTAAAATATGTAAAATTTGTCGAATATTAACAAGAAATTTACATATAACTAGCAGAAACATTGGTCTACTGGTGCAGGTAGCTATAGTTTTCCAACACAGAAACAACTATAAAAAAACACACAATCTAAGCACAGGTATGTTCACAAAATTGTTATAACTCATGAAGAAAATTATGTCCAAAGACCTTTTGTACAAAAAAACTTTTGCAAAGACATCACAATTTATGGAAAATTTTAAAAATCATAATCGGTTCAGATTTGTATAAATATAGAAGATTGAATATAAAGTTAAACTCCATGGTATGGTCTTCATGCAAATTTATAACAAATTTTTCAATATAAATCATTAGAAACAAAAATAAGCTATTGCGAGATAATTTTAGGATAAACCCTATAACATGATAACAGTAGATTCGTAGACTGAACGTTTACAAAGCAGCCATTCGAAGTAGAAAAAATAGTTTTCTTTTATTATTATTTTTTTCATTGTCATTGTCTTGGATAATTGAAATAAAAAAAATTTAACCACTATATAGTACTAATGATTTTATTTTAATTTTAATTAATGTTACTAATGGTAATGAAATTTTAACGAAATTTTTTAATAACATATAAAAAAATTTATATTAATTTTTTTTAACTCTTGGAAAAAAAATTGTTACAAATGTATGCGGTCATTTCTGATCGCTACAACATTCTTCGCATCTATCTACAGATTCTAACATAAATATATCAAAATTTTTGTGATAAAATAGACTTTTTCAAATAATATTAGGAGAGACGTTTATTACTGGTTTTTCTTTGAAGCCATTAAATTATAAGTCAATAATGATGATTTTGTATCTTAACTTATTATCAATGTAACCCTTTTATAGAAAGCATTAATAATATTGAAAATAATTACTTTAGCTTTATATATCATTCAATGCTTTAAAAAAGAACGTAGATATTACTTGAAGTCACTTCGCCATTTTTATTTTGGGTTAAATCTATGAGCATAAGTTTTTAAATAAAATATAAACTAGTGAAATTGGCATACAAATTATTGTGATCTGCAAATAGAAATAATAAAAAAATTTATACATTTAACAAAGATCTAAGGCTCTAAGAAAATAACATAACTAATGGAACACTTTTATATAATCGAGAGTGCGCGTGACTTGGTCGTAAGTCATTTATTTGTAAATTAAAAAAAAAGACAATTATAAAGAACATTAAAAAAATTGTATCTCTGATATATTGCGTCCCACTGTGTTCATGTTGTACAACAGTTGTTTGCTCCTTTATATTACTGTACGATTCCAAACCTTTATTTGGGATTGAATCAGGCAAACCTTCTACATATATTACGACCTCTTCGCTGTTTTTCTGCTTAAGATGAATGCTCTCGATTTGTTAATCTCTTTATAGTTCTATAATTTGCCGCACTTAGCAATTTGTGATTTTATAATATTAAAGTAATTTGATAAAATAAAATTAATAACGGCAACATTACTCGCTTGAAAATTGTTCATATCAAATTAAGTAAATTGCAAACGTTGTTGTTCTCCTTCCGTTAACGTATATTTGAAAGACAAACACATACACAAATAATACACACACACACACAAACAAAGAGTCATACAGTCTGTTATTCATTTATGGATATAAGATTCCCAAGAGCTGTTGCTTCTATTATCAAACAAAATAATCTTTTATGCTAAAATTGAATGGCGGACGTGAGTGTTTACAGCAAAATCATAGATGGATTTAGAAAATTATTAACATCTCGTACTCGTATGTTTGTAACAATAGAAGAATAAAATATTGAAGAGAGCAAGTTCTAGTTGCAGCCAGAAAAAAAAGCACAATATATTCAATGACATACAATGCCACACTACACATTGACATTTGTAGGAGCAGCATTGTTGTCATATTTGATGATGGTATAAATGAGTGGTGGGTGTTCAAGTGAATATGTGTCAGTTTATTGTATTTTCTATAAGGAGTTTTTATTGAACTCAAATATTTAAAAAATTGAATTGCATTTTATGTCATAATAACAATAACATCAGCTACTACAATAGCACCAACAACAGTTACTCTGCTACAATAAGTAAATATGAGTAAATATAAAAATATGAACAAACATACTTTAATACGAAGGTGTTTTGAAAAGTTATTTAAATACAATTTTTTGTATAATTTGGTAAATCCTAACGGATAATAAAATGACGATGAAGGTAATGTTTACTTATGAAGTTATAAATTTTCTATAAAGAAATTATGCAACAGCCCTCATATATTTGTACTACCGCTGATACTACTGCACGCACTGTTGCAAAGCAAAAAGTAATGACAAAGAACATGACTGTCTATATTTGCACTCTATTATAAAAAGTATTAAGTTCATAAAAATACAAGAGAACTTTTGTAGGAAAGTTTATCAATTTGGCTGAGTATGTATGTTGTCTAAGCTGTTAAGTGATTGATGTTCATATTTAAACAAAAAATATAGAGTGTTTATAAAAGTATTTGTTATTTGTAAGTAAACATCGGTTGTAATGTTGTAATGCTTCTATGAAACATTAGAGACTAAACAAGTGAGGTTTGCTATATTTGTTTACGCTATATTTTATATATCCTTCAGCAGTGAAAAGTTTACGTTTTTGGGGAAATATATCTTTAGTATGATAACCGTCTAAATGAAGCCTGCTTCCGCTGTATCTTTATACATGTCAAAGTAACATAAACAAAAGGAATACAAAGTTGACCTCTCATAGGGCTCTTAGCTCGTACTTGGTATCTCTTAAGGATTATTTCGTTTTGAGCGTTCTCTGACCACCTTTAAGCCTTTCAGACCGTGATGCCTCGAGTGCGCTGATTAATTTTCATGTTTGTTTCTTACATTATTCTGCAGCTTATTTTTCCATTACTTGAATTACGTCACAAGATTCAAAAATACTGATCGTTAAAAAATACTGAAGTGATCAAATTTTAGCAAGAAAATTGTTGCTGTTTTAATTTTCTATCGACATCTTCTTTATTTATTAAATGCTTGTTCACTATAGTTTTCAATAGTTTGACTTTCAAGGTCAAGTTTATATAAAGTAAGTAAGAGGGCTATATTGAGCTATGCTGAATCTTATATACCCCTTACCAGGTATGTAAACGTAGTTAGTAAAGTAGCTTCTTTCAAAAAATAAATATAAGTGTGACAAAAATTAAAAAAATAACAATCAAAAATTATATACTATACAAAATTTAACATAAAAATGTTACCGGCTCTTAATGGGTTAACCATTTTTATTTTCTTAGCATTGTCTGATAGATTTCTTCAAAAGCTTTTCAATCATACCCATATTGATATTTTAAAAAATTTTAAATTTCAGAGACCCGGGAAATATAGGCGAGCGCCAGTCTTTTCACAAGATGTTTTTTTCTTATTTTTTAATTCTCTATCGCCCCATATATTTTTTTTTAATTGGAGCTACTCGTTGTTCCAAATTATATATAAAAATTAGAAGAAACCGTGGTGATTTGCCCACTACATCGAAGGACAAAGACCGATCTTGCTGATTTCCAACAGCACCTCTTTCGGCAACATGTCTGCTTCATTGGTGTATTTATTTTTTTTAGCTGATCTAGTGCCTCGGTAAACTTGAGTTTAGCACTAACACGGACAGACGGACATTGCTTAATTGACTTCGCTACGCATAAGAAGTCAGAATATATATACTTTATGGAGCTAAAATGGTTATTGTAGAAGTTACAAACGGAATGACAAAATTTAAAATTTTAATGTGTCCAATTAAGTGAAGTCATTAAATTTAACAAAAATTAATTTTACCAAAAATTTTAACAGAGATGCATCACTTGTATGTGTTCTGAAAATTCCTGAAGGATGTATAAAATGGTAAATCCTGAGCATTGATTATAATTTGTACGATTCAGAGAGCATGTATTCCAAAAATTATGAAAAAATTCTCAGTAGCTCAGTGGCAGGTCTAAAAGGGTTAAGGCAGACAATAGCTCCCTATGGCAATTGTGCTCCAGTGGCTGCAGGTTCCATTGAACGCTTGTCATCTATTAGATACCATACTATTTTCACTTATGGTCTGAATGATCTTTTACCCTGTATTAAGTGCTTTTTTTCTGCTTATCTCGTTGCTGTACCGTGGATTCTATAGGCTATCGAATATCCTTAAAATTCAACGAAATCAATAAAATGGCAAACTTCAATTTATAGCTGTGATAAAGAGTGCAAAAAGGGCATGTTTCATATATTATATTCTAGGCAGTTACAAGTTGTGCAATTTTAATGAATTCTATTTTGTTTTGTTTTAACTACCACATTCTTTTTTTGCATTATAATATATACTTATTTTTTTATACCTTTTGTTAAGCACTAAAAAATATTCTGTATGAGCTCATGAATCATTTAAATAGTCTCTTAAAGCCGATATTTTTTTAAATAAACGAAGTGAAAAATTATTTTCAGATGAAAAGTAACGTTTTCATCACCCTTTAATATCGTTAAATTGTAATATTATTTAAGTGATTTGATATTTTCATTGAATAACTTCTTGTTCATATTATGAGAAGTTGTAAGGAACAAAATGTTTTTCCTTTGACAAATATAACGACAGACATGATTGTAAAAATTTATATTTTCTTCTCATAGGAAATTGAATTGATATGATTTTTAGTGCAATTATGGTGAAAAACTTGATTTTCGAAAATTGGAAAATTATTTTCTATAAGAAAACTGAATTTTTATTGTCAAATGTTCACAATTTAAAGTTTTTTTTAGCACTAAAACGAATATGTTATGTATAATAAGCGCATTGTAATTTGAAATATGCTCTTTACAAAATTCTTTATTTTGAAGTTACATAAGTCCTAGTTAGCAAAAAAGGAAAATTTTAAATATTTTAAAATCATATTGTCAATGACATCAAATTATTTGAATATTTTTTGTGAATTTAAAAGTTTTAATATTTGCTCACTTATATATAACATAACAAGGAATATTTAATAAATTGTAATGCTTTTTGGTGTACTGCCAGATCATACATACAACCTCTCACCTTGTATGTATTTCCAGCTTGTTTAAAAATTTCTTCAGCTAGGATGGAAAGGCTTAGGATATGGGAGAGACGAATCTTAGTTGCTTGCCTCTGGTTGTGACTATATACATCGGCGCAATGGAGAGTAATATACAGTACAGTCGCTTTCGACAGGAAAGACTCGTTTATGATTAGAAAAGCTTTTACGTGTTAAGAAAAAAACGCACTCTTCGTGGATAATGTGTGGGCTTCGAATTTGTAGAACATTCAAATAGTAAAATACCTTTATCCTGTGGACCTGTTGACCCTTACAGGAGCTGGACGTCTTTACGGGGAAGCAGACAAGAATTAAAGCTCTAAATGTTAGTAATAGAGAGTAAAACACAAGTATGCAATTTGAATTTCGAAATTAACAAATGCCCCTTTATTCGATGTAATTTGATATATATGGCCAAAGTGTTGAAAAGTTGTAGACAGACAACAAGAAGTATAAAATCTTGATATGGACGTTAAAGGGTGTACCAAGAGTTAATCTAATTTGATGAATGTGACAAAACTTTTGAACAGTTGCAGACAGATATCTGAAGTCTGTTTTGAAGTCGGTTTATTTTTTTTTTCAAGACCTATACATTATTTTTTGTTTTTTCTCAATCAGGGATTGAATCGTGGATTTTTATAAATCAATTAAAATTAATGTTTTTTTGGCTTTGGTTCATTTTTTAATATAACTTTTAGAAAGAAAAATTAATTTTGAAATGTATGCGAACGTTTTTAGAGAAAACAAAAAAAAAAAAAAATTAGACGCTGGCAGAATTCAAGTCTAAAACTATTTGATGCTTTAAAAAAAGTAATTTTCTATTTTCTCATAAACTATTTTTCTTAACATTAGAAATGAATAGCTATTTTATTTTATTATTGATAGTTTTACTGGCCTATTGTTTAGTAAGAGATACTTAAACTGAAAAATCAACACATGAAACAAATTTTATTTTTATTAGTATGTGATAGAAATAAATAAAATAAATAAATAAATAATTATTTTGCTCCCTTTTGCAATTCTTTTGCTATTTAAAAATTTTTTTCTAACTTAAACAATTCTCAAGTTGTTTAACGTTTTTTTATATTATTTTGATTTTACTATCTACTTCCTTATCACTTTCTCTTTAAATCTTTTATTTTTTAATGTAAATATATGTAAATTTTATTTCTAAAATTTTGAAAGTATTATAGGGTGTTGTTATCTTAAAGAACAGATTCAGACGATTAAATAAATATACAATACCAAAAAAAAAAAAAAAAAAAAAAATTGTTATAAATTTGCATAAAACTAATAATGATAATTTTATAGTCATTGTTATTTATTATAAATTAGGACCGTTACCATAATTTTGCGTGCTTACATGTTTATGATATCAGCAATCTTTGAATGATAAGAAGAAGGGTGGGCTTATTTGACAGAAATTATTAATGTTTTAAAAGATTTGCGTATAGTGTACTGAATTTCTTGAATTATCATTTAGGTTTTTTGATGTGAGTAAAATTTTACACAAGGGAGTTGAAATAGGAATCACTAAATTTTTTATTTAAATATTCCTCTTATACAAAAATAAAAAAAAAAATTACAATTTTTTCAAACTTTTGATTTTTTTTTTAATGAACTATTAATAAATAAAAAGCTCAAATATTGAAAAACAATTTCGGTGGATAAGGGACCGATCTTTTACTTTGAATGTAATTTTTATTTGAATTTGTCTAAGAAAAAAATGTTCTTAAATAAAATTCCAATGACTAAGTTTTTGCAACTCAAGTCTATTAAGTTTTGTAAAGCAAATGTAAATACACGTTATAGTTTTATTTTAATTAAAAATTAAAGTTATATATAATATGAGTTTATATGCAGAAGATCCGAGTAATATATTTTATATATTTGTTTGTTAGCAAGAACAAGTTGTGATAAAAAAAGCTTCTCGAAATATATTTAAAAGACGAAGTAAGCTTTTTCCCTTATAGTATGTTTCCTAGGCAAGATGAAGCACCTGCTTTGCTCTTCGAATCATAATTGCGAAGCATACCATTTACAAGAAACATGCCTTGATTTGACTTCTACACAAAAACAGAAACATATGCAAATAATTTATTCAAAAATTTTATTTTTCGTTACATTTGTTCGCTATTTATTACATGTTTAAATGTAATTAAGTTGTTTTTCTATTATTTTTCACACATTTACTCACCATTTTTAATATTGTTTTACTCTTTTTGTTTACATTTTATACAACTAGTTCAGATAAACTTGAGATAAAACTTACAGAAGACAGAAGTTTTTCATGCTTCAAAAGTAGATTTAAACTGAATCGTCCTAAAACAATATGCTTCGCTTTCTATGTTTTATATGGCGAAGCACGTTGATTCATATATGATTGGGCTGTGAATCAAGAATACGAGGGCTGCTTTATATATTTCTGGCCTGGCCACACTGAGTGCTGCCAAGTGCAATCTGACTTTTCCATTGGAAAGTTTGTCATTTTTAAGCATACTCATACTCAAAACGTTTTGACGTACGACCAATATTTGTGTTGTTTACAGTGACTTGAAAAAATTAATATAGAAGAAAATGGAATTAACTCGTGAACATTTTCGTGCCATCATTTTTCACAACTTTCGACGTGGATTATCACGACCAGAGTGCATTGATGAACTTAAATTTTTGTATGGCGATGAAGCACCATCCTATAGCACTGTGAAAAATTGGTATAATGAATTTAATCGTGGCCGAAGCACGCTCAATGACGAATTCCGTGAATGTCGTCCAAAAACGGCTGTTGTGCCAGAGAACATTGATGCCCTGCGTGAACTCATAATGCAAGATCGACATGCGACATACTGAGAGATAGAGACATCCTTGGACATTTCTTCCACCAGCATACATTCGATACTGCATGAACACCTGGCCGTAAAAAGGTTTGTTCTCGTTGGATTCCGCACAATTTGAACGTCGCTCAAAAAAAGGCTCGTGTCGATTGGTGCAAAGAAATGTTGCAAAAATACGATTGCGGTGCTTCAAAAGATGTTTATAAGATCGTCATAGGTGACGGATCATGGATCTATGCGTATGAGCCCGAAACGAAACAACAATCGACC
Source organism: Cistogaster globosa (assembly GCA_937654795.1). NCBI lineage: Eukaryota > Metazoa > Arthropoda > Insecta > Diptera > Tachinidae > Cistogaster > Cistogaster globosa. The sequence continues at coordinate 42,679,155 of OW569403.1, read as the reverse complement.
GTGTGGGTCTTCAAAGACGAGCAAAATCCAGCAAAAGTTGTTCGTGGAAGAAGCACTTCGAAGCAAATAGTCGCCTGTTTCTTCGGAAAACTGGTCATGTGGCGACTGTTCCGCTCTAGCAACGTAGGACGGTCACTTTTGAGTGGTACTCTACAATTTTTTTGCCTGAAGTCATCGGAGAAATTCGAAAAACCAGCAAGAGAAGACGAATCATTGTTCACCATGACAATGCGAGCTCTCACACATCAGCTCAAACCAGAGCGTTTTTGACCGGCCAAAACGTCGAATTAATGGGTCATCCGCCGTACAGCCCTGACTTGGCACCTAGTGACTTCTTCTTGTTTCCGCACATCAAGAAAAAAATGCCTGGTCAACGATTTTCGTCGCCAGAAGAAGCCGTTGCAGTGTTCAAAAACCATGTTTTAGAGGTGTCTCAATCGGAGTGGAAAAAGTGCTTCGACAACTGGTTTGAGCGCATGCAAAAGTGTATAAATCATGCTGGAGAATACTTTGAAAAACAATAAAACCATTTCTGATTATAAATATTCGCATTTTCACTATTAGGCCAGAAATATATAGCACAGCCCTTGTAAGACAGCGAAGCAAGAATAATTAAAATAAAAATATAATTTATTAAATATGAACACTTTTTATATGGAATCTTTCTTATATTAATCATGATATTCCCTAAAATGTATGACTGTGGGGAAAGCATATTAATATGGCCATTACGCTACTATTCATAAAACTCATCAGCGGATTCTACCCAAATTTTGTATCGAAAACCTAAGTGTCTTGTATATCAAGCCAAATTGATTAAATGAGAACTACACTGAATCAACAAAGCAAAAGGCCAATGAAAACTTAAAAAAAAAATCTTTTATAAAAAAAACACTAACCACTGAGTAACTATTTTTATTCTTTCTTTCATAAAAATATCATAAAATAAAACACAATTAACGTTGATGAACATAAGAAAGATTACAAATAGTAAATTTTAATTTTGGGGAATAATATTTTGTCATTAAGTTTTTGCAGGAGTTAAATTTATAGAGATTTTTTTAAAATATAAAATTCAAAAAAGAAATATTAAGAGTTGCTATTGCAAATCCCAAGCTCTTAGAAAAGAGTTAACAATTTAAAAAAATAGGGTTTTTCAGTTTTTTTTAATTTTTCTTTTTATTTATTTACAGTAAACTAGGTGCTCGGTAGGAAACGATAACTTGGAAAATTCAAACTAGTTTGAAGTCTATTACTTTTCTTAGTTCTTGGGAGATAATCTAGTTTAAAATTGATTTCAAATAAAAATTTTTCTATTTCGAAAGGCCGCATCTGAGGTACGTTTAGATGTTTGAGGTTTCAAAACATCTGTGTAGTCACTTTAAAGTTACAGAATAATTCCGTTTTTGCAAAATACCGTCTGTTCGCTAGCTTTTTGTATAAACTGTGCCTGACTAGAATTTAAGGGTTTTCTTAAGCATTGTAATATATCGTCATTCACAAGTTAACAATATGTTTTTTGTACTTTTCAGAAGACAAATAATGAAAAACACGTTATTACTCCATTGCTAAACCATGTAAGAAATAAATAAAAAATACAGAAGATGAAGTTAAGAAGTTTGTTAAAGTTCTTATTTTCATAAACATATGCCTAAAAAAATTTAGCCGAATTCTATTATTATGTGTTTAAAAGTTCTAGTTACCAAAAAGTTTCTATCGTTATCCTTCATAAATTCTAATTGAATTTAAATCAGTGCTAATATCATACAAATCTACAAAATTTTTTTTTAATTTTTGCTGCAAACACATTAAATACACACAGACGCACACACATACATATAATTTTTTGTATGTTTAATTTTTTTGTGTTTGTTTTTTGGAAACTTCCTACATAAATTTACTGCAACCAACTGTTTGTGGTTAAGACGCCATTATATATTCATGGATCCCAGAAACTAGAACAAAAAAGTGTGCAGATCTAGCGGGGGCAACGAATAGAATAAAGAAAACTTAACATTTTTAATCTATTTGATGTGAAAATAAAAAGCGAATGACCATAATTTTAGACAGCCAAAAAAAAAATATTTTTTTTTTGCATAGCGGACCAAAAGTTTTGTACTTGAACTATGTGCCTTAGCTGAACTTAAAAAGCCTGGAAAGTATGTTTTAAGAGAGATAGAAAAATAAAAGAGAGAAAAAGAAAACAAAAATAAAGCATTGCATATATTTTAGGCGCTTAACACCCGCAGTTTTGTGTGAAAATTTTAAATTATATTTTTTGTTATATGATAAATGATGATGATATTCTGGTGTTGTTAAATAAATATGCCAGTGTATGGCTGAGTGTTGGTTGTTTGTTCCATTGCCTGGTAGATGAATAAATGCTTGGTTAGAAAACTGGACGTTTCTTTTTTTTTTTTTTGTGTGTTTAATTTATTTTGTTTTAATATATTTTATTTCATTTCAATTTTTTTCCATTTTGAACAAAATTTACTTAAACCAATTTTTTTTTGTTGCTGCATGTTTAGTATATTTTTTGGATTGTGGTGTTGTAGTAAAAAGTTTGTGGTTTTGCTTGGGTGTCATGCACTAACTCATCCTGTCCTGTTGGCTAAACTTTGTTCGTGAAGCTTATAGTCGTATTCTGTATTCTGAATTTCGCCCTAAATACAACATTGTACTTATTGCCAATAAGGAAAAATATTTTTAAATATAAAATGCAAAAAGTTTAGTCATAAAATATTTACCATTCCTGCTGTTACTGATGGATTTTGGTCATATTTTAAATTGCTGTTTTATACTTAATTTTTCCTTTAACTTGGGTACTTACACACACATGCATACAGATACAAATTATTACCCTCCTTGTTTGTGTTTTATATTTTTTTCGAGCATTAACTTAACTTTTGGTTCATTGTTCATTTCGCTGAACATTAACCTCCTCAGTTGCTGTTTTTTTGCAGGTACGCGCATCTACTTATTGGTTTTGTTAGTAATACTGAGTTTTTTTATGTTCTAGCAGTTCTGCGGCTTATGATCCAGCTATTGTGTTCATCAATATAATGAGCTTTTTTGATTATTGTATTTTTGCAATCAAATATGCATAAAAACTTTATGAAAAGTACTCAAAAAGTTTCTGTTTAAACAGCGCATATTATTTAATGTTGTTTGTTGATATGCATTTTTTATGTTTAGTAATCAATAAAAAATTTTTAAATTCTCTTGCAAATGCTTACAAAAATTTATGTCAAGTGACAATATTTTCAATGAATAAATCATGAATTCTTAATTTTGTGATAAATATGTTTTAGCTTTATCTTTTTATGATCCAATCTCTTAAATTATATTAAAAAAATATTAAGTTCTTTAAAATATTACACATACATTCTTAGTAAACGCATCGACTTTTTATATGATCAGCAGTTTTAATAGATCTTTTTAATTTAGTAAGTAAGTAGTTATTATTTTATTAAAAATCTTAAAAAAATTCTTAGTTTTCCCCACATTTATGGTAAAACTACAATTGCAGTGAAAGATGAATCTTGCAGAACATCCAGTTGGTTACTTCAACTGAGTGGGGTCTACAAAATTATTTATGAATTATTCCTATCATTGCTTTTTAAAAGTTGATGACATGTTTTTATATTAGAAAGAATAAGCAATATTAAAATATATTAACATAGATTATTGAATAAATAAAAACCATGTTTTCAAAGATACTCTCAGCCCGATTATAAGCAAAAATTCCGTGAGAGTTTTTCACTTTTCCATTTTCTCATAATATAAATTTTACCCCTTTTTATTGAATGTGAAAAGTGAAAAAATTCGGGGAAAAAAGTAGGTATTATGAATGATCAAAAGGGAATTAAATATAAAAAAGCGAAATAGCTCTATTCAAATTTAAGCTGTTTTGTTCTATTGGAAATTAAAATTGGAGGAATCTTTTATTCAATTAGGCATTCTAAATATAAAGAAAATAAATCTTAAAATCAAAGGAGTTATTCTTTAAAAATTAAATAAAACCTACATACAAAGGTCTCCCTTTAATACACATGCTTACATCACCACAAAAAGTGGAAAATATGTCAAATTAAGTTGGTAATTCCGTTTGTAGTTTCTATAATATCTATTTCCGATCCCATAAAGTATATATTCTGACTTCATATGCATAGCGAAGTCGATTAAGCGATGTCCGTCCGTTCGTCCGTGTTAGTGTTGAAATCAACTTTGCCAAGATACTAGATGAGCTAGAAAAATAATAATATACGCCAATCGATCAGAAATAGTTTCGAAATAGCTGCTATTAAAAATTTGCAAGATCGGTGCATGTCCCTCAAGAAAGTGGGCTAAACAGCATGCCTGCTTCTAATTTTTCCATATCATTTGCAACCATGAAGTAACTTCAATCGGAATAACAAGTATATGGAGCCATAGAGAATTAAAAATTATGAAAAAAATATCAAGTGACAATTGTCCTTCGCCCATATTTTCCGAGTTATGGGCCTTTGAAATTTCAGTAAAAAAGTTCGATAATCAATATGGTTAATTTAGGTATCATTTAAAAGCTTTGAAAGAGAAATAGGAAATTTTATTGTTTAGGAATTTTAGGAAATATTTACATATAAATAAATATATTTTTTTAAATGCTGTACCCATTGGAGCCGATGACATTTTTAGGTAAATTATGTATCGTATTTATTTTTTATTTTTTATTTTTATATTCTCTGTCCCCGCAATAATCGTTTTTTTTTGATAGTAGCTACTTTACTTGATTTACAAACATGTTGAAGGATATATAAAATTCTGTACAGCTGAATAGAGCAGTCTTACTTGTTTAGTGCTATTTTAAATTATTGATACTCGTTTTTATAACAGACCTGAACATAAAGTGTCTGATTCTTGTGGTTTAAAAAACTTGATAACTTACAAGAAGTGCAGGCAACTACTCATCCTTAAATTCTAACTTTAATTATTTGTACTTGTTGCAACAACGCACAGAGTTTCAATGAAAGTCGTCACTTTCGGAACACCCTTTAATTTTTGGTGTTATTGCGCTATACCAATACAATACACCTTCTGTTAATTATGTTAAGTATTACTTTTAACGTTTTTTAATCTGATTTATCGATTCAGGTTTATTAATAATTTATCAATTTTTTTTTCAAATTTTAATAAATACATAACACAAGTGTTAGAAAGTTCATCATCTCCTATGTGAGTTTTGGGACAATCATTATTATTGTAACAATAATTAAAAAAAATTAATATTGTGACCATGATGATTTGTTTAGGGCGCCAGTATATTATACCAGCAGATTGTGAGTTCACAAATCAACAAAGCCTAGTAAGAAAAACAATTGTTTGTTTTGGTCACCATGTATGTGTTAGTTTATAGCGCCTCTATATTTTTGTGATGCTGCCTTGGTTGATTTGTTTAAGGGATCTGTTTGGAAAACAAGAAATTAATAGTAAAAAACGTTAATTGAGTTAAATTCTATACGCGTAATAAGCTAAAGAAATAATAAATAAATAAAAAGATAATAAATGTGTCCTACAGAACAATGGGAGATAGTAAAAATCCAATAGCTGACGTCACTTCTGAATGTATAATTTATGAGAAAACTGTGGTAGTTTTAAAACTATAATATCGTTAAAACTTGAAAGCTATAAATATAAATAATTAATTTTTTTCACCAGAACTTTTTTAAATTGTTTAAACGTTTAAGAAAAGTCATTCCATTTTAAGTATTTTAAATATTAAAAATATTAAAAAAAGCAGCACTTCTTTATAGGTTTTTTGTTGAAATCCATAAAGAACGTTATTTTAATTAATATTTTTTCCACTTTCGTGCATTATTTATATTTATTTAATGAACAAATAATAATGAGTAAACACCTTAAATCCATCCATCAATCAATCAATCAATATTTGGTTATTTTCATTTAAGCCAAAACCTATATTTTGCACATGGCTCAAACAAATAAGAAATTTAAAATATTAAATTTATAATGAAACATTTTTTCTGGATTAATTTAAGTAGAATAAATTATAATTTCTGCCTTTTGCTCAAAGTAAAAATAATTGAAGCGAAAAAAAGGCTAAAGGGAAATGACTGTAACAACGAATATATTTCACCACACGCCGTCAACAGCAGAAAGCCTGAATTAAACTCTTGTTACATACACCAACACCCTTCGATACCACACATTTAGTATTTGCATTTGTAAATATGTTTTTATATTTATTTGCATATATGTATATATGTGTGTGTGCGTGTTTGAGATTGGGAATATGATAAAAAGAAAAGACTGCATGTGTTTGTGCATTAATAGAAAAATTTTTATGCATGTATAAATTATAAATAGAAGTCTGTCGGATTGTATTCATGCAGACTCAGATTCCCACATGTAATAACGTAAAAGTTAAAAATTGAAAACAGTAAATAATTTTTAATCTGCAAAAAGAAAATAATATCAAAAGCAAGTATAATTGCTATGTGTCATTAAAAGGCGAATGAGTTATATACTCTACGGAAATCAATAATACGCTACAAATGGAAAATTATTTCAAAACTTTAGTTTCAACGAAAAAAGAAAAAAAAAACGGTTCGTAAAAACGGCTTGTGGACTTGTTGTGCAAACTTTTGCGAAATCTTTTATATTTATTATATTTAATTGTAATACAAAACACATTGTTAGAACTTTTATTCAGGTAATTTTAAAGCAATAAAAGCTTTTAGTGCATACATTTGTCATAAAGTTATTTAAATACTTATTTTTTTCTGTTGCAATTTATTTACTATATTATTTAATTGCCGTTACTCCCTCATTTACATTATATCATGATTATATTACTGGCTATTAGAGCGAATACAAACTTCTTCGATTAGTTTCCTTAAATTTTTACTTCGCTGGAACACTGACTTGCAGAAATGTTACGTTGTTAATTTCGCCTGTGGCTTTATATATTCCTATAATCTTACCAGGATGTATGTTGCTTGAAGTAATTTATATTCATATTTAATTTATATATTTAATTTTTTTTTAAGAAATTAGGAGTTTAACCTTGGATATTTATAAATGAATTAACCAACTAATTTCATCAGCGAGACGAAGTTCATACAGAATTCAAAACATTTCTTCGTTTTTATCTCTGTAACTGGTTTTCTCTATCTGTTTTTGCTAAACTTCGGCAAGGCCACATATTACATTTTCGCGCGTCTAATTTTTATTGTTTTCTTTGGAAAACGTTCGCACACATTTGTAAATAATTTTCTTTCTAAAAAATTTTTTCGAATTTGTAATAAATTTTTTAATTTTCGTATTAAATTAAAGTCTTAAAAAATTTCTGTTTTTGGATATTTTATTTTAGCACGAATTTTTCATTAAGTTTCTTAAAAGGAATATTAAAGTTTCAGCAGTTTTAATAGATCAGTATTAATTCATAGAAATCTTTATGTATAATTTTTTTTTTATGTTACAAAATTTTCAACATTTCGTGAGTTTTTGTTTTTCTTATAGAAATATAAGTTCCTAAGCGAGTTTTACAAATTCTTGGTTTTTATGTCTATCTCAGGATCTTAATAAATTATCCATGAATTCTTATTTCTTGCATAAGTCGTTGGTTACATTTTAGAATTGAAATTTTTATGTTTGTTGATTTTTCTTAATAACGCAAAAATCTTTCTAGAATTTTTTTTTAGTTTTCTTATGAAGAACTCGAGTTTTTTTTTATATAAATTTGCAATTTTTAAATACAAGTTGTTTGGTGAATCTTTAAATCTTTTGTAAATTAAAAAAAAAAGAAATAATGAGTTTAGTTTTTTGTTAAAAATAGACCAACAAATTCATATAAAAGACATTCTTTAAGTCCAATTCAACTTTAGATTGTAAAAAAAAACAACTTTTTAACAAAGTAATTTTTTTATTCGAAAAACCAATACATTACATTAACATTTAAAAACGTTGTTGCTGAACTTGACGAAGCGCTTTCTAGACGTTGAACTGTGATCAACTTTTTTGAGCGATGATGGCGAGTAATATGAGCAATACTAACCTTCCAGGCTTCAATTGGTTTTTCATTGAAATTATACGTCACAACAGGAAATATTGAAAGGTGAACATGACCTGGGAGGCTGATTAACAGATCAAAATTTCTAAATCAACTTCAAGTCAAATTTTTATTTCAATACGTGGATGTTTGCGTTTACCATATGAAACATAGCGCAATCCTCTCGAAGCAGCATAAAGTCATGATTGATTTTATCTACATTTTCACACAAAAGATCATTGATCATGGTGATAAAAAGATCTCCGTGGAATCCAATAATAGCTTTGGATCTATTGTGGATTGGTTGCGTCCATCTATTCATAATTACTTGCCAGAGTATATTTTTAAAAAACCAAGTGCAGCATTACAGGTCGCTATAAATTCCTTTGAGCTTAGAAAAACACCCGCAACAAGTACGTCTAAAACCTTAACTCGTAATTAGTTGTAAAGGTAAAATTATATTTTTTTAAAATAACATTATTTCCTTTATTAATGAAACTAATGGTTTTAACATTTATGTGACAACATTGATGGTATTAAATGTTTTCATAAAAAAAATGAATATAATTTCTGAGTTCTTCCCTATAATTATAAACAGAAATGTAAACTTTTTTACATAAACTCATTGGTGGCTAATTAAAATTTTAATTTAACCATTAATTACATGCACAATAAATGACATTTTCAACATTTTTGCCCACAAAATTACATATTTCTGTCGTTCATTTGACCTCATAAACAAATGTTAAATTGTGTGCAAATGCACTTTAACTGGCGCATGTCACAATTCATTTTCTAAAATATTCACTTAATTGTTGGTTGTGATAATTATTGGCTTATGCTGCAATTTTGGCGGATATTAAGGTAACTAAGTTTCAAAAGTTTATCCTTTCTATTTGGTTTTTACTTGAATATTAATTATTAAGATTATTTTGCATAAATTAGGTGACAGAACTTAAATTTTTAAAAAGAAGTAAATAATTTAAGAACATTAAAATGCAATTAAATTTACAAAAATACAAAATTAAAATTGTTTTATTTATTAAATTTATTTTTTTTTTAATTACAATGAAATATTTTCCCTTGATTATCTATTTCCAATAAAACTTAATTTTCTGAGATATGCCATTTTGGCTGGATGCTTCATCATGGGATTGCATTTAGTAAAATTTTTTTAATTTATTTTATTACTGAATGTATTAAAGTTAACACATGCTTTCACATTTATGAATTGGTTGACATGTTGATGTACGAGTTGTTGCTTGTACTGCTACCAATTTTAACATTAAATTTTTAAATAATTAAACAGTCAAAAAATAACACTGGACTACACAATAATCCTTTTTTTCTTAACTTTTTTAAGAAGGTGCCTAGAATAATGGAACTTAGAGTTCGTTTTTCACTCCTCCGTTTTCACACAGAGTTTCTAGAAATTGTCAATATTCATCTACATTTAAAATCCGTATCATATTGATTGTTGTGCAAGAAGAAGAATGTGCGGTGCTTTTTGGGTAGTTGTTAATATTTTTAATGTTTTTAATAATGAGTCGAGCATTTTAAAATTATAACCGAATGAACGAAAAATTTATTATAAAAATAAATTTTTTTCAAAGATAAAAAATATTAAAAAAATTTATTTAAATTTCTAACGTAAAAAATATAATGTTTAAATATAATTTTCTGTTGCTGGGTGTAATTTATAATTTTTGTAGAAGCCTAAAATATTTATTTGCACAGAATAATGTCAAATATTGAAACACATGTTTATTTTTCATTTTAATTTAAATGAAGTGGAATAGAAATTAGATTTAAAATATTTATGTGAAATAATTTCAATACAGGACATACTTAAATGACACTTTATTTGTTTGTTTTTAGTCATTCTGTGGTGACTGCAATTTATTTAAATGATAAAAAGTATTTGAAAAAAATTTGTTAAATAGAAATGAAAAAAAAATGATTGTGGAATAAAAATTAAAGTTACTATAGGAATAAATTGTATGGTTTTCTATACACTAGAGCCCCGATTTGCGTCATTAGTGGGTACCAAAGACACGCGACGCAAATCGGAAACAAAACGACGTAATTCGAAATAAAAAGGATAAACATCGGGGTAAAAATGACAAAACTTGAAACTGCAACAACGCAAATTAAAACGACGTAAATCGGGACGACGCAAGTCGGGGCTCTATAGTATAGGCAAAGGCAAAGGGACGAAAAATGGCTGTGACAACATGGCTACCTGAAAAAACTTTAATTATAGGTAAAATTACAGAAATATATCCGGTGTTCATACAAAGCAATGAAACGCTAATCTGCAGAGAACTGTCTAACTTTAATGATGGCTACAACGTTTTGTAAATGACAATTTGCTATATAATTATATGGTATATTTTTAATATAACAAACTTCCAATGTAAATGCAAGTCATAAGTCATGATTCATTAAGAGTTATTTTGAATTTATATATAAGAGTGACGGAAAAAAGAAGTTTTTTTCCTTAAAAGTTAAATTAAAGTTATTTAAAATTAAAGATTTTTAAAAATAAAGACATTTTTTAAATAAATTTTTTTTTTGTTTTGATGAAGGTTTGTAAAAACTTATTTTATTTTAAATAAGTGTGGTAAAAATCTTAAATGTTGTTTTTGTCGGCTTGGTTAATGATTAACCTTAGCTCTGCAGGACACCATAGCTATTTATTACATAAATATATAGAGGTCTGCTGTTAGTAATAAAATCGAAAAATATAACTTTCCTTATGTAAAATAGTTTTATATATCAAGCCTTTAATGCAAGAGATCCATATTTAAGCATTTTATATTACTGTATTGTCCATGATGGAAACTTCTTTTATAGTTATAATTTTATCTTCAATTTTATTTTCAACTGTGTGGACCCCTCTTTTAAAAATTTTAAATTTCAAGTTATTTTTTTTTCGTATCAATCAGTTCTGAATTATGACTATTTCAAAGCTTGATTTTACAAGACTGATATCTGTAAGTCCTTGCCACTTACACAAATATTTTCAGCTTAAATTACAAATTTATATTCAACTTTAAGTTCGTATGTTCAAATCTAATTTGTTATGACTGAAAGTTATTTTAAATTGATGATATAATTTTTCAAGAGATCAAGAGAAGTTATAAGAGGTACACGTAATAAATAATTCATTAAATAAATAATAAATCATTAACCAACCAACTTAAGTAAAAAATTAATTTCCAGCAACTTTTGTTTTAGGTTCAATTACTTGTGCAAAAATATTTTAAATGGAGTAATAAAAAATCTATTTGGCAAAACAATTTTAGATATTTCTTTCATTATTGTGAGCTTCAAAAAATCTCGAACAGAGCTTAAAAATTTTTTTATTCTTTTCGTAAGCAGAAAATGCTTTGGGTTGTTTCACTTGATTTCTTCAGTGAGAGAATAATAAAGAATGATTTCTAAGTTACCTGTGACTTTGAAGCGATCAAAAGTAATAAAAACAAACAATACGTACAAACACACATATGCACAGAAATACATACATACATACATACATACACACATACTTACATACATATGCATAAGCAAGCACCAAAATTTGTTAATTTCAAAATTTATTTCCAAAAAACTCTTAAATAAATTTAATTGGCAAATCGGCTTTTATTTTTACTCTAAAGAAACGAAAGTCGCAGAAAAAGATCGAGCATTTCTTTTCAATGTCCTTAATAAAAACCGTTCAAATTAGTTTTTTTTGCAACCATATTTATTTAGAACACCTTTAATTTTCTGGCTTTGAATAAAGCCTCGACGTAAATGTAAATATTCTTGTTTAAATCAATAACAAGAAAGAGAAAATGAACTGAATGTGGAGAATTTTGCTGAAAAATTTATTTCCAAATCAATTTTTTCTTGAGCCAACGCACTGAAGGAATTTCTGCAATATAATATGGCGTGAAAAACTTGATTAAAAATTATACAAACTAAATTTTGATAGTTTTGTAGTATTATTCTTTAATTTTCATAGCTAAATAAAAATCTTGTTTGCTAAAAAACTAAAAATAAATAATGACAAACGGTGTTGCTGAAAAGAATTTGTAACCAAAAATTGCTTTTAATTTTTTTTTTTTAATTTTTAGCGTTGCAAATTTAGTTTTATCAGGTTCATAATAAGTTTGCTCCTTCGCCATATTCGAAAATTTGTATATTTAAGAATCTTTAATTTTTTTTAATATAAAGAAGTTTATAAGAACCTTAAATAAGAAATACATGTAACTTTTAATTGAACACAACAAGATTCATTCATTTTTACAGCCAGGAAACTTGACAACTTTAGAAACTTTTAATAAGGAGGTATTTATTTTATTCATTAATTCATTTAAATATTTTCAATGATTAAGATAAGCAAATTTTGTAACTTTTAAAATTTCTTCCAATTTAAATACTAATTTAAATTTACTAAGAGAATCATAGTATAGAATCATAGAAATTTTATACACAATATTAAAAAGATATACTTTTAAGATATAAAATTCTCCCATTTACAGAAAACAACTTTTAAATTTTCTACAATTTCTATAGTTAATGCTTGTTGGTATCTTTAGCGAATTGTTTGTCATAATTTTTCTGTTTTTTTTTTACTTTCATTGCATATATTTCATGAAATCAAGCCTTTAGGGGAATCTTTGTGTTGAAACAATAGTAAAATTATAACAAAAAGTAATGGATCATATTCATATAATAAATATTGTAACAAGTAAAACTTTTGTAATTATATCATTTCAAGAATACGCTCAGGCATGTGTCATCCTGTGTAAATTAATACATGAGAATAAAAATTATATTTTTAAATGGGGAGAAATTAATTAAAGAAATAAATTGGAAGATAATAGTCGAACAATATAGAACGGAAGAATAATTAATGGGTGATTTTGATTTAAAAATATACGTTTCAAAAATATATGCATTTATATAAACAATTATCTGCGTCCTTGTGTTTTCTCAGGAAGCAAAATCTTAAAAGATTTGCTACAAAAAATGTAAAGAAGTGCTATCTTTATAACAAAAATTAAAAAATTAAAAAAAAAAAAATAAAAAAAAAATTATTTTATACTTTCTACTTACTTATTCGACTGACTGAGAGGTATACTCAGCCTAAGATGAGCAGCCAGTTAAGAGGAATATAAAGGTGTTACGTTTTTTTTTTTGTTAGCATTTTTATACCCTTCACCACAGAAAGAAAAGCTTTATTGTATTTAAGTTTTCTATTTTGTTTGTAATCTCTAAAAAAATCATTTCTGACTATAAATTCAGGGCCGGTTCTAAAGTTTAGAGCGTTTTGGGGAAAGCAAGATTTGGCGTCCTTTTGTACAAGAATAAACAAATTAAACTGAAAATTAAAAAAAAGAATAGCAAAGAACTATGTAAAAATTTATCTATTTTAAAATATAAAAGTAAAGGTAATAGAGTTTGTTAAAGATAATTTCAAAATATTTTTCAGATTTTATTTTCAGCAAAAAATTAAAAACGATTAGAAAAATATTTGGTAAAGTCATATTACATAACTTATGTAAAAACTAGAAGTCAAAATTATCCAAAAAATTTTTTTTATTATATTACTACAGACTCATTTTTTTTGATGATAAGTTAAAAATGCTAAAATTTTGAATTTTAACTATTTTTTCAATAAACTAAAGAGAGTTTAAACAAAAAACCGAACATTTGAAAAATTCTCTACATTTTGCTTGAAATGAAAAATCTATCTTTTTTCACGCGCTTCAAAAATTTGAAAAATTTCCCTACAAAAATGGAAAATTTTCAATATTTGATATCACTCCTAAAGTATCAAATTATCGCCAAATATTCATTAAAAAGATTAAATTTTATCAGAAATTTGTCTTTTAATTTTTATAAAATCATTAGTTGAACTATTTGCTATTATAACAAATGAATTAAATCTTTTTCGGCTAAAAGTCATTTAAGTTATGATTTATAAAGATTATTAAGAAAGAAAAACTATTCACAATCGAATAAGGACAAAGAAAACAGAAAAGTTTAGATAGGGTGTATTACAGCATTTTCTGGATCGACATTAACGTCATCAGCATATTTCTTAATTTATTTGTTTAAAATTTTTAAAAATTTAAGTTCCAACAAACACATATTTTCACTCGAATATTACCAAACAATTAACTTATTTACAAAATATTTCATACATGGCTTTTTGAAGGTCGGGTTTGGGTCTTGGCTACAGCAGAATAGATTTGAGATTTTTGTTTGTGTTTAAATTTTCTATTTCATTTGCAATTCTGAGTCATTTTGAATCCAAAAATTTGCGACAAAAATAAACAAGAGTGCTATATTCGGCTATGCCGAATCTAATATACCCTTCACCATGTATGTAAATATAGTTAAGTGAAGTAACTCCAATCAACAAAAAACAAAAAACATATTACGGTGACACTGTATAAAAAGATAAGAAAAAAAATTATTATATAATATATATAACTCTACATAAAAATGTCTTCGGATTTAATAGGTTAAACGTTTTGAAAAAACTTTACGTATTTCCTGAAAGATCTCGTCAAAAGCTTTTAAATGATACGCCTACCGATATTCTAAACAATTATGTAAACAACCAAACTCTTCTATGAAATGTTCAGAGACCCATAACTTTTTCACTTGATGATACTTTTTCTTACTTTTTAATTCTCTATCGCCCTATTTTTTTTTTTTTTTTTGTAATGGAGATACTTCACTAAATAAGATTTGTTCCAAGTAATATGGAGTCAGGCGTGGTATTTGGCCTGCTGCCTCGAAGGACAAGGACCGATCTTTTTGATTTTCGACAGAAGAATTTTCGAAACTATATCTGATCGATTGGCGTAATAAAATTTTCTCTAGCTTATCAAGTTTATCTTGAAACACTGACGTAAAGATGGACATGGCTCAATCGAGCTTGCTTGCATAAGAACTCTGAATATATTTATTTCATGAGATCAGAAATGGATATTGTAGAAATTACAAACGAAATGATTAACTACCTGTGGTGAAGTGTATAGATACAAAGTATGTTGGACTTTAATTGAAATGAATACCACCTTAAGGCAATTTTTAACATTTCTATGGCATAGGTTATAAAAAATTCGACACGGGAGAATATAGAACCTTCTTACTGATTTTACAATTTGTTTTATTTTACATTTTTAATTTTCTTTTTTTTGTGATTTAATTTGGAGCCATGTTCGTTTGTGTTGATGTAATATTTTCTATGTATTTTAATAAAAAAGTTAAGGCTTAGCATTTTTTAAGAATAAAGGCACCGGTCAGAAATCTGATGAAAATAAAACAAATATGATTGAAATAGTTAATATAGAATTAACACTATTTCAATAGGAATATACATTTTTTACCGCGCTTTTAATTTTTATTTTAAATAGTGTTAAATTTCTATGTTTTAAAATTATAGAATTATAAATCCATAAAATATGAAATGTACATTTCTGATAATAACTCAGTGTTAAATTGTTAGTGTAAAATGTGTTTAATCTGCAATGCTGGTATAGGGTTGTAATTGAAATAAATAATTTCAAAATGTATCTAAAATCATTTTTAATTAAAAATTTAATTCACATATAAAAAAAATTTTAACTTATAATTTTCATTTTCTTTTAGATAAAAACTGACTTTATTAGTAAACACGCAAAAGGTAAGTTATTAAACATGATTTTCTTCATTCGCACTATTTTCATTACATGTGGCGTTGAAAACTATTACATTTTTTTTTTTTTTTGGTTCAAGCTAATATTTTCGTATAAAGCTTATGAAAATATTGATAAATTTTTTGTTACAACAGAATAGTTTTACTAAACTTTACTGAATACTAATTGAACGTAACTAAGTTTTCTTTTAATTCCAACTTAAATTTTTTATCAAGCAAACTTTATTATGTAATTAAATACATACATTTAAAATGTTTTCAATTTATTAGGTCATCTGTTGATTTATAGATTTAGATAAACTTTAGAGTTGTGTCAAATCCATTTACATATATTTTTTGTTTTATAAAAAAAGTATTTTAAAAGGGATTAATTTTCTTGACAACAGATGACCAACTTCTAACCAGCATAATGTGGCATGCTAATTAAATGTTAAACATCATGGTCTTCTTTCTTGACCATAACATGTAAATGTGGCTTAATTTGAAATGGAAGTCTGTTGACCTGATTATGTGAGTTGCACAACAAAAAAAAAAGCAATTTTAAATTAAATTAAAATCACCTGATAAAGCACAGCACATACAAAAGGAATTGTAGAAGAGCCTTAATATGGTCACACATACTAATTTACAAATATCAAATAGACAGCATTTACCGCATTAGATGTGGCCTAATTTACACACATTTCAGTTTTAATTAAATTACAGGGTTGTTGTTAAAAATTTTAACTTTTTCGTTTCCATCTTAACTTAAAACAAAAAAAAAAAAAAGTAAAATGTTTAAAACTTTCCAAAAATGTTTACTCGTAAATGTTCGTTATTATCTTTAAGCATTTTAAGGACCTTGAATTTATTTTAATGGTTGCTGTTTATGTCTTAGAAGTTTTTATTGTTTTATTAATGCTAATGGCTTTTGTAGTTGTTGTTGTGTTTTGAGAATAAGAAAACGGTTAGCGAAGCAAATGAAAACAGTTTGCTGAATTTAAAATACCCTTTACTATAGTAAAAGTTACAATAATTGAATTTTTGTAGAAAAAAATAAATAAATAAATAATAATAAAGTACATAATATGCTATTTTTATTATTTTTATTTTTATTTGGAATCACTAACTTTTTATAACTCTGAAACTGCAAAATTAAACGGAAACGGAAACTAAAATTATTATAATTCATATAAATTTCATTTATGGTGTAGAGTACATTAATTTTAGAAATGTTGAGTTTCTAGCAACACTACTGTCGAAAGATAATTTCGTTAAAACATCTTTGCTTTCATTTTCTTTGCATGTAATTACAAAAATGAATTAATTAAATTGCCAAATAGAGGATTGTTTTGTTGATGTCAAACTGATTTTAATTGTTTGCTTCTCATTAAATTCAAGAAGCTGAATTGTTAAGTACTCAAAAGTAATAATAAAAGTAAATAATGTTAATGTTAAATATTTTTAAATACAGATGCTCAATTCTTAAGCACTTTTACATAATGTATCATCTATTAAACTACACTTTTAATAAATATTCTTGTGAACAGTCAATTTTATTTTATTAGTTGTCAAAAAATACTAAGAAACTGAATCAGTCGTGGGAAATTTAAAAAAATAAGAAAATGGAAATATATTTTAATTTTAAAAATAATCTTGATGATACAATTACTTTTATTAGGTACGATTTTATTTCGCTAAGGCTGTGTTTAAAGTACTTTAGTTTGTGAAAAGACAGCATCAATGGAAATGAGTTGGTTTTATGGGAAATGAATCTTAAAAGGGATGTTTTTTTTCTTTTTTCAAAAGTTATCGAAGATTCAGACTTATACAGGTAATAGACATTGATATAAGACACATATATGATCAAAGGGTGTAACATACGTTATATTGTTCCAAAGCTGGTATCTTTTTCTTCTCAGAGGTGATAATTCTTCAGTCAACATTTTATTTAAAATTGTTACCAAATGTTTTATTGAAAAATGGGTAAACCGATTGCGGTAATATTTGGATCAGATTTTGATTTTTATACAGATTATCACAAGGGATATATTTATTCAAATTTGAGTGGAAACAGGTAAGAATATTATATACGGCTATGTCAAATCCTATTACCTTTTATCATGTATGTAAGTCCTGTTTAGTGAAATAACTCTAATAAAAAATAAATATTGAGATAACAGGAAAAAACATAAAAATGTCATCGGCTCTTAATGGGAGAAGCATTTTTAAAAAATTTTAGTATCTTCTGAAGGATCTCTTTAAAGCCCTTAAAATGATTATTGATATCTTAAATAATATGATGCACAATCATTCTTTTCTATGAAAAGTTCAGAGACACATAACTCGGAAAATATAAGCGAACTGAAATATTTTACTTGAAGTTTTTTTTTTGTTAATTTTTACTTTCCTATCGCTTCATAAAGTTGTTTATTGGATTGGAGTTTCCTCATTATTCTAAATGATGTGGAAGAATTCAACCCGTGTTTAGGTTGCCAAGGCATTAGATAAGCCAAAGGCAAATTTAATACGCCAATCAATTATTTATAGATTCGAAAATTTTGCTGCTGAAAATTAGCAAGATCAGTCCATGAACTTTGAGGCTGTATACAAAACATCACGCCAGCCTATTATTTTTCCACATCAATTGGAAGTTGAGTAACTTCAATAAAAAATAAATAAATATATGGGGCGTTAGAGAATTAATAAATAACTCTCTAAGAACTCTCTGTCGCCCCAATTTTTTATTTTTTTTATTGGAGTCACTTCTCTAAAAGCCAGGATTGACTATCATACTCAGTCGCACGATCTGTCAAAAATTTCGTGTGTGCTCAAAAGGTATAATAGTGTGGAATAAAAGTGTATGTGTGTGACAGATTTTTTGACAGATCTGTACGATTTTGTAATCCTTTGAAATAATTCATAAAACGATTTTTTTACGCGATCAGAGTTGATTTTTTTGAAGATGAGGAGTAGGCAACAACAAAATATTAAAAGCATCTGTTATTTGCATCTTTTTTGCGTAATAGTGTGGCACGTACGACGCCATTTCGAAACGATTTTGAAAGTTGGACAGAATTCTGTCAGATTTTTGTGTGATTAAATCGTACGATTGTGTATGATAGTGAGTCCTGGCCTTAAGCTAGATTTACATAAAAGGTGAAAAGTAAAAAAAAGATTCAGCGTAGCCGTATATAACTCTCTTTATTGTTTAATACTTAGATCGTTTTTTTTTAATTGGGTATATAACAGATAGATTTAAGTACTTTTTTAAGATAATTGGTATCGTAGAAAAAGTTGCGGAAAAATGGTAATAAAAATTGTGAGCATTTACGATATGAAATAAGTTTGTCTCTCAAATTTAAGTTTTAATGACTCGATCAAATGGCACAAACAGTCATAAAACATTTGGTACAATTTATTTATCTTAAAATCATTATTTTTCTTAATCTCCAATTGACTTAACACTCATACTACTTGTTTATCAAATCGTTCAACATATTTTTTTATACAAATTTTGTAAACAAAGATGGCGTTCTATAAATAATTGTTTTTGTACCATATTTTGCCAACATAAAAAGCATGTCTGCTAATTGCTGTTGTTTTTGTAATTATTATAAATCAATGGTATTTAATGAAAAAAAAAAAAAACATAATTTCATTTCTGTTTTCAACATGTTTCTAACAATAAAATCATTTAAAAAAGGAACGAGCGAAATATGTATATTCAGGATTTTTTTTAAGTTCATTGGACTTGCTACTCCATTGCTATTCGCTTCCAAAACAATTTACAGTTTGCACGTCCTTTTAAATGCCGTAGGGGTTCACTGTTTTCTCTTTTTTTTTTACAAAATTATGTTTTAATATTTTGCTGTTGCTACTGATGTTGCTTTCAACATTTTATTGCTTATTTGTTACCCCTTTTTTTCGCTTACCAACAGCACACAAAAAGATATAGTCTGTCCCTGGCAGACAGATGTATAAATGTGTATATTTTAAATTTAGTTTACAGCGCTTCTTCTTCTGTGGCTGCTGTAAATGAAACAAATTTCTGCTTTAGTAAAAATTTCTTTCTCTACAGTGACTGCTGTTATCGTAGCTGTACACAATATCATAATCAGCAAGAAAAAATTAATCAACATTATCAGAGTAAAACATGCACGAACAAAAACTTCAGCACATTCAGCTGCAAGTTACAATTTTGTTTGCGAGTTTTTATTTTTATTTATTTTTTGCTTTATTTGCTTTATTTATGAATTGTTAATGAAGTGTTTATTCTTGTTCTCTGAAATGAATAGGTTTTGCTTAATTGTCATCAAGATTGGAATTGTATCAATAATTTTAGCAAATACTAAAGTAAAAAAAAAATATTTTATACTTTTTCTCGCAAGTACTGTTTTGAAATATGCATGGATTTCTTTCTGAAAGTATGCTTCAACTAAAAGTAGAAAATTTTTGTTTTAACAAAAAAGCCAGAAAGAAAGATAAAAAAAACCGTTGTTAGTTATTTTATTGTTAAAGATATTTCATAGAGCAGGGATGGTAAACAGAGTTTTTATTATGCGCCAACCTATTTCCTTAACTGTACCTTTCAGATTTATTGTGCTTTGTTATTGAACAAAGAGAACACACCAAATTGTTGAAAATATTTTTATTATTTAAGTTTCTCTGAAATTATTCGGTGGACTGGATCTAATAACAAATGAACTAAAATTAATTTTAGCTAAAGTGTATTTTTATTTAAAATTTTAAAATTTTTTAAAAAAGATAAATTATTTACAAATGTATGTAGATGTTGTAAATTTAAATTTTCAATAAAAATTGCATTCGTTGTTATACCGATGGTAGGATGTAGCGATACAAAAAATGCAGCATTATAGTCTGCTGGTGTCTATTTGTAAATAAGGTTTCTTAAAAATTTGTATAAATTAAAACGAACTTAGGCCAACATTAATTTTAATTATATTTGTTGCAATTTTTTTAATTTACAATTTAAAATTTTTCAAGCTCATTATATTTTATATATTAAATTTTAAATTCTTATTAATATCTACTAGTGTGTATGTGTGGTTATAAAGGAAAAATTTTATTTTTAACTTTTTTAATTCTTTTTTAATTATGACGATATATGCTTTTGTAATTTTTTTTAAATATCAGAAGTAAAATTAAACAGTATCACTTACCAATTATTTCATGATGAATCATTTATAAGAGTTCTAAAAAATCAACAGAAAAGGTATTAAATAACTTTTTAATAAATTATATATTAATAACTCTTTTTTTAAATGTTATAAACATTCGCCTATGTGTTGCATATATTTGCTTAACTCATTATTAATTAATTGAAACAAAAAAGTTAAAATTATTAAAGAGTGCTTAGCAAATAATGAAGCTGGGGTTAAAACTATGAAATTTGTTTGTGTGACTTTAGAAAACAGAAGGACAAACAGACATTCAATGTTCTTTTTTTTGAGAGAAGTTACAAATTTATATTTTTTATTTGAAATTTTTTTGTAAATAAATAAATCTCATCAGTACCTGTTGAAGTTATGTCGTATAATGTTAGGATGTTGTAGCATGTTTTAATATTTTCCCAATCTTGTATTATTTGTTTACAACTGTTTACTCAATTTATGTTATTTTTCCCATAAGGAGATAAAAAAAATTATATTTTATCACATGATCCTGTGTATACTCTTATGGATTTTTGTTAAATTTCATTTTGAAAATTAAACAAAATGTTTTGGTTTTCCAAATCAAACTAATTTTTGAACATTTATCTATGTGTTGTCCTTGTATAGTAATAAAATAACTAGGATTTTAAATTTATTCAATTTCTATTTTATTTTATAAACATAAACTATTTTGTATTTTGTTGTTATGAAAAATGAAAAAAAAAAACAAGCAACAGTGCTATGTTCGGCTATGCTGAATCTTATATACCCTTCACCACATATGTAAGTCTAGTTTAGTGAAGTGACTTCAATCAAGCAAACAAATATTGGGGTAATAGAGAATTAATAAATAACACAAAAAAATATATAAAGTACTTTATTAACCTTTACATATCACTAGCTCTTAATGGCTTAGGCATTTTTTTTAATTCTAGCATTTCCTGAAAGATCCCTTTAAATTTGTTTTAATGACACCCACATTGATGTCTTAAAAAATGTGGTGCAAAATCGTACTTTTCTACGAAAAGTTCAGAGGCCAAAAACTTGGAAAATATGGGCGAGTGCAAATTTCTTTCACTTAATGTTTTTATTTTTATTTTTTAATTCTCTATTGCCCCATACATTTGTTTTTTTTTTATTTGAGTAACTTCATTGTTCTTAATACATGGAAAAACTAGAGCCAGGCGTGGTGTTTAGCCAAATGCCTCGAGGTACATGAACCGATCTTGATGATTTTCAATAGCAACTCCTTCGAAACTATGTCTGAATGGATGGCGTACTTGAATTTTCTCTAGCTCATCGAGTGCATTGGGAAATTTGATTTTTACACTTACACGGACATCGGATGTGTTAATATATAGGGTGCCATTTTAAGGCCCGATTAAATTTTCAAATGTAAAAAATAATACAAAAAATTTTCATAAAAAAAATTATTCGTGCCCTAGCAGCTTCCCATAACGAATTGACAAAAAAAAAAAAAAAAAAACTTCTGCTCCTAAGGCATTACAGGTGTTCGTAAAAAGATCAACGTTCAAAGCCCCTGATAGACACAATTGCACAAGTAACTCTTTGGCAGCCATTGTATTAAAAAGTGTTTTTTAAAGTTGTGTAGGTAAATGAAAACGCTAAGTGAATTCTATAATTTTAAAGAAAATAAAGAATCGGAAAGTTCTAGCGCCATCCGAAAATGTCATATTTCTTACTAAGGTTGGTCTCAGTGGGCGCGCTACAGCTCATTATACAATATTACGCTTCAATGCGTATGTGTTCTATTATGGTTGCTTAAAAGAGTGTTAGAGTCTAAGCAATGCGGACTGTAGTGCAGGATATTACCGTTTAACTTGTAGTACGCACTTTGACACCAGCCCCAACTTTTGACAGTATCAGATTTTCAATTCTAAAATCTATTTTGTTTTATCTATCGAAGTTGAGTCAACATAAATGCGAAGTTAATGAAGGCGAAACTATATATGAGAGGATAACTATCAGTTGTGAGCAGTCGTTTAGGGCAAAAACGTAAAAGACCTGATACATTTAATAGGGTGGGCGCTTCCGATTCTCGCTTAACCGATCATCTGAGACCAATTTTTAAAGAAACAAGCGAACATTAGGGATCACCATAATTTGTGTTAAAAAAAATAGGAGCATTAAATAGTCATGAGACAAGTCTACTTAATACGATAACGATTGGTCCCATAAAGGGGTGTTTAAACTAATCCATGTGTTCGTGTGTTATTTTTATTTTTATTGAACATTACAAAAATTAATTATCATATAAATATTCCTTAAAAATACTTTGTTCTTTTATTTGTACAATCTTCTCTTGTAGCGTACGTAGTATATTTAAATGCACTTTTCATATAGATGGTTGTAATTATTCGATATTATTATTTTAGTAGCAAAGCTATATTGCCTAGCGTCCAGAAAAAAATACGAAATTCAGTGAGGCATAGAAACTTTTTCTTATGTAAAAATATGTCAACTAATATAAAATTACATTTTTGACTGGCTAAACTTAAATTATAGTCGCATTAAATTTGAGCAAACTTTCTATTAAAGATCATTTATTATAATAAAGAAATTAAACCTACACAGCAATACAAGGAGATTTTAAATTCAATAGTTGAATCTTTAACTTCCATAAATTTTATCATCAAACTCTACATTTGGTTAATGCTTTTGCATTTTTTTTAGAATTAATTTTACGAAAATCTGTATTTGCTTCATCTTAAATATTTTTTTTAAATCTAAAAAGAAGCCAATAGAGAAAATATCAAATATCTTTTTAATAAATTATTTTTTAACAACCCTTTTTTTCTAAATATTTTTACGCACGCATACGTATGTTGGCGGCCACAAAGAAAAACCTTCACATCAACAATGTCTAGACCAATGCTGTCAACTGGGTTTAAGTTGAAAAAAAGATAAATGTTAACAACAAATGCTCAAAACTGTCATATAAATTTTTATTTTAATATTTTAAATGTACCCGTAAAAATGTTTACAATTTTCAAAATGCACGCACGTGTAAAAACAATTTAAGAAAAATTATGTTTTTTTTTTTTTTTTTTTAAATAATAAATAAGAGTTATTGGTTTTGAGGGCTCTTTAAGGATTCTAATAAAGGGTTTTTTTTTGTAAAAGCAAGAAGACTTTAGAGCTGTCTGTAATAATAAAATTGTTCTATTATGAATTATTATTCCATATTCTATCTAAATATTTTATTAAAAATAATTTTAATAAAAAGTCTAATTTCTTCTAAGGTTTTTTGTGATTCCGTATACAAAAGGTTAAAGTGTTTCCTTATTGTTTTTTTTTACCACATTTCCGCCTGTCACAGCCCTCTATTTCTGAAACAGCAATAGGTAGACTTTTAAAACTTTTTGCTAAAGCTGTTAAACCAACAAATGCTAAAACTTAAATGAATTTTCTAAAGTGACCTTATGGATAAAATTAATATTATTTTTTGAACTGGGATAGGCAGACATGAAATATTTGCACAGCGTTAGAAAGAATTATGTACGCTATAGCAACAAGCAAAAAATTTAATTTTAAAATAAAGAGTGTCCTGATATTGACGTAATTTTCTTTCATGTGGCTTTATTTTTTCAACAAGGAGGCAGATGTATAGAATTCACACAAAGTCCACTAAAAACTGTAAAAAACAAATTTAGGATTTAAAGGGTGTTTTTACTCACTTTAAAAGGCTAAATGTTGTCAGTTTCTTTAAATCACAAAACCTATTTTTACAATTATCTATTTTGTTAAATTAATGTGTTCCTAATATTGAATTTCATAAATTGATATATCTTAATTATTTTTATATCTTGAAATTTTATAGTCTCCATAATCCTATAAGAAATGTAAGTATGTAAAACTCCCTTCAGATTATAACATTTATTAATACAGTAAATCTATTTCCAGAAGTTAGTACTCTTTGGCTGTTTTATGAAAGAGAAAAAAGTCTCTTGCTCGACATAAGTTTGAAGATTTCAGATTACGGTCCTTAATACAGAAATTAAGTATTACTATCACACTTTCCGAAGTTCGATGGGTTTTAATCTTTAAATCATGATACCTGCATGCAAAGCACTTCATATTTTTAAATTTAGTTTTATTTGTGAGTTATTAATTTTATTGTTAAAATTCTTATTTTTGTTCTAGTTTGTATTAATTTTGTTATTTTTTTTTTTTTTGAGTCAAATCTTACTTTATGCTCATCTTCTAAATTCCTTTTTTTTAAATTGTTCCCAATGGGGTAATGACCAAATATTTTTTAATTTAAGAGGAAATTACATGAAAAAGTAAGTAAAATAAATCCGCCAAATGAGAGTATGTCTCATGAATGAAAGTTTCAATACTTTTTATGGGTAAAACTTGTTACCGCAGACATAGTAAAATATACTTTAGGTAAATTTGGTAATATATGTTTTTTAAATGTATAATAATCCATGAAGGGCTTCATTTCAAAATTAAAAAAAATATATATATCAATATAGCACCGCACAGCACAAAGCAATAGAAACATCAATCTTAATTTTAAAGAGTGTCCTGACGTAAATTAACATATATAAGTTTATCTTTTCCATCGTTATAGACAAACACTTGAATTGTACAGAATGTTCATTACTATGATCTTTATGATAACAAATATACTTTTGAACCGTTGTAGACAAACGGTTCAAATTTAAAAAGAGTCTGTACAGCTTAGTTCCCTATAGCAACAAATAAAAAATTTGATTATGGAAATTAAAAATCTTTTGAACCTTTATAGACAGACAGCTGAAATTTACAAGGGTTTAGAATTGCTAAATCTGCTAAAGCAGCAATTTTAAAATTTTAATTTGGAAATTAAAAAGTGCCCTTGTAGTTGATGCAACTTTTTGTATGAGGACAAACTTTTTAACCGTTATAGACAAATAGCTGTAATCTGTTTGGAAATCGTTTTTTTTATTGCAAAAATTATTATTAATAGCGGATATATTTTTACATAATCTGTGTGAATTCTAAATTTCTTCCTACTGCAGTTAAAAAACTAAAGCATTTTAACTAAAAATCATGTCAGTATTGCGACTGCCCTTAATCTTAAGTTTTATTTTTTCTACCTGTTGCTAACGCCAACATAATTTTACTGACACTGTACAAATTTAACGTGTCTACAAGCTGAAAGGTCTTTTTATAAATTTAACGTCACTATTGGAACAACCTTTGATTTTTAGTATTCGTTCTTATAGTGGCTAAACGTCTTCTGTAAGAATATCACGGATATACCTTCTACGGTTCCGGAAATATAGGACTGTGGCAGACGGCCAGCCTAACCTGTGAATTTGGAACCAATAGAAGTTCGGAAATTACGGTAAAAATTTGCATCGAATCAATAAAATATTTTTAACATAATGATTTTGATTACACTTCTGGATTTGAAAATAATAATATTCTCACATACACCATACTACAGATTTCTCATTGAATAGTTTAAATAAAAATCGACATAAGAAATTCTTTTCTATAAAATTCGTTTTTAAAAAATGTTCCTTTTTTTACTTAAAAGTTTTGATAAAGGTTGCTGTCCCAGCTTACTAAATTTATAATGCTACTGTATCTGATCCTAGCATAATTCAATAGTGAATGAGTAGTAATGAGTGAAATGCTCACAAATTTTTCTTACCGTTTTTATTTATTTTTTATCATAAACAAAACTACCTGCAGGAATACAAACAAGAGTTGAAGAACAGATATGTAAAGATTAAAGGCAGGTGTGCTGGTTTGCCCGCTGCCTCGAAGGATATGAATCGTATTTGCTGATTTTCAATAGCAAAATTTTGTGAACTATTTTTGATCGATTGCCGTGTTTAAATTTTCTCTAGCTCAACTAATGCCTTGAAAAAATTGATTTTAACTAAACACGGATGGACAGATGGACATCGCTCAATCGACTTCGCTATGCATAAAAAGTAAGAATTATAAACTTTAATGGTCTTTACAGAAGTGAACGCTTGCGAAGTTAAATTATGACATAAATAAAACGCAAGTTAAATTAGATGCCACTCAAGGGAATATTTAGCAAAAAGTAATTGTAAGAAAAAAATCCAATACAATAAAATTTGTTTTTTCTTTTCCTTTTGCCGTTTTTAAACAGCAACAAAATATAATATGAATAAATATTAATTGATGGGATATAAATTTTTATTTTCTCTGACATACGCAAAAAAAAAAAAAAACAATCAGCGTACAACACAAAATCCATTAACCTAAAAAGTTCTCAACAAAAAGCCAAAATTGACTAAGTGGTCACCAGTGTTGTTAAGCACGAATAACTATTTATTACGATGTCAATGACAATTACTTGAGAATTACTACGTAGTAAAAAAAGCCCTCTCTGTCACATTTTGAAATACTTCTTTTCATTTCCATGAGTTTAACTCACAACGTGTATTGTAAACCATCAATATAATTTTAATTTAATGATGATTCTCTCAACAAAACTGCGATACACACATATATACTCATAAAATTAAAACTCGTGATAATCTGAAATTTATTAAAAAATTTATTTATTGATAGATTATTGCTTTTTCATAAGTACGTTCATACTCACATGCCATTGAAATGTTTATTCAAAAGAGTGATTATATTTATATATCTATAATCGAAGTATATGCATTTATGCATGATATGTGCATGTATTCTTGTGCGTATGGTTGCTTCAATTTCAAGTATCCGTAACCAAAATTGACAGTGAAATAATGAAGTTATATTAAAGTGTCCATTGTTATTACATTTTATATCACGTCTTAACGTCTGCTGTATTCAACTATCCATTACAGTGTTAAAGCACAATCACAATTTATTAAAGATATTACAACGAAGGTTATGAAATTATTTTCCACATAAAAGGACTGAAAATAAATGGAAAGCGAAATTATATCAATATTAATAGAACGTATTTTTTTAATGTTTATTCTGAAATTCCTCATAGTTCAATGAGATAAGCATTTCATTTAGCAGAAAGTCCCCAAGTATTTACATTCTATTGTTATCAATTTTCCTAGATCTATGTGATGAAAGGGGAAAAACAGAAAACAGCAATACAAATCTAAACAATTCCTCAAACTCCCACAAATAATTAAAATGAGTTTTTAATAAAACATAATTATAAATTATCTTATTGAGTTTTGTTTCTTAAACTAGAAAATTCCAGTATTTTTGTTCAGAAAAGTTCACTGAATAGTGGTTTTTTCTTTATTTTTTTAAATGAATTTTGCTAAGTAAATATCGTACAAGGAAAAAGTCGTCTTATTCATATATTTCCTCCCGTTTTCTTTTAATTCTTAAGTCTGGCTCTTATTCACATTTCTCTAACGTTGGTTCTTTGTAGGCCTATAAAAGAAAAAAAAAAAAAATAAATAACTGAAACACATTTAACCGGTTCCAGTTAAAATGACACAGCAGAAAGAAGTTAATAAAAAAAATTAAAAGAACCAAGAATGCAGCGAAACATCTGAAGAAAAAAAATTTTACAAATGAATAAAAAGTGATGTTTGTTTAAAGCAAATTTAAAAGAAAATATAAATCGGAGCCGAACCAATTAAATTTATTTATTATACATCCAAAACAAGCTGCTTGTTTGAGTACCTTTAAAATTAAAAAAAAAAATACCCTGAAATCCTAGTGCTTATAGCCATCATTATCTTAAGATATTTATTAAGAAGATCATAAATTTTTTATGCTTAAACCATATTTTATGTTTAGCGTGTTTTAAGCATTTTATTAGAATAATAACACTCAGACGATCTCAGAGAAAAAGCATTAACTTTTTAAATCAAATGGTGGGGTTGTAAAATTCTGTTTTTGGCCTTGAAACAACGGCATACAGTCCCGCAGACATGTACAGGTTTAATGAAATGAAATGAAAAAAAATTGAGTTTTTTAGGTTTAACACTTTTGCATTAAATCTTTTATGTGAATATTACCACCTCCTCAATTTAAAAAGGTAGAAAATAAAATAAACACTCACCTGTTTTTTGCTAACATTTCGTTCAGTCAGCAGCCACTTATATGCCTGCCTTATTGCTATAATTGCATGCAAATGTAAAAAAAATATATGAACAAAATACTTTCACGCATTTTCTGTGTTTCGTTTTATTATCATTTATGGCCACAAATTTTTGGTTCAAATAAAATTTACCAGCCAAATTAAAATAATAAACAGTAGAACTCTTACATACACAGCTTGAATATTGCCACAACAAAATGGCTGTCTATGCAAAATAAAAAAATTCAAACAATTAAAAAAGATAAAACAAAAAAAAAAAAAAATAAAAAGAGTTTTCATTAAATTTCTGCTCAGTCCAACAGTCATTTAAAAAGTTTGCTTTTATCTGCTCGCGTATATTTTCTTAATGTATCGTTGATTTTTTTTAAAGAGTCTGCGCATAAATTTTATAATTCGTTTAAATTTCGAATTTAGTTTTTGTTTTAAAAGGGAACGTTGTTTGTCTGCGTGTCCTCGCTGGTATCACTATGGTGAAAAGAAAGTTATCACATTTTTAATTTTTGTTACCACTTGAAGTTATTGGATACTGTTTGCCATATTGTTTTTTTTTTTTCTTAACAAAATATTTTTATTTTGCCTTTCTATTTGCTTTGCTTATGTTATTAATACATGATTTCTATTTAATTCCTTTTCTTTATGCTATTCCATTTGCGTTTGCAATTAGAGGTTGCAAGACGATAATCCAACCGCTTTAAGTCCAAGTAAATAGAGAGTAGTTTTGAGAATTGCTTCAAACAGTCTTCTTTTAGCACAAACGTTACGTCTCAGCAGTAAAAAGCCCCACTGCAAAAAAAAAAAAAAAAAAAAAAAAAAAAAACAGAATCTTGTGAGTTTTCCTAGTAATTTTTACACTTTAAAATTCCTAATCCATAGTGCCAAAAATCTCTGCGACCGCTTTGCTGTTATGGTGATTTTAAGACAACAATTTTGGCCATCCAAACAAAATTTCTTTCTGATATCCCCTGTTATATGCTTCCTATCAAACTGTGACCAAATTTCTCTGCGTTCATTATATACAGTTTAATCATGAATATTCTCCCGAAAAAATTATCTCGAGAATAAAATCCTCCAATTATGAATTTCGTGTGAACAAAAAACCAAAAAAAAAAAGAAAATAATTTCTTTACCGTAATTTTAAATGGGTTGGGTTGCTTATATACATTAAATTTCTCTCCTGAAATCATGGCGAAATAATACAGGTGAACGTATGGGCGAAAAAATCTCATTAGCTGCATACGTTGTTGTTGTCAAAAATAAATTATTTTTTAGAAAATTCTTGAAATTTAGCTTGTTCTGATTGTAAATAAGAAACAAAAGAAAACAGTATTTCACCAAAAAAAAAAAAACAGTTAAAATATGAAACCGTATTTGCAGTTCCTGACGTGTATAATCGAAATATACGTAAAGAGATAATTAACATTGTGCAATATTCTATGGACTCTACCTCTGCTTTGAATGGATGCACAGGTTATACTTTTCAATTGAGAGATGAATGTAGGGCCGCTTTAAGGTCGCTATTTCACACTGAACTGCTGAATGTTACATAAAAAACATTGCTTAGTGATTTTATAATCAAAAATCAGATAAAGAATATTATTTTGATACAGAGTTTTAAAATTCTATGCTTGCTACCGGAGGAACTGCAGACGATTAACTTTTTGTGGAGACAATAAAAGAAGGCAAATTTTACTACTCGTCTTCAAATGGACAACTTCTACACGTTGTTCAATGATCAGCTAAAAAAAAAAACACTTTTGAAAAAGTGTTTAAATAATTGTTGTATTTGGGGGTGGGAAAAAATTGAAAAATTTGTGTTTCAATTTGTTAATTATTTCCGCCTCGAAACAAGAGTTATTATCATTATCTTCATTACAAAACGTACGTTATTTTTTCTATGAAAATTGAAAAGATGTAAATTGTTTAAACATTTTCTCTAAAGTCAGAGGATTTATTTTACTGGTCTTTTGGCAGTTGGCTGCTTTCAAGGCGACTTCAATAATTCTCAGTTCACTTTACATTCGGACGTTGTTGTCTTTATTGCGGCGTTTTTTCCCTAAACAGAGCTCACTGAAGACAACTGGGTCTTGTGCCGCTCAGCCAAACGCTGTACTTTTAAATGACGTAATGAAAGTATGTTTTTATTGTTAACGTCACAGTGAAACTTACGATTCAATTTCCAAAAAGAATGCATTCCAAATAAGTATGTAGGCCAAAATTTAAAAAACTATAATTCTCCGATTAGCTTTAGTTCTCGCTGGTCTGTGGCACGGATATTGACATCATGACTTTTTCGTGAGATCCATCTAATCGCATAGGAACAAGGCAAACTAGTGGTCACCCTTTGCATGGATTTTATTTTTAAATATCTTGATTTTTCTATAATTGTTTGATAACTAAAAATAAAACAAGGTACATTTATTTAACCAGTAAGTGTCGTCCGCTCAGCTGGTTTGTAGTTGGAGATGTCAAAAGTTGTTTATATTTTCCTACTTTTGTTTACGAATTTCAAAAAACACTAACAACAAGCATATGTAGAACAAAGAGAGCGTTTGTTTTTAGACAAATTCTCTTTTATTTTCTTTTTCTATTTTTGACATTTCCACTCACAAAGCAACAATAAAATGCCATGTTGTTTTTACAAATGTTGTATTTGTTGTAGAGCCGCTATTACCTAGTAAAATAAATGTACCATGGCGAAATCATGTACCAGGTGGTGGCAGTGGCGAATTCATACATTTTCGCCGTTGCAGAA
This sequence comes from Cistogaster globosa, assembly GCA_937654795.1. Taxonomy (NCBI): domain Eukaryota; kingdom Metazoa; phylum Arthropoda; class Insecta; order Diptera; family Tachinidae; genus Cistogaster; species Cistogaster globosa. The sequence continues at coordinate 42,647,442 of OW569403.1, read as the reverse complement.
AATGTCAAACTTCATATAAAAAAAAATTTCGCTGATTTTTTATGTATGGAGTTTGACATTTTCTGCAACGGCGAAAACTAATAAATTCGCCACTGCCACCACCTGTACGTGATTTCGCCATGAAATGTGTCTTGAAATTAAATTTCTTATTTTGCTTTTTAATACATACAAGCAATATTTTTTGACAGCATAGCTAGATTTTGTAGCAACAATTCGCCTGTTGTTGGTTCGTTTCAGCCATGGTGAAAACACGTTCCAGTTAGTGGCAGTGGCAAATGTATTCGTTTTCGCCATTGCAGAATTTGTCAAACTCCATACATAAAAATCAACGCCAATTTTGTTTATATGAAGTTTGACACTTTCTGCAACGGCGAAAATGAATGAATTCGCCACTGCCATCACCTGACTTATGATTTCGCCATGGTCTTAGCCGTGCGTTCACCTGTATTAATTCGCCTTGCTATCAAATTATAACTCCTACATTTTTCCTTCGAATTTTTTTATTTTTCGCAAATTTGAAGGGTGAAAAATGGAAAAACTCGACCGGAATTTTTGTTTATGATTGGGCTGTTAGAGTTTTTGAGTTTTCTTAAAATTTCAATAATTTACAGCTTGAAAGCTAAGCTTTATTGATTCAAAACTTTTTTTTAAATTATTAAAAAATATTAAATCCACTTTGTATAAAAAACGCGAGAACAAAAGAACTAATTACGGTCATTATCAGATATGACAATTATTCGGTCGAATATTTTTAATGCTGTATAAATAAAAACTAAAATTTTGATCTAAAGAGATGATGGCACCAGGAATTGGTTGTAAGAGCTTTGGGTAAAAATACAAAATAAAAAAGCTTCAAAGCTTCAAAGCTTAAAAAGCTAAAATGAATTAAACGTATAGGATATATATTCTATATATTGGTCTATGCCGGAATTTAGTATACCCTTTACTAGTTATATAAGTCTAGTTAAGTGGATTAATTCTTATAAAAAAAATTCTTTTCTATAAAAAGCTTAGAGGCCCATGCTCAGAAAATATGGGCGAGCCAAATTTTTTTCACTTGATATTTATTTCATATATTTTTAATTCTCTATCGCCCCATATATTTATTTTTTGTTGGAGTTACTTTACTCAAATAAATTTGTTCCAAATGATGTGGAATAATTTGATCTGTGATGTTTTGCCCACTGCCTCGAAGGACATGGACCGCTCCTGCTGACATTCAATAACAATATTTTCGAAACTATGTCTGATCGAGTGGCGTATTTAAATTTTCTCTAGCTCATCTAGTATCTTGCCAATGTTGACTTCAACACTTACATGGATGGACAGACGGACATTACTCAATCGCCTTTGCTCTGAATAAGGGAATAAGGACTCACCTTTTCCACCTGTTGTGAAGGGTAGAAAAATCTAGAAAAATTTTAATTTAAGTAACAAAATTAATTCTATAAATATAAAAACAATTCCATAATTTTGTGAATTAATCTCATTAGTGTCTATTAATCAACTATCAGCGATGTTCGTTGACACACACAGTCATTTGGATTTCTTTCTACAAAAACGTTTCAACGTTTGCTTCGTTGTAATGTTATAAATTTACTTGGTTTTTTTTTCCTCTGTAATTTTATACTTCCGTAATTTTATACTTTTTGACCATCAGTTTCTTAATTTAATTGATGTGTGCGGCAGTTACGTTTGTGGAAAATAGTTAAGTGACCGTAGTAACTCCACCCATATTCCTTATTTTCTCAGTTTATTTTTAAAACTTAATTGCGCGATGACATGGCACTTAAATTAAAAAGTAAAAGAAAGAAGAATAGTGTGTCTCTTTAAATGAATATTAAAGTAATTGCTATAACAAATATAAATATGAATTAATTTCATATTATTTTTCAAAAGATTAATAAAGTTTTTTGACTTTATTAAAATGCCAAAAAAATTAATAAAAATATCCTTAAATAGAATTAGACTCTTGAGTTTCCTGAAAAAGAGAAATAATAATAAAGATATTTATAAACATTTAACAATAACTTAGAGTAAAACAAATATTTTTAAAATTCCGTATAAGCAGCAGAACTAAATATGAAGACCATAGTATTTCAATGAATTTTCAAGAATTAGTAAAGAAAGAAAGAAAAACATTTTATTTACTCTTGTTGTTATATTCCAAATATAATTAAGCTAATACTCGTAGTTAATTCTTAAGGAAACCACGATAAAAAACTTTGTTATTTACCTTTATTATTTATGTTTTTTTTTTTTTTTATCAAAAATAGTAAATTTACTGAAATTGTTAATAGGATAAGTACTTAAGCTATTGTGGTTATTAAACTTAAATAACGATAATAAAAAGTGTTTTGTTTTAATGAATGAAATACAAAATAACATAACAGTCCAATAATGTCAAATTGAATTTTGGAAAATAACAGTCGAACTACCATAAGTCTGAATTAATTTTATTGATTTGTTATAATACAAATGAAATTAAAATAATTACCCTTATTATAGTTGTCGGCGTCGACGTCGTCGTCGTTTTGGTATCAATGACACTTCGTATCAATGTCGGCGTCAATTCAATAAAAATTTTGCATTCTATAACACAACTGTGACGACGTCGACGGTTTATCGGTTTTTATGAAATAAAAATGCACATCCCTAAGTTTTTTTGTGTTAAATTTTATTTATTTAAAATTTCATTATTTAAAGCCTTTATTTTTATTATTTCATTTTTTCATCCGTTTTGAGCCTTCTCTATCTCTGCTTTCTCTATCAATAATTTTAGCTTTTCTGTCAACATCTCTAAGAGTGCGTTTTATTAAGGATATAAAATTTAAAATGTCGGAAGGTAGTTTTCCCTGTTCCTGGCTGTGGTTCTGCAATATATCGGTTTAATTGCATGGTTTTATTTTTGCTTTCTTTTTAGTTACTTTCGACGGAACAGGCTGAGCAGAACTGGTATCATTGGTAACTACAGTATTAAACGTGCAATGTGTTTCCCTTAATTGTTGGTTGACTTCCACTGGTTCTTCAACGACAAACTAGGCTTCAGCAAATTCCCATGTCAAATATTTGAACGCTTTGAACTGCTCCTTCAGGATTCAAGTGCTTCTATAAGTTTAAAGGAACTGTGGAGCTTCTTCCAGCGGACTAAGTGAAAATTGTTTAAACATTCTGCCGCCAGTGACTCTACACTCCGCTTCATTAGTAACCATCTTTTTTCACTTTAAATTTTATATCCCGTCATAGCTTAAAAGTAATTTTTACAACCTTTTTTTTAAATCACTGTTCGATTCTTTATTTTGTTACCTTCGGCCATCCATCTGCTAATCTTCTAGGTGGACCAAGAGAATTTAGAATTTTTCCAATTTTTTCCCATTTTTCTTTAAAATTACATGAAAAAACCCAATGCGAAAACTCAGTGCAAGAGATGGATTCTTCTGCATTTTTTCCACTAATTTTTTAAAAAGATTTGCTTTTGCAACCTTCAATTTTTCACTTTTTTTCATTTTCAATGTTTTGTTTGATTTAAATCCCCTCCATTCGTTACATAAAATGGCGTCGACAAAAGCTAGAGTCACGTCAATACAATATCGTCGTCACATTTGTTATAGAATACAAAAAATCTTTGAGCAGTAATCGATAAGTGTCAATTACGACAAGTAGAATAATAAATCGAATACGTCGACACATATCAAGATTGATATATGACGATGCCGACAACTAGAATAAGGGTGAATAAATTCGAAAATTAAAAATTAAATAGCAGGCAAGGCATTGCACCATTCGTGTTCGTGCTTTCTCAACACAATCAATATGATAATGAAACAACACACACTGTGATGTGTAGAAAAAAGTTAAAAACAATCAAAATAAAATTGCACTCGTTGACAAACCGACGGTTGGCAGAAATCGAAAACACATGTATTCGATGATCAATAAAGAGGAAAACAAAAATAACTTAGGATTGTGTCTGTACCTCGTTTAATCAAAATAATATTTATTGATTATAAAGTATTTTAATTTATTAAAATTATCAGATTAAACAGACGATACCTACAATATACACAACCAAGGGTTAATAAATGGCAAGATTCTAACGATGGATGTAGCGATCCACAAAATGCTGCTTTACATTCTGCTGGTGTTTAATTTTTCCTATTTGCTTTAAACAATAACAAAAAAATTGTATAACATTTTTTTTTCTTAATAAATTAAAACATTAAAATAATATAAACTTAAGCCGGTTTAAAATTATTCATTTGTTACAACATCTCAATGATGTTAAAGGTTTTGTTTTTTAATAACTTATAAATATAAAGGATATTCTTACTTTCCACTAGATTTTTTTTTTTTATTTAATGAATCGGACTCTGCGTTAATTGGTAGTCTTTTTAATTTCTCAAGATGTCTGTCACCAATCATTATAGAGGAAGTAAATTCGCCTGTGCACTGAGTTTTCCAAGTTCTAAATGGAAATATCTTCATACTAGTCTATTCAGAAATTGACAAAATTTCTTGATTAAGGGTATCATTCGTATGCTGTCGCATAGTCCCTATCTACAAAAAGCTTGATCTGTGATGAAGTGAAAGAATATATGAGGTTAAAAGCTTCACATAGAAAGTCGTTGAGAAAAACTAGAAAAATGGTAGGGAAAAGAAGGGAACCTACAAAACCCCTGAATTTATTTAAAACTCATTTGATTAGATCCTATCATTAACAACTCGAATATTGCGAACCTTTAGAAAACTCGTCATAAGTTGAGAGTAGGTGTCACGAGCACCAAACGCAATAAGTTTTACTATGAGTGCCCGATGTCGCACTTTATTAAACGCCTTGGAAATATCTAAAGTCACCATTTTGGCGAAGGCAAATGAAATAAGTGTAGAAAGTTTTTCCTATAAGAAGGACAGTATTTCACCCGTAAAGCATTTCTATGGAATTCGTGTTGGCGATCAATAAGTAAGCTATTGGATTCCAGATATTTCACAAGATGAAAATTAAGCATAGTTTCCATCATTTTAAAGTACGAAAATACGATTGGGCTATAATTTTTCTGTTGCTAGCTAGATCTCTTTTAAAATATTAATGTATCGATTTACGTCAAAAAGAGAATTCTAAATTAAACATCATTTTCAGAACTTTTTATATAAGAAAATAAAAAAAAAAAAAAAAAAAATTGGAAGCTATTATTGGTCATTGTAAAGCAGAGGTAAACTACACAATAGATTTACCTTTCAATGAAATGCGAAATTACAACAGACCTTCATTTATTCGCTGATCGGTGTTACCATCGTTTAATAAAGTTGCATGCATTTTGTAAAATGAACACTTAAAAAGTTTTGGCGAACCAAAAAATTAAATATAAGTAAAATCTAAATTTTTATTTAAAAAAATATTTGCAAATTACAATAAAGCAAATAAGTTCTTCAAAAATTTATTTTAGTGGCTTCTGCCTACTAAATTACGGACTACGGTTTTATCACAATGAATAATGCCTAAATTATTGTTGACTACAAAATTTCACACTACGCCTTATTAAAATGAAAAGAAAAAGAAAAGCTTGCCTGAAGCTTGCAAATAATACTATTATCGAATGTCGTTGTTTAGAGTAAAATAAAAATGTAATCGCTAAACGCAAAACGTTAAAATAAGAGGCCTGTTATCAAATCATAAATTTTTAAAATAAAACAAACAACTCGCCCACTGTAGTTTTAGAAATATTTAATTAATTTGAAACTTCCTCGCTTTTATCAACAATTACTTAAATTGCATATTTAAATTTATTGACTTTAATGATTTAAGTGTGTTTTCTAGAATGAAGAATATTTACATTTGCGTTTTTGTTTTATTTTTACAATCCGTCTTCAATATTTGGTTCAATTTACTCATAAATCAGTGTGGCTCCCTACATCAGCACAAATTCTTTTTCATCTTCTTGTTGCTGTCTTTATAATTTGGATTTTGTTTTTCATTTTCTGCATCATGTTGCAAATATGACAGCAATAAATGTTTATTCTCCTTCAAGAAGTGTCATTCAGACGCACTTTCTGGTTGCACACAAGTGTATGGGTAAACAGAGAATAATGTTTGTGTAAACTTTATTTAATATATTTACCGTACATAATATAACAAGTGGGTAAGTGTAAAAGACGTTCTTTTTATTTTCTATCGAATTTAATTTCCTACGAGCAATGACTGTAAATAATTTCTTTTCGGTCGCTTGTAATAAAAATTAAGGAAAATTTTATTTGTAACTACTTTTATTTTGTTGACTGCATAAATGTATGTGTATGTAAGTAATGAGCAATATTTGTTTAAAACATTCACATTATGATTTATATACTTACATGACTGTTAAGAAAAAACGTATATTTTTTCAGAAAAAGCAAATTTATTAAAAAGAAGAAGCATGTATGTCTTTCTTGTATAATATTTCAAAGATGTCAACAAATTTAATTTAACACATAGTGGTATGCAAGGAAAAATAGAGAAGTATACTCATGTAGCATTGGCGAGAGTACAGATCGGATATAAAATGACACTCAAAAGTTTCTTGTTAAAGAGTAAAGAATTTCAGTTTCTTCCACCTCTAATATTTAAGTGTGTAAATCGTCTTGTAGTCTTGTGGATAGTACTTACACAGTTTTTGAATTAATATATAATTATTCTTGAAAAAACCCGATTTCAAACGCTGTGTCTGTCTATAACGATTCAAGTGTGTGGCTAAATACATCAAATTACATTAACTATGGGGACACCTTTGCATTCCATCTCCAAACTTTAATTTTATATATAAATGTTAGGCAATATACATCAAATTACAGCAACTATAAGGACATCCTTTTATTTATAAATTCAAATTATACACTGGCTGTTTAAGTAGACTTTTAAGGTTCGCTATAAATCTTAAGCGTCTGTCTATAATTGTTCCAAAGAAGAGCCATATACATCACATTAAATGAACTATTGGGGTACCCTTTAATTTACTATAACGGTAATAGTAATGGACATTCTGTGAAATTTGTATACATTGGTCTAAAAATAGGCTTTTATCGGTCAATTTACGTCACCTTTAGAGACACCCTTTAATTTTTAGATTTTTTTTTTTATTACTTTCTGCCACTGGGAACTGTAGCGATACGCGGTTTTTTTTTTAATTTAAAGTGGTGCATTTTACGGTTCATAATAATTTAAAAAACATGTGTGCTTAATGGGGACACTCTTTAATTTTTAAGATTTTTAAAAAATAGGACCAATTTGTAAGCATCACCTTTAATATTGATCCTTCTTTTTTTGAAGTCGTCTATTACAAGAATATTTTCTTCTGAAAAAGTATATTTATAAAAAGAGTATTTTATTTATCATACAAGAACTTTTTTAAGATACAAATCTTTTAAACAAATTTCAATCTATAATGACTCATAGCCTGTTCAGGCGTTACTAAATATTAAGCTTTATTCAATAAAAGCCATTATTGAGCTCAATATTCCATACAAAATCTCAATAATTTATTGCGCAATAAGCACGAAATTTTTATAATATTGAGTAGAAATTAAAATACAACACTGTTCAGAAGATGTGTGTGAATCCAAATTTCGAAATTTAAACCTCAGACACAAACCAATTGCGTCAAACTATACATCTGGAAATAAATCCTCAGGCACAAGCCAATTGCGTCCAACCAAACTAATTTTGTCAATACACAAAATATTGATCCAATAAAAGTGCATATGTGAACACACTATTAATCTGAATAATTGGGAAAATGTTAAGCGAATAAAAATATTTGTGCTTGAAATACTTGCAAAACTCTAGACGGCAACATGAACACATAACTCAAGGTTTCACTCCCTCTTCAAAAGCGCAACTGAAGCAGCGTGCTTGGAATATAAAAATTATTCCTCTTTATTCATTTTTTAATTTCACTGAAAAATGTTTAATCCTGTAGAATGCTAAATTTGTATGTTTATTTTTTTACATCCAACTGTTCATGTACATAAGCGTATGCATATCTTATTACACATACTCTTATATATACGAAAACACAAAATGCGATGCTGGTATTATATGAAAACTGCACGTGTACATTCAACATTTCTTGCAGACGTTTTCAAAATTGCATTAATAAAATTTTTATACCCTTCATCAAGTTTTGATATAAATAAGTTATTTGCTGTAGACTCATTTCTTTAAGAACCATAATTGTATATGTTTTTAATATTTGTAGAATTTTTAAATTTGTTTAACTATTTTAGACATTTAAATGGTTAACACTGATATTTTTGAGGGAATTGCTTTAAGTTATAATTTCAATTAAATAAAAGAAGTTACAAAAATAAAAATAAACTCGTTTTATGCTTTTTTATTTTTAGCCAAAGATTAATGTCAAAACGTATTCAAAGTTCCCTTGACCTCATTTTGTCAGCCTAGATATAGAGACAAGACTTTATTAAGGTCTAAATCCGGCTCGCCGCCGTGTAAAAGTATTAAATCAACTTTGGACTTCTGCACACATTGACACCGAGCCATACTCTTGTACCTGCCAGCCAAAGGTCTTCTTTTAAAGTAAATCTGATGGGCAATAGGTGTATTAAAAAAAACTAAATTAATCTTAAAATGTCAATGTTGACAATTTTAATCCCCTATCTTACATCCTGTTTTTATAAAAATGAATAAAAGGTTTTTATGTGACATAAAGTTGGTTGTTTTTGTATAAAACATAAAAATAAAGAAAGTAAGGTGCATTAAAGATTCTTTATGGCTGTGTGTGTGTGTTTTTTTTTATTGCTTTAACTGCATTTTATGCTACAAGTTACTTCACATGCACACGCTACATTTACGCACACAGATAAATATTAAAAAAAAAATAAAGGAAATAGAAAACAAACGATTTATTATGACAGTGTTGCTAACATAGCAAAAGTTAAGAGCTCAGTTGCATATTAAAACAATATGACAGAATTAAGAGTAAAAAAATTTATTACTTATGTGTCGGTATTTTTGTATGTGTGCATGTATGCGTTTGCTTATGTTTGAGTTAGTGCATATTCAAAATATTTGTCATTTTAATAAATAAAAAATATTGTTGACAAAATATTTGTTATACACTTTTAATGAAAATAGCAAAATTGTATATTCTATTGTAGTTGTAGATTTATTGTATGTATGTATTCATCTGTTTTTAGTTTATTTTTTATATAAATTTTTTTTTTGTACAAAATAATTTTAAATTTATGTAATGAAAATATTAAAAAGTTTAACGGGCTTCACAGAATGAAGTGGTGACCAGTAATAGTTTTAGGTAATTTTTTCACTTGAAAACTTCATTTTTCTTGTAGCGTTTTCGAAAACCCATAATGAAACCACTAACATTATTTTTCACTTATAAGTTCGTGCATGTTTTCTGGTACCATATTAAAATATATGACTTTATTTAGTCTCGTGCTGTCACCAGGCTTAACTTGTGACTGTATAATGCAGTCAAGTAGTAAGTATTGAACTTTTTTCTCATCACGTAGTTGGTCAAATTTTTCTTAGGCTCATTTTTTACTAAGGCGTCCATATTTAATTATAGTCAGCCTTTGGTCCTAAGCCAAATGCCAGCCAGTGTACATTCACGTTCAGTATGCTACAGTATGTGCTACAGTTTCAGCCTCTTTCACACCACGGATACAAGTATCCTCTATAAGACAGGGATGATTAAAATTTTCATTACCTGTCATTTACGCAGTTATCCAAATTAAGGTACTTACTTTATATGAAGGATCTTTCTGGACTTTCTGAAGATAGGCTACTGCCTTAGTAGTGCCTTCCGGTTTCCTCCACTTCTCTACAAAAACCTGAATCCTTTAAGAGTTTAACGCTAAATCTCCTGCAGAGCTGTCTTGATCATCACTTTCGGGTTTTCACTGTTGTTGACCGACTCAGAGCTGCACATGCGCAAAGAAAAAATGTAAAAACTGGAAGGTGATAAGTATTAAGAATTTGCTCTGCTTTATTGAAGCAGCCTCCTAACAGTCAGAGAGAGTCCATTAGCGGTCTTACATCCAAAGAAGTTTGAGTGGAAATTGTAACAGTACGCTCAAATTCGAAATTCAAACTAATTAAGCTGGATTCACCCATTGTTTCCGAACAAAATTTTTGTTCCGAAACATTTTTTTTATATGTAGTTTGACGTGTTTCTCTCTCTCTCTCACAAGAAGAATAACGTCAAACTACATATAAAAAAAATGTTTCGGAACAAAAATTTTGTTCGGAAACAATGGGTGAATCCAGCTTTAGTGTTGGTGTAAATATAATAATTTAAGTTCAAGTACAAATGACGTATGTCACAGTAAAGAATTAAACTCTTTAATTTTTTGGATAATTATATATTTTTTGCTGTAATAAAAACACACGTTCGCCACTCTTTATTTATTTAGCTTTTTATATCAAACGCACATAAGCAATGTGGCCTTCATGAGCTATAAAAAAGGAACGATATTACTTATTTATAAAATAGTTTTTATATTACGAGTACATTATATTTTTTTCCAACCTTTTTTTATATTAAATTATATTAAATAAATTAAAAAAGTTCATTTTAAATTATGTTTTTATTTTATTAAATTTTTAAGCTTTCTTAAATGAAAACAAAATATTAACGCAACTGTAAAAATGAATGGATAAAAATGGTACTGAAAAGAATATGTCTTTTATCGAATTAAAAGTTAAATAAAAATATTAAAACTAACAGTTGCTCTATTTGTTAGTGTTATTGTTGTTGCGGCCATCGTTGTTATATCCTTTAGTTTTAAACATGCACACAATATATATAAATCAAATGTATGTATGTAGAATTCCGTTTAGTTATTCTGAATTCTTATTTTATATACTTTTCCTCTTTACATGGGCTGCTACCTAAAACGCTTTATATTAGAAGATTTAAAACATGTTTTGCTAAAAACACAAATATGAATGAGGAAGTAAATATTGGAGATTTTATTGTTTGTCTTTCTTTACATATGAATGTACAAATGTATGAGAGTATGGTCTGTTGCATTTTGTCTGGGATTTTGTTGGATTGCTCTTATTGTCGTCCTTTTTTTGCAAAGAAATAAAACAATAGATTTGACCATGTGCAATGCTAACACTGACATCCGTTAACTTTAACATTTTTGCATATTTCCTTCCGTTCAAGAATTAAAAAGCAATTAAATACGTTTTAAATTTCCTTGCATGACATTTGAATGTTTATTGTTGCCAAAAGTGAATGCTATAAATTATTAAAATTAATTGCAAATGAGTTTACATAAAATTGAAAATTTGACATAATCCATAAATTTGGCAAAAAGTATTAAGAAATGTCTCTAAAATAAAGAAGAATTGTTTTAAATAAATATATGACTGCTTTGAAAAAACATAAATATAAAATATGACATATAAGCCGCATGAATTTTTTTTAATTTATGTGTACATAAGTACATACATATGTACATAAATAATATTAAATTTTCTTGTGTCATTATATATAAAACAGTTTTATATTAGAAAACGAATTTATACTTTTTATCTTTTTCTAATTGAGCCTGCTGGATAATTTAAGTTTCAATTTATTGGCTTTTAGTATACTTTCTCCATTGCCTTGTTTAGGCTCTTCTTTGATATCTAATTCATGATCTTTTTGTTTCTTGTTTACCAAGCACGCAGCAAGTGTTGTTTGTTTTTTCGAGCTTTGTCGCTTCTTGGATATCGCCAAATATTGCCAATATATAAAAATATGTAATACTAGTTATAAAAACATTTTTATTTAATCAATGTAATTTAATAAAAGAAAATATCATTAAATATAAAGTGCATTCCTTATAAAAAACTGAGACAGTTTAAATTAAAAAATACAAAATGGAAATCATTTATAAAAAAAAACACTTAAGAAATATAAAAATATAAAAAAAACTTAATAAGTAAAATTATAAAAAAAAGTTTTAAAGAAATAAGGTCATTTAATAAATAGCATTTAAGTAACTGTTATAATTTTAATTTAAATCTTGAAATCATAGTGGAATCTTAAAATATTTTTAATTAATTTTTAAATATAAGAAAATTGATTTATGAATTTATATTAATTATTGAGTAAAAACTTTCATAATCCTGTTTTCAGTGTCATTATTGTCTTTTGTATCCTTGCTGCAGTAAATTTAATTTGTATTAAATCTGCCTAATCTTGCGAAAGAAAGAATTCGTTACATAATTTATATGTCTTTTGCATTAAGAAATGATATTACTTCTAGAAAAAGTTCATTCGACACAGCTATTACTTGTGGAAACAATCTACATACTTAAAACGGTCATCGACAACTCCTTAGTGTGTTAAGCACCAGCAGCATCCTGGCAATCGTAAACTTTAGGCCAAAACTTGTATAGGCTTTGTGGTACTTTATTATCAAGATATTTCGTCCAATTAATGAAATGAAGTTTTCCCTACTATGTTACTTAGATACCAAGTGCATCATTAGGCTCTTCAAATCTTTTTAAAACTTCTTGAACTGCATAAAGTTTAATTTGAAATACAGAGTTGTATGACTTCAAAATATTAAAAAAACAATAAACTTCGAAAAAAGATATGTTTTTCTAGAAACCGATCAAGCGTTTCTTTTGAAGACTTTTTAAAAATAGAAAACAACTTTATTGTAAATTCAAGATCACAATTACATTTAAAACAGTTTTGTTTAATTCTACATTAAAAACAGAACTTTGTCAATGCATTTCCTCTGTAACATATATTTTTTTTTACTAATATTTAGCTTAAACATTTTTCTTGCAGCGAGGAGTGTGGCTTAAATTTTTTGATGCATAATACGTATAGTCAGATTGGCAATACAGACTTAGACTGCTTATTTCATTTATAAATCTATTTTTTATCACTGAAAATGAAATACAACTCTCATGTATGGGCCGGTGCTCCAAAGTCTATTTTGGAGTTACTCGACCGCGTGCAGAAGAGAGCGAAGAAGCTTATCGGTAATTCGCTGGAGAATCGATGCAATGTGGGGTGTGTTTCGAATTTTAACGTTCCTACAACGAAATGTAATCTAATAAAATCAGGGAACTTGTTCCTGAAAACCGTACATGCAGCGCGCTCTGCTTCAACAGCGCATTCCTTCATGATCGATTGGCCAGTGATTCGCACTATGTATTAAAGAGACAATTCGTTCTTAAGCCGAAGAGTTCGTGTGTGGAATAAACGCCCTGCAGAGGTCTTTCCTACCACTTTCAATGTGCAAGGATTCAAATCGAATGTACACAAGCACTACTCCCTCTATCCTCCTTCTCACAATCTAATTTCCTAGCTCTGGCACAATGCATTGCGCAAGTAGAGGTCGTTCCTGACTGCTGGTCTTAAAAAAAATCTATATTTTTTATTACAAAATTCGTTGTAAATATTTTAAGATGGTTTACTGTTTTCAGCCGTTGATATCAAAGAGAAATGATATTTAAACTCCAGCCACTTTTTATTCTAGCTCCTTTATTACTTGACATTAAATTCCAAAATTATATTTTATGTATTTTAAAAGTAGATAAAGAATATAGAAGTCAAAGCGAACTAGGTTGATTTGCCGATATACCTTTATTTTAAATCGACCTTAAATATAAAAAATAAAGCTGTAATGTTATTTATTTTTTTAATGCTATTTTATCGTAAAGGAAATCACAAAAAATATCCAAAAATATCGCTAAGTATTTTAAATATCTCCAGGAATCTTGTCTTGTTTAAGAAAATTTTTTATTGCTACACTTAGCGAGAAATTGCCTCAACTCACAACACTTCACGCAGCCACGTACACCAACGCAAGCATCAGGAATTCCCAAGATGTATTAGTACACAAAATCTTTGTTTTGGTGTGTTCTTTCTTATTATAAAAGACACAAACCAACATTTTTTTGTAGGTCACCATAAGATTTACTTTATACAGCTACGATATCAGAGACGCTGCCTAAAATAAATTTTGTAACCATTATAACACCGGTCAATGTATTAGTTGGTTCTGCTAATCCATGATACTAGCACCGTAGTAGTAGTTTTGAGCTTGTCAATAAAACGATCCGCAGCAGTTCTGGAGGGATATTGTACAGGCCTAGTTGTTTGTTTTTTGTATTCAATTCATTTATATCTTCACATATTTAAGGAGAGAGGGGCATTTCGTGCTGATGTTTTGGGATACCTCAAGTTCTTATAAAAATCAACTTAAAGCTGCATTAAAGTTCTAGAAAAAAAAATAAAAAAATGTAAAATTTTTTAATTTCTTTACATTTGTATTAAAAAGTATTTTTAAGGCAGAGTCATTTTTTGATTCAAAAATCTGTAACATCAATCATCAGGCTGCTTGGCCATTCATACCACTATTGTTTTTATATATTTTTTATATCGACTTTAAAAGCTTTATTACTTTTAAAATTATTTGGAGTGAATATGTTTTACTATTTAAGCATTTAATGCTTTGTTATCGATCGGTTTGTGACTAGAATAGGAGAATAAAATATACTAGAATAATAAAATTATGTTTTAATATCAACTGCTAGATTATTCTTTTATATGAAAGTTTTAAAAAATATCTTTTTATCTTTATTTTGCAACCAGATATTTAAAATTATATTTCTTTTAAAAGCATCTTATTACAAGAAAACTTTCTTTTCCAAGAATATTATAGTCTTATTATGATATCCCAAATAAAATGTATGTTTAACAAATCCACACTTGTAACTGTGTTGCTTCCTGTGGGGAACACATATTTATATATTATTTAGCATTTTAACACATTTTCAACAATAGAGCTGCTTCTAAAGAAAAATAATATAAAGCTTTTAGTTTAAATAACACATGAGAAGTTATGTGGTTGGTGTGATATATTTTAATACTCTTCATTAGAGTTGGAGTTGGTAAACATATGAGTTAGTAAATTCCTTTATATTTTCATTTGCGTTGTTGTGCAACAAAATCATAATTCTTACAGGAAATACAGTTGATTCATTGTTTTGGACGAGCGATCATATGTTCAGTGTGGAAATATATTTGAACGCTTTTGTAAAGATAGTTTTTCTGTGGCCGAACTGGTAGATAAAGCCAAGCAGGTCCTTAAATTTAAATTGCTGAGGAGTAGTTAAAATTACTGAGAAGTAGTCAAAACTTGTATTATTATTTTAGATAAATTTTGAAAATATAATTTTTGCCTGTATTAAATTTAAATTGCTGAGGAGTAGTTAAAATTACTGAGAAGTAGTCAAAACTTGTATTATTATTTTAGATAAATTTTGAAAATATAATTTTTGCCTGTATTTTCATTATAACTTCAAGAAGTTTTCTATTTATCTGCATTTAAGTTAAAATAAGTCGGTGAGGCAGTAGTAAATTTTTCTTCTGGTAATTTTTAGATTTTTTGAGAAAGTCCTTAACTTTTTTGTATATTTATTGCAAATTCAGTTACATGAAAAAAGGTTGTGTTCTAAACCCGATAGAACTTTAAATTCTAAAAAATAACGCAAAAAATTAAATTGTAATGAAGAATTTTTTTTATATATAAAAGATCCAAATATGGCATTAATATTTAAAAATGATTTCGGGCATATGGCCGCCGCGGCTGCTCATGACGAATCGCATTATGGACTTTTAATTTTGGGTAACTTTTTCAAGTACTGCTGGCCGTAGTCACGAATAGCACGAACAATGTTGGCCTCTAAAGCGTCAATTGTTGCTGCTGCCAGTGACTTTACTTGGCCCTACAAGAAATAATCAAAGGCCTTGAGGCCAATTGACAGGTCCATTTTTCGAAATCAACTTATCGCCAAATTTTGATTTCAATAACTCGAAGGTTTCGGTCGCGGTATGGTACGTAGCGTCATCTTGTTGAAACCACATTTCGTCTAAATTAATGTCATCCATATTTTCAAACAAAAAATCATTAATCATTGTGCGGTAACAATTTCCATTGACGTTACGTGAGACCCAGCTTCATTGTTAAAGAAATAAGGCTTGATGATGCCACCAGTGTGTTAACCACACTAGATGCAATGGAGTCTGTAGAGTATGTTGTGAATTGGTCTCACTTCATTTGCAGCAACATTGCTTATTAACAAACCTGTTAAGCCAAAAACAAGTCTTATCGCTGAATACAATTTGGCAAAAAAACAAAGGGTCAGTTACTAACTGCAATCGGTGAAAGAACGACGCCTATAATGGTCTCGTGGCCTTAATTCCTGCACTAGCTGGATCTCTTACAGGTGTAGTCCAAGATCTTTGCGCAAAATGTTCCACGTAGTGGACAGACAGAGACCCAATTCCTGCGATCGACGACGAATCGATAAATTTCTATTTTCTTCCACACCTTCGTTTACAGCAGCGATATTCTCTTCAGTACGCTCATTCCTTCGTCGTGTTGGTATTATTGCATCTAGAGAGTATGTGGTATTAAATCTATTCACAGTTCAGCGGATGGCTTGCTCAGACGCACGATTATGTGCACCATAAAAATCGCGAAGTCTTTATAAGTTGCTGGAATTTATGACTGATTTTCAAAGTAAGCTTCGATGATTTGATAGCGTGGTTTAAGCGTGAGTCTATTCATAATGATTTGCCAGACGGAAATTTTTTGTTTAAAAATATAATTTCATCTTTTAGCAAAATTGCTATCTTTTGATAATTTAGATATTTGTTTTCTGTAATTTCGGTTTCCAATAAAACAAAGCCCAAAAAAGAACTAACATTTAAAAGAGTTGATCACACTACTCTATCTCCTCTGTTTTTGACCGATGTTCTTAAATTCCAATAACACCTCCTTCCAAACAATGGCTAACAATATTCAAGGAGTTAAGCTTTCTATAGATCTTATGTCGTGAAAAAAATTAATTTTTAGCCGATTACGGTCAGATGAATATTGCTACGCGCTAATGCATAAGAACAAACCTTTTTGAATGGTATAAAAAGAAGATGGATGGACGGGCAGAAGCATTAGTTATGGAAAGCCGTTCAATTTCTTATTTAAAAGATATGTTCCAGAGGCCCATGTGGTTAATTTACGTTACCTTTGAAGACACCCTGTAATTTTAAGATTTATTTTTGTATTACTTTTTTCTACTGGAAGCTATAATGAATGCAGTGTTTTTTTTTTTTTAGTTTTAGAGTGGTGCCTGTACGTGTCATAATACACGTAAAAATTATTGTGTAACAAAGGGGTACCCTTTTTTTTAAGATTAAGAAATGTTTTTAATATTAGACCAATCTTTAATCATCAACTTTTAAATAAATGACTAATTTCTTAGGGCACAAACATTAAAAAAGCAACATTCAAACGGATCGATAACCTCCATTTTTTTATCTCAGTGAATCGATATCCTGCTTTCTTTTAAATTAGAAATTATTTTTATAATTACATTACATTACTTATCATCCAACCTATCTACTGTAAGGTCAACAACAAACCAACAGAAGAGTAGGTTAATGCAACTGTGTATCTCTTTGTGAACATATATTATGGTGCCATTAACAATAAATTTTTACAAGTACATTTGAACAACAAAAAGCACTGCACAAAACTAAAACAAACAACAATATAAAAACCATGTTTGTTGAATTTATAAACATAAAAATAAACACACAATTTTTTAACACATGCACAACGAGACATAAATAATTTAAACAACACGGGCAACTACAAAGTAGAAAACTACAAAACAGCAAGTGTAAAATAAAAGTTTCGAGTTAACTGCGTTACAAAATAATGTTTTGCAAATAATGAATTATTTGCCACATGAGGTGCAATGAGATTTTGTTTAAATATCTACTTTCACACATCTTATGTACCAACAATTACTCATAACATTGTAGCCAACCACCTGCACCTCTTACTCCTGCTTCTCCTCCTCCATCACATATTTGCCACAAAAAAAAAAAAAAACATTAAATTTACTTTGCCCTGTTTTGTGATTTTTGTCGGTAACTAATGACAGTGTCAAGTGGGGAAATGTGTTGCAGAAGTTTTTCATTATTTAAAAGCAGGTAGTGTTTTACTTGTCTAGAGAGTTAAAGTTCATTTGTAAGATTTTTCTATAACAATAAATTCCTTAGAATTATTCAAGCACATAATTAAATGTCATCCAAATAAACAACAAAAAATGTTGAACAATATAAAGTACAAAAATAAACTTTTATGAATGTTTCCTTCCGTTTCACTAAAAAAGTTTTTTTTTTTCCCACTTATGCGAGGGTATGACTGCTATTGTTGAATTTTTTTTTATTTTTGTGTAAATACGAAAATAAAAGAGAATAATTTGTGAGTTTTAAGTTGGGAAAATGTGTGTCATCTAATGTCATTTGTTTTGTGACAAAGAAAACTATTTATTGAGAGAGAGAGAAAAAAAGTATAAAAATGAAAAATAACTTTGAGCAATTTTTACAAAAGAATTTTGGTTTGTCTAAAATTTCATACCTGTCAACACGTTTATAAACTTCCGTTTTTAAATCAAATTTAATAGAGAAAATAAAAAAAGTTTTATATTCGGAATTTGAAAAATGTAAAAAAAAGGTGACTTGTAATTTTAGTATTTTATTTATAAACAGAAAAAAGATTGAGTTGCTTATGTTCTGAATATTCAGCCTCAAACTCAGATGATATTCTTAAATTCAATAGTGGAAATCATTCAAAATACTCTGCTAAAATTTTTGAGTAGAAAGCATGAATATCTGATTAAAGCGTTTAGCAAGTATATGATACAGCTGATTTTTGGGAGGATACAAGTCAAGAGTAGAAATTTTTAATTTAATTTTTATGAAATTAGGAGTTGAACTGTGAATATTAATGAATTTAAATTTATTTTAACTTAAGTTAAAATTTGAATTTCTCAAAACCTTTTTTAGAAAGAAAAATTATTTTACAAATGTATGCGGACGTTTTTCAAAGCAAACAATAGAATTTAGACTTTAGCAGAATGTAATGCTTCATTTTCTGGCAGCTTCGTCCTTCATCAGCATTCTTCATATCTATCTACCTTAGGTTGTGTACTTTGTAAACATCTTCCATTTAACTAACTGATTTTCTAAATAAGAATACGAGGACTAATTATATCAATATTAATTTGGTTAGACGACATCGATGCACGTATACGTGTCAGCTAAATTAAAGGCAACATCAGCTGAGCAGATATCGTTATATTAAGGCCGAAACTACAGCTATAATGTTCAACTTATATGCCTCTTAAAGCCAAATATTTTATTTCGCCTTAATAATAATTAAATAAAAATTTTTATTAAAAAAGACATCACCCTTTTTCTCTACAATGGTTAAAGTTATCCAAGCATACTTAGAGAGGCTTCTTACTTACAGATAAATTTAAAAGAATAACATATTTACAAACATCAATATTATCATTTTAAAGCCAACTATGAACCTCAATTGATTATTAATTTAATATGATTAAAAGAAATATACTTCCTTCAAAATATTAAAATCATATTTGATAATCCATTAGGCCCAAGTGGCCAAAATTGACTGCGCCCTATTTACTTTTTGTTACTTTTTAATTCATTTGTAATCACATATAAGTGGAAAACTTAAGGGTTAATACGTAAATGTCACCATCATAACTACTGACTTGTAAGAAATTATTATAAATAAATTACTGTTATAATTATTTAATAATGCGGGAGTTATATTATTTTGAAGGAAATTTGTTTTGCAATAAAAAATATTTTAGTTTATTTATTGACATACTAAAGTTAAGTTGCCTTTATCATATAAATTATTCTTAATATTCATCAACCTAAAACATTTGTTTTATAAGAAACTTTTTACCTGTAAAAAGCTTTGGAGGTATTAATGTGATATCGTAATTTACAATTAATCATAAAAGTTATTTGAATTTGAAGTGACAAAAAAAAAAAAAAAGAAAAAAATAATAAATAAATAAATAAAATAAAATGTAATATACTATAAATAAATAAATAAATAATAACAAATAAGAGAATTATATTCGGTTAAGTCGAAACTTGTAAACCCTTCACCATGTATGTAAATCTACCTTATTGGAGTAACAACAATAAAAAAAAAAAATAAATAAATGGTAATAATAATAATAATAATAATAATAATAAAAATAATAACAATAATTATATTAATAATAGTAATAATAATAATAATAATAAATAAGAAAAAAAGTACTGTATACAATTTTACATAAGAGCCGATCTTATTGGGTTAAACACTTTTATAATATTTAAGAATTTCTGAAATAATGTCTTTAACAGCTTTTGCATGATACCCATGTTGATATTTAAAAAAATATGGTGCATAATAGTACTTTCCTGTAAAAGGTTCACAGGGCCCATAACTCGAATTATATATTATATTAAAATCACATTGAAATCTCATAAAAGATCATTTAAAAAAATCATTATTATTTAAGCATTTAATTAAACTAATTACAAGCGTGACATTGAGCATAGTTCTTCAGCTTTGTAGAATGGGTAAACTAAAGGCATATGGCAATCTTTACATTAAACATAAAACAAAAATTCTAACAAACACTCTGTTTAAATTTCAATTGTCTTTATAAAGCATTTTAAAGGACAAGTCAATATACAGAGAAACCCATTTAATTTTGAATTTTATATTTTATACTTATTGTTTTTATGGGATATTTTGCAAAATACATACTGTTAAACTTTAAATGGTTTAAGAGACAAGGAATTCAATCAAACTGAATCAACTAAGGAACAGCCTTTAAAAGGATAAATTTTAAGTGTGCGTCTGTAACAATTGAAGAGATAAGATGATCCACTTCAAATTACATTAATTTAAATGTTACCTTTTTTTAAATTGTAATTGTGAATATAACAATAAACAAACGTCAACTATAAGGACAACTTTTAAACTTTTTATTCTTGTAATTGTTGTGATTTTTTTAATATAATTTTAAGTATCAGTCTAAAACAGTTCAAAAGATAAGAGTGCTTAAATTATAAAACTTTAACTATCAGGGCATCATCAATTTTAACTTTTGAACATAAAATTTCAACCAACTGTCAAAAGATACATATTTATGCGTCAAATTTTTATATTTATGGTTCACCATGTAAATTTAAGTTTTAAATTTTTGATGCGTTTTTATACTAGACGCAGAAATATATATTCTGTGTTATTTTTAAGCGCTTATCTATAACTGTTTTAAAGATACTGCAACATAAATTAAATTACGTCAGCTATAGAGACATAGTGGGAGCTATAGTGGTTAACACATTATTAAAAATTAAAATTTTTTAAATTTTATTGCGATCCGTTACGGTTCAATAGATCTGTAAAAATCACATACGAGGGCTGCTATATATATTTCTGGCCTGGCAACACTGAGTGCTGCCAAGTGCAATCTGACATTTCCATTGGAAAGTTTTTAAGCATAATCGTACTCAAAACGTTTTGACGTACGACCATTATTTGTGTTGTTTACAGTGATTTGAAAAAATTAATATAGAAAAAAATGGAATTAACTCGTGAACATTTTCGTGCCATCATTTTTCACAACTTTCGACGTGGATTATCACGACAAGAGTGCATTGATAAACTTAAATCTTTGTATGGCGATGAAGCACCATCCTATAGCACTGTGAAAAATTGTTATAATGAATTTTATCATGGCCGAAGCTCGCTCAAAGACGAATTCCGTGAAGGTCGTCCATTGATGCCGTGCGTGAACTCATAATGCAAGATCGACATGTGACATACCGAGAGATAGAGACATCCTTGGACATTTCTTCCATCAGTATACATTCGATACTGCATGAACACCTGGCCGTTAAAAAGGTTTGTTCTCGTTGGATCCTGCACAATTTGAAAGTCGCTCAAAAAAGGCTCGTGTCGATTGGTGCAAAGAAATGTTGCAAAAATACGATTGCGGTGCTTCAAAAGACATTTATAAGATCGTCACAGGTGACGGATCATGGATCTATGCGTATGAGCCCGAAACGAAACAACTATCGACCGTGTGGGTCTTCAAAGACGAGCAAAGTCCAACGAAAGTTGTTCGTAGAAGAAGCATTTCGAAGCAAATGGTCGCCTGTTTCTTCGGCAGAATTGGTTATGTGGCGACTGTTTCGCTTGAGCAACGTAGGACGGTCACTTCTGAATGGTACACTACAATTTGTTTGCCTGAAGTCATCGGAGAAATTTGAAAAACCAGCAAGAGAAGACGAATCATTGTTCACCATGGCAATGCGAACTCTCACACATCGGCACAAACCAGAGCGTTTTTCACCGGCCAAAACGTCGAATTAATGGGTCATTCGCCGTACAGCCCTGACTTGGCACCTAATGACTTCTTGTTGTTTCCGCACATCAAGAAAAAAATGCGTGGTCAACAATTTTCGTCGCCAGAAGAAGCTGTTGAAGTGTTCAAAAACCATGTTTTAGAGGTGTCTCAATCGGAGTGAAAAAAGTGCTTTGACTACTGGTTTGAGCGCATGCAAAAGTGTGTAAATCATGCTGGAGAATACTTTGAAAAACAATAAAACAATTTTTGCTTATAAATACTCGCATTTTCATTATTAGGCCAGAAATATATAGAGCAGCCCTCGTATGTATAATGGAGTCACACTTTTTTAAAATACTAAACTTTTTTTTACCTGGGACCACTCTGAAGGCATTGCCTTTCAATTAAAAAAGAATTTATAAAATTGGTTCAAAAATGAAGTTTTGAAGCACTGATAAACTGCTTTTTTCTTGAAAGCCGGCTAACTATTGCAAGTCTTACTTCGAGAGGTGGTAGATTCTTACAAATATTTCGAAAAAACTATAAATCGTGTAGGCTAAGCATAAAATATTCATCTAATTTTCTAGAGAAATATGTTTTCATTTAGCTAAATTTAAATCCTTAAGTTTGTTGTTCATCACAAAAAGGATTTGTTCTGATTATGTTGTAGAAAATTATATTTGGGATTGTTATCAGGGCATTAAAAACTTTTTACATCATTAGCGTACACAGAGATTTTTTTTTCAAATTTTTAATAATTTAAAGTTTATTGAAAGCCTGAAAAAATTGGATCTTGAGATACCTCGAGGAACTACAGATTTTATAGTAACATATTTAGACAATGTGGTGTTATAACACACATATATTTAAGCTGGTTAGGGGTATGAACTAATCTACATTAAATGTCGTCTTTTGGATAACAGAAAGTGGTTAAATTAATGCAACATTTTGTTAAGGTCTATGTAAATGACGTCGTTGTGTTGTTCATTTATAAAGCCAATATTTACCAAGCCCATATTCATTGTGGGGCGATGATTTTTATGTAATCTACATTAATAAGGACTCTCTAGTAAAGACATATATTTTTCTAGAGTATCACGAATTTGTTTGATGTAAGGAAATAAACATTTATAATTTTAAATAACTGAAAAATGGAACATTTACACGTATTTTAAACACTTAAATTTTTGTAATACATGACAACATACAATTCAGACGCACTTAATATCAGCATTCAGACAGGTTATTGCCAGGTTTTTACTGATTAATTATAACTTATTTTTTATTAAGAAAAAATAACAACACTCTTTGTATGTCCAAACGTCTTTGTTAATAAAAAGATAAGATTTTCTTTTCAAATTGTTTTGCATTCATGACTTATAATTTATGCATTTTATACTCAATAAAGTATAAACTTTACATACATGTTTTAATTTTTAAGCTTTTTTGTATAATAAATATTATGTTTAAAATTTCTGTTTATTTGTTTATTTCTGTTTTTATTTTGTCTTGCATGTTGCTGTTAATATTTGTCTTTGGCACATGAGCAAATAAAAACATCTCTATTTAGCATAATTTTGTGCTTGTATCAACACATGTGGGCAACGCTCTTTTAATGTAAAATATTAGTTGCAGAAACTTTGGTTATAATTTTGCTTTTTAAAGATGCTGTTCTTACTTGACTATTTTTTTAATAATTTACAAATAACTTTCTCCTTAGATTTTAGCTCATTTATTTAGATGTGTTTTATTAAAATAAAAACCAACAGCTGTTTCCATTAGAAAAATTCCAGAAATAGTAAAAGGATATTTTAAAATTCATGAAGCAGATATTTAAAAGTTTATGTTTTTTTTTTTTGATTTAGTTATACGTTTTACTTTTTATAATCCCAACCACAATTGTGCTCTTGATTATTTGTCTTAAAATATATAAATATTCATTAAGTCGTAAATGGTAACTTTAAGATTTTGGTAATGGTTTTATTGTATATTTTTTAATAGCTGACAAAATATTCTTTGAATAAATTTTGGCATTTACTGTCTTTAAACAAAGTTTTTCGACAAATAAACGAATAAAACGAATTAATAAAAAAAAAAACACACACAAGTCACAAATTTTAAAGTTTAATTTCTGTTAATCTGTTTAAAAAAGTTAAATATTTTACTTTTCGTTAAAATGAACATTAATCTGCGTGCGGCTTTTAGAGTGTAAATTGGTGTGTGTTAAATTTAAAATATAAAATTCGAGCTTTTAAAAATTTTTAGAAATATTAATTTTTAAGGGTTTGTGAGTTTTAATAACAATAAAGAAATGTAAAACATAAAAAAGTAGCGAAAACAGTTACGTATTACAAATTATGTACGTAAATAAGAAGCTCAGCAATCTTTGTAAGTAAAAAACTTGTTTATATCCAGTGAAAAAATTACAAAATTTGATGAATTAAAGTTGTGAATAAAACTCTGTTTAAAATTATACTCTCAACGTTGGTATTAGTTTTAACGAAACCCACAAAATTCTGTTGCAAACAGTTAATGAAAATTGTAGCGTTAGACCGCAAAAATTGTTTTCTTAAAAACCCTTTTCTAAACTCAAATCACTAAGAGAAGGTTTAAAAATTATATTATTACTTCATTTCTCTAAAAATTAAATGAAAACAATATTTTATGAAAAGAAAATTACTATCTTTCGGTGTCTAGACTCATATTTTATTTTAGCTATTAGGACTTTTAGTTGCTTACATATTTGCTGGGCGTACTTGCTAAGAAATTCGGACCCCCTTAACTAATTTGGTGCATCATAAGCTAAGTATAATTGTCGACCTAACTTTAACGTAGTTCGAAAATTATATTGTAGTCAGAGAAAATAATAAGGATTTCGTACTTAGAAAGAAGAACAATGAGACCTGAATAAAATTTGAATTCGCGCCGATCAAAAAATTTGCTGGACCTGCCTAGTGTCATGTAGAAATTTTCTGTACCAACAGCATATTGTCAACTGTTATTACTGACGATTTGCTTAGTCGTTTTGTCTGGCATACACTCGGTATGTTTACCCAACCAGGGATGGATATTATCCACAATTTTTAAAAGTCTAGAAAAAAGATTCAATGGGTGTCTTTTTAACGCCGATAGAACTTATGACAGCGTTATCTGTTAAAACAACTATGATACGGCCGCTGAGTTTTAATATTTGTGACCAAAAATTTATTATTTATAGACTGACTTTAAAAACCAAAATTGTTTTTATCGATAAGGCTTATTTTTGGCTTAGCGAAATCCCTCTTTGAAAACGTGAAACTAGATGTGAAGGCGTTAGAAAGAAAGCGATGCAAAATCTAAGACGACCTTAACTATCGACTTATTCTAATAAAAATTTAGCGATAAGTTAATTTTAATAAATGGACACATCTAAACGGCCTCCATGATAACTCTTGTTTATATGCTGCACGCTACGTGGTTACTTATTTTTAATAATAAGCAACAATTGATGCCCCGGAGACCAACGTTGTTAAAGATATTCGTTACAAAACGGCGGCAATATTCGGAAGAGTGGCCCAGAATGAGATGCACGGAATGAACTTCGTTAAGAACAGTCTTGCTGGCATTTGTCCGAAATAATTTTTAAGTGATAATGCCATGAATTGATATTTAATTTTTTCTCAAGAAAGTTTCAATATCTTACAATTTAAAGCAATTTATCGGGCTTAAATACTCTTTCTTTATGAGCTGTGCTCAAAGAAGGCAAATTTCAGTTTTATGATGGAGACCTAGCTATCATATGGAAATACTATTTCGGTATTTGTATGTTTTGTTCATTATTAGGAAACTTTGGGGTAAGAAAAATGTCAAAAAAATGACAGTATTGTTATGGGTACCTTTTCAATGTAAAAGTTCTAATCTTATATATTCGTTTCAGTTATTTCGTTTTATAAAGCCATGAAGACCATAATAATACCGCAGATCAAAAATAAGTGCTGAACATAAAACACGGAGGGAGAAAATACGTTTTCTTACTGAACAAATATAATACTGTTTCAGATTTTTTTTTTAATAAAAAATCTTAAAATTTATCCTTTATTGTAAAATCACAAGGTAAGGCCAATTTATCTGGTACGTGTAGTTTCCTTTTATGACATTACAAATGAAAAAAGAGTTGTCAGGCTTAGACGGGCTTAACTAGATTTCAAGGGATACCATCACCACCTTTTATTCCACTTGCGTGGTAAACATTTTCTACCTTTTTTAGCAAGAAAAGTAAGTGTGTGGCGCTGCATCTTAGTAGTCGACGGTATGTTAGAAAGGATGGCCCTGTCACTTCTACAGGTCCCACAATTCTAGACTTATTGACTGTGAGACATATGTTTAGAATATAAGTGATTAAAGTGCTTTGAATAAGAATTTACGAAAATATAATCTCCATAGCAAAGTAAAGTATTCGAACTAAAACAACAAAATGTAACAGTACAATACAGAGAACAAAATGAAATGAAATCATACTCACTTTATAATCTAGATTACCTTAACCTGGTTTAAATTTAGTTATTCCAAAGAAGAAACTTAAAAGGAAAAACATAAAAAACCTTTAATGTGTTTTTTTTATTTGTTTTAATTCACACATTTTCCCATTAACAAATATAAATTTAGAGAAAAATCAACAATCGATGTTGAATTCATATCATCCTCTCTAAATACGCTAAAAACTGTTGTTTTAATTTTTGGAAAAATATTAATACTTCGTTTGATGTGCATGAACGCATTTATTTATTTGTTTATATTTAAATACACTTTCATGGTATAACTTTCATACATGCATATGTATATGTTTATGTATGAATAGATATGTTTTATTGTTTAAGTCATTGAATGTATTACAATAGTTTTTTTTTTACTAAATGACAATTTAACAAATGTTTTACAATAGTTTATTTGATATTCACTGCACATGTAACGACAACATGTTGTCGAATATTTTACAAAATATGAATCTGTGTAAAATCTATTGGTTTTTATACATAATACAGTGTTGGTGAAACTTTAGTGGCTTTCATTTACTTACTCTCTGATAGCTGTGTTCTCTTATCATGTTATAAGTTTTATTGACAAATATTTTCTACTGAAGTTTATGCATGGCGCAATAATTCATCACTTGAGCCTGGATGCTGTTTTTTGACACTAAAAGAAACCATTCTTTATAGGAGTTTTGAACAAGAACTGTTTTCTAAAACAGAAAATTTAGAAAAAGATGATTTAAAGTTCAATTGCATTACAAGGAGAAAGGTTAGACAATTATAAAGGAAAATGATATTTGGCAAATATCCACCAAGATTATGTTGATAAATGTCAATTCTTTCATTTAAGTTTGTAATCACTTTTTTAAAAATGGTCTTATCTTTTTAAAAAAACGACCTAGTCACGATTCCAGATCGCGCACCATACAGTGACAAGTTGAGCATGCAAAGGCTTCTTAATAATCGCTTTATGACAAGTAAAATAGGCTTTATCTGAGAATTGAGTTATTTTAGAAAAACTAATCTGAGGAATAATCAAGACAATAATCAATTCATTTAGCAACCCATATTTTTTAAAAACATCATAAAAAAATATTAAATAACTCTTAGCAATATGTGATTTAAACTTTTTAGAAATTTAAGCAATTAATCTTCGAATTCAGCAGTATTTTTTTAACAATTCATAAAAAAAGCTACTAATGAATCACAAATTAAAACTATTGACATGTAATCACAGTCAGAAAGTATAAACAACTTTACTTTTGTTTCAAAAATTTTTCATGGTGTTATTCCAGAGCATTGAAATTTAAATTCAAACGGTTTTTGCCTGGCGAAGAAACAAATCGGTAGTTTTACATTACCAATTCTATTTTCTTCAGCAACTATTTTGTGGGAATTGCTTTTACAAAAACAATAATTGGAGCCACTTTTTGAAAACTTCTAGTAGTAGCCCTGGTTCTATATATGTTCTATGCATTTAACACGTACGCGGAAGAAAAAATAAATTAAGCGGGGCATAAATAGTTGTAACTGCTATTATTCTTATTGACGAAATATTACAGAGAAAACACAATATGATAAAAAAATAATTTTTAAATAAAGAAAAATTTTTCAAGTGAAAATTTTTGCAATAAAAACAATAAAGCCGACAATATTTAGAAAGTTGCTAGAGGGATAATTAAAAAATATGTGATTATACGCGAACCATAGAACAACATAACTTAAAACTGTTTGCATCGATAGGGACAAGGGAACATCGTGTTTGGAAAGGTGAAATATCGAAATATTTTGTTACGTCAAGCTAAGTGAAAGGCAATATGAAATGAAAGTCAATAGGATTTTGTTTGCCTAAATGTGCGCTCGATTAGTGTTGCTGTTAGTTCATTTTCTTTTAAGTGCTACAAAAATATGCTTTTATAATGCGTTCATACGAGCATACGAAAAAAAACCGAAATCATTGCGTCGCAAGAACTGATTTTTTCTTTAAACAATCAGTTCTATGAGAATTCGACAGCAACTAAACGGTGACAAGTTTAATCATGAATTACCAGAAGAATTTATATACCGTAATAACTAAAACTAATTATGTCTGTTTGTAGATAAAACTCTGAAAAATAACTGCTAGCAGATGTTAATTTCGCCTAAGCAATCAAGCAATAAATTGAGTCCTTTCTCCGCAAACACTCCACTTACACTCTATGAGATACTCATACTGCCCGTGCTATTATATTGAGCTGAAGCATGAAAGCTAATAAAAACAATCTTGGGGTATTTCAGAGATAGATTTTGCGTAAGATCTATTAACCGATATGCTTTTAAATTGAATAGCGACACTGTATGAACCATGCCCTGTACGCCGACGTGTTTAACTGCAAAAGTTACGTTGGATACAACATTCAAAAATTATCCTGAGGAAACTTGCAGAGGTGTTAGTCCGAAACTGCACTGGAAGGACCAGATTCAAGAATATCACTCAAAACATGGTGAAAAAAACTAGAGAAGCTTCGCAAAATAATGATATAAATAGATTGTAAACTCTAGCCAATAGAAAAAGAACAAGAAAAAAATGATTTGCTTTTGTTTAATCAAAAAATTTTCTAATATCCATAACCACAAAGGAAGCAATTTCGTTGGGAAATATAAGACCTCCACTGTACAGTGGTGTACGTATATTTTTCTTTATGTTATAACTTGCATTTTTATTATTATTCGTTAAAAAATATAGTGCTGGCATAAATTTATTTTACATACATTCATTTGTATTTCTGCATGTTTAAAAAAAAACATTTGAATAAATTTGTAAACCATAAATTGATAACTTTTATGGCTTCGGTTTACATTAACATTTATTAGACAGGAGCAACATTGAAAAACAAGTTTTTTCTTTAGTTTATTTCTACAAATTAATTAATTTTAAGTGAAAAGGTATCAAAAACATTTACAAAAATTGTTTTGTTTTATAAACTTAACATTTTAATTTCCTCATTTTTTTATTTAGTTGGTCCAGTCTAATGCATGACATAAATGATAATTCATATTTTTTGGTTGCTTTTACTATTTACATTCTGATGCAGATGAAGGGAAAATTACATATTTTTGACAAAATATGTGTTAATCGGCTGATTTCTATTAAATCCAATTTAGACAATTTTGTTAAAATATTACAGCTAAAGACTTATATTTTTTTAATTAAAATTGTTTCTATTGAAGCATGTTTTAACCACGTTGCATTGCTGATATATTTCTTGATTTTGATTGTCAAAAATTGGCTTTATTAGTCTTCTTCCAAAAGACGCCAACATTTTATTAGGCCGCAGCAAAATGTTAGACATGTTATGCCTTTGAATTTTGCAGCAGTATGTATTTAATTTTACTCTTATAGTTTTAAACTTCATTTGCAAATTAATGATATAAAAATTAGGTATAAAGAGAAAAAGTGCCATATTTGGCTATGCCGAATCTTACATACTCTCCGCCATATATGTAAATCTAACTTAGTTAAGTAACTACAATCAAATACCAAATATTTTGGGTGTCAGAGAACTTTCAAAATATCCATTTTTCACCCCATACAATTTATTTAATCTGAGTTCTTATTCACAGCGAGGTCTATTTAGCGATGTCCGTTTGTCCGTCTGAGTTAATGTTGAAATCAACTTTGCCAAGGCACTAGATCATCTAGAGAAAATTTGTAAACGCCCATCGATCAGACATAATTTCGAGAATTTTGCTATTAAAACTCAGCAAGATCGGCTTATTTCGTTGGAGGCAGCGGCCAAAACACTAAGCCTGCTTCTCGTTTTTCCATTTCTTTTTTTAAACTTTTCTTTATATTCCTATCAGTAGTTGACTTAGTTTTTGTTCTTAGTAAAGACTTTCGTTTTTATTCCTGCAGTCTTTACTAGGTACTATATACTAAACACTAAATAGTAAAACCTACCAGCAGAAATATAAACGAGTATTAATAGGACAGCGACCCTAAGTAAAGCCTACAATATTTAATGTTTTTTTTTTGTAACAATAAAACTTTCAATTCCCAGAAATGTTACAACTTGAGTTTGATTTTCCGTCAATCCTTCTCCAAGTAGCTCAAAGTCTATCTTAAATTGAAACTCAAATTGTGGTGCCTAGAGCAAAATATGTTTAAGTAAAGCCTTTTTAATAAAACTTAGTGATCTTGTACTGTAATCCCAGATGAATTCTGTCTTATTTTATAATTCCATTATTAATTTGCTTGCCAAAGCTTAGATTTAAACATGTTTAACACCACTTATAACACCGCAAAAAGTACTTTGCAATGTCACATTATTTCTTAATAAATTTCTCAATATAACTTTTGTCTTAAAATTTTTACAAACTGCGGAAAAATTAAAATTTTGCTGCGAATTCTTGATTAACTAACGTTTTTGGTTTTTCATATGCTGCAGAGAGTTTTTCCACTAATGTCATGCTAAAATTGTCTTTAAGCAACAACGAGAAACTGTATAAAATTAACAAACACACTAATCCAAATTACATTCATTTGTGTTGGAGGTTTTGTGTACATAGCAATAACGAAAAAAAAGAAACCGTCTTATATTGCGATGATCATCATCATTATCCAAACCCTTAGCATTTGTTTGAGGGCACATTTGCATAAATTGTAAATTTTTAGCATCGGCATCACGTTCTTATCATTTGAGTATGTGTTGCAATTTTATTTTTTTTGTTTGTTTTATTTTGAATAATATTCTAGTGTTTGCTTCTTTACATTGAGATTTATAGCATTTCTTTTGTTTTACGTTTCTTTTTTCTATGCACTGAACCAAAAATTTACCTTAATATGGTAAAGTGTAATTGGTTAATTATACAGATGTTGTGCGTAAAAAAAATTATTTACAAAAATTAGTTAGCAAAATTTCTTCAGTATGGCTTTTCTTTCTTTATTGAGTAGGTTGCAAATGAGAATAAAAATTATTTGAAGTGAATAAAATAAATAGTTAAATAAGCATATAAAAATGAAAGATATTTTTATTGGATAAAAACTTTCAAAAAAAGCTGCCAAAAAAATATTATTTACCCCAATCATCTTTTCCCTCGATATGTTTTCCCTTTTACATAAAATTCAGCCATGAAAAATAATACGTGAACATATTTTCACTTTTACAAATGTTTCTTTATCGTGAATTTTTTCTTCTTTTGAACTCTTTTCACTTTACCCTTTAATGTGATCAATTAAATTTTGCTAGTGAACTGCATACATTAAGCAACATTTTATCTCTTTTAATAGGAATATTTAAATTATTTAAACATTTTTATAATATCAGATCAGTTGTTGCAGTGCAGACAGATATTATGTTCGACAAAATGTTAATAAGTTTTTAGAGGTTTCTAGAGACATTATACTAGAGTATAGGAAAGACCTCAACAGCGTAGCTTTCTATTACAAAACCCGATTAAGTGGAAAAATAAAGACATATCTATACATTCAATGAAACAGTAGCGGGGTCATTTCTGCACATAAAATATATTTTGAATGGTATAGAGAGCAATCGAAATGAAACACAAAATTCATATTTTTGAAATTTTTGTCTGTCTGTCTACCTGTGTTTGCATCACGTAAAAACCGCTGGATGGATTTGAATAAAATTTTGTGAAGAAGTCCCTTAGGACCTTTATTCAAATATAGGTTATTTTTTTTTCTCATAAAAATATTCGATTTTATAGAGAAACTAGAGATTTAAATGTGAAAGGACCCAATTTCACCAAATTTTAAGGTTTTTAACACAGTTTGCAGAACCCTACAACAAATGCCTAGAAACATACATATATATTTTTCGAAATTTTAATTTTTAGAAAATTAGGAACGATATGCGGACGAAGTCATGGGCACTGCTAGTCTGATATAAAATTAATTTTTTTTTCAAGATAGGTCAATAGCATTTTCTGGGGTAACTTCAAGGTGTTAGAACGCCATGTTCTTCAAATAAGGTCGCAAATTTGTTTCTAAAAATTTAATTTATTTATTTATTTTTAAACTTAAATATAACAACGTTCATAGTGCTTATTCTTCTTACTTACGTTAAATGTGCAATCGTAGCTATTTGAACAGATATTCAGTCACTTAACCGTTTGAGAATATTTGACGAGTGAGACTCGTCATGTGTTTACTTGGACGAAGCTACGCATGACAAGTCTGACTCGTCATCTGAATTTGATAAGTAGGCGTTGATTTTTGCGACAATGACAATGCCAGGTATCTTTACATTTACCGACATGTTTCAAATAAAATGTATTACTTTCACATATTAATCCATATAGCAATAAATTAAATCCGTTCTTTATACATAAAAGTCTTGAAATAATTCAGTACTCGAAGAATTAACTGAACTTAGTCATCGTTACGGTTTTCTGAGCGCTTTCAGCTCCTAGTGCGCCGTTCAATTAATAAAAAAAATTCATCGCTCAAACATTTTTATTGCAGTTGCATTAAGGTAGTTTTGTTATCAAGAGAACTAAGGGAACAGGTTTATAGAGACTTGTTTTAAAACAACTAGAAAATTATTGAATTTTTTTTCTGCTCATTTGTTATAAGTTTTCTTAAGGATTTTCACGAAACTTTGTTAATGCCGGATTTATTTCTTAAATATAATTATACGAGTAGATAGGAATTAACAAATTTAAATTGTTTTCAATTCCTTTATTTTACACTAGAAATTCAAAATTAAATCTTTTCAATTAAAACGCAAACAAAAAATGTATATTTTTTCACACAAATATTTGAATATTTCCCTCTAAAATTTTTTTTGCTTACTTTAAAACAATTTTTTCTTCCATAATTCGTTCGTTTAACGATAAAATGAATCAATTGAACAAATGAGTTCACTTTTGATACTTAAACGTTTGGCACAAGAAAATAAAGAAAACATATAATTCACGGAAACTCTATGATACCAATGTTCAGTTTGAGGGGAGTTAAAATTTCCTAGGAATCAATTTTACTTGCAGTGATTATTAACAGCCACTAGTTAAATGATTTTCTGATATTAATTTGAAAATATTAATGTTTCTAATGGCTTTAGTTAAAATTTTGGAGAAAAATTATTTTGTGTCTATAAAGTTAAAAAAAAACACACTAAAATAAAAAACACATCAAAAATTATGACAAAGAAAAATTTGATCTCTATGAAATTTCTTTAACTCTAAGGGTTTATTTTTAATTGTACGACGCTTTATTTATTTAGAAAAAAAAAAACTAAAATAAAATAGATTCCACAATATTTCTTTAAGTCTACCTTTAACAAAAAAACGAAAGAAAAAAATTAATATAATTTTTTTAATTTAAATAAACTGTTAAAGATTTGTTAAAAAATTAACTTGTCTTAAACATTTTTATCTTATGATTTAACCTATAAAATTTGGTTCAGTGTGTTGTTAATCTTATCATACATTGCTTTTTGTATTTTGCATATTAGTTTAAGTTTTAATATACGACCTCTAAGTAAAAAAAAAATAAGAAAAACTACTATTTTCAAGAGTTTTATCAATGTGAACAAATATACTCGTACATGCATAACAAATCATGTTTTATATTGCATGTTGATTGTATTTGTATGATATGTGCACTACATTATGTGCCACTGATTTGACTGTTTTTTTCAAAAATGTTAATTTACAAAGAACAAAAAATAAATTGTTGTAAGATACGTTACGTGTTATGGTTTTATTTAAATTTCTATTGAATATAGCAATGAAAGTGTGAGGAAATTTGAAGAATAAATTGCTGTATGCAAAACAAGGATGCTAAAAAAATATGTTTTAATCTTCGTTGTCTGATTTAATTAAAAACAAAATGTATTCTTACAAAATAAATTATATTTTTAACAAAATGGAACTGTTCTTAAGTACGAAATTAAATCACTCTAAAAATTTTATCACAAAAGCTCTTTAGAAAATAAAAATTTTAATTACAATTAAGAAATTCTTAGACATATACACACACACATGCACACACTCTAATAAAATAATAAGTTGAATAGTAAATATATTTGAAACTAACAAACTTAACTTGATGATTGTTGCTGCAGGCCTTTATACTCTCCATATTTATATTATTTTTCTCCCATCATGCAATAAAGAAATCCAAGATTCTTAGTTTTTTCGTTTATTTTTTTTTATTTTTTTTTATCTCATAAAGTTCATGTTAAAGTGTTGACAAGAATTATCTGTAGTTCATATTGTTGCTACATATTATTGCTGCAGTTGTTGCTGTGGTGCTTCATGATGTTGATGGTTGTTGTTTTTGTTGTTGTTGCTGCTGTAACAGATGACATACCCAGTTTAATTGTCACTTGTCTCAACAACAGTAACAAGCAGATAATGAAAGTGTATGCAAGTGAATTTTCAAGTACCAGCAGTGATTGTGTGTGATATAAAGTAGTCTAAAGATGTGCAGTTTTTAAGTACTGGAAATGTAAACAAATGAATGTTATTATTACCACATAAACTTAGCAATAGACAGACATATATACACGCCTAGACTTACATTCATTTTTACATATTACAAGCAGTTAGAATGTGTATTGAAGTAGAGTAGTCTTAGAGTTATGCGCCCTACACTAGTAAGGAATTTTGAACTGGTATTAAACTGATGCACATGCATGAAGTCCCAATTGCTTGATTTCTTTTTTTTTTTTTTTTGGAGAGACAGGATACATAAAATAATAAATATTTAAGTATAAATAATACCATATAGAATGTAAGGAGGAAAAGATTTTAATAGTAAAATTTCCTTCATTATATTTTTTTAAAGGATATAAATTACTGCCCTTAAGTTAAGAAAAATTATTTTAAAAAATAGATAATCCTAATTCAGTTTTAGCTTAAGAAGATTCTTAATTTCTAAATTGACGTAGAGAGAAAATAGGAAAATCAGAAAGTAATACAGTATTTTCTGCAGCGCCACAGTCGTCATCATAATTCCTTGCATTTATTTACTTTAAGTTGTGAACATTGTAAACATCATCTATTTAACAAACGTAATTGATAAATAAGAATTAAAAAAAATATTTATAATTTATAAGTATAAATTTAGTTAGATGAAGTCCACACACAAATGAAATCTTGTGGACAACCAACTACTTGTAAGTCGTCACATCTATCTGTTCTTGCTTTAGCAATTAAGGTTATTTTATTCTATTCTTTTTTTAGTTACTTCTTCATACCAAACTGGAGGTTATTCAAGTATCATATTAATTTTTGTGAAAGAAGCATGAGCACGCGATGCCTTTGCTGTGATTTAATTTTAATTCTTAGAAATTATTAGTCGAGATCATTTTATATTGACGCAAAGGGATAATTAAAATTCCCCTTAAGTTCTCATTATTTTAATTACTTAAATTTTAAGAAAGGAAAATTAGCTAAAGTTTTTGTGTAAATTAAAAAAAAACAAAGTTCGATTAAAAATAAAAAAAAAAATTAAAAAATATCGTAGAAATATTAAAATTATATACCTTTAATAAACATGAAAGATATCAGGCAATCTACCTGCATAATATCGTTTAAAGAGACACCTTTCTAACAGACAAAACTACCTGTACCCACCAGTATCTATGCAACAAACACCTTACACTATCTAACCAGTACTAATCAAAACGCGGCTTGAAAATGATGTCTTTACATCGAAAGCGCTCGCCAATCGTACCAAATAAACAGCCAGTGACGACGGTCTTCACCGAAAGGTATGACAGCAGTATTATATTTACTGGCGGAATAAATCCAATTAACTTAATACCAAAATTGGATTATATTACTTTTGAAAACGAAAGCTTTTTTGACATTTTAAAAAATATAGAAAGAAATAAATTTACAAAAAAAAGAAAAAAAAACGATATTTTATTAAAAAAATGAAAAAAATGAATGAAATATAAGAGTGCAGAAAAATTAACCATTTTTTTGAAAGGTAAGTTAAACAAGAGTAGAAAAGGCAATTTTAAAAATAATATTAATACGTTTTATTCACATACACAACATTTGCAGACGTATAGTATATGAAAATGGAAGAAATTTTAAAATAGCACGAAAGAAAGAAATAAGAAGAAATTATGGGTTTCTGCGGTGTTATTCCCATGTAATTTGTAACATTCTTCTTTGTTGAAATTATTGTTTTATTAAAGTTATCTATCTAAGTTATTTAACTCACAATAATATTTTCGATTGATTGTTTTCTTTTTCGAATCAACTTTAAATTGGTTACGAGTACTTTATTCATTCAATCATTTCAACCGAATTTCAAATAATTCTCACAACCAACAAAATTCGATTGGCAACAAATTCGGTTGTCACAAGTCCCACAATTCCCATAAAAGTTTTAAAAATGTCCAAAAGTTGAATTTTTCAGCTATTTAGCTTTATTTACAAATAAACGAGCTATGACAGAAAGATTTTTGATTTTGATTTGATTGATTTGATGATTTTTCACAAAATATTTGTCACTTTTGTAAGGAATATAATGCAAAAAAAAAAAAAAAAATTAAAACTTATCGAATGGATTTCGTCTGAATGTTTCTTTTTTATGTTTGTGTCCGCAGAGCTGAGTTATTTTTAAATCGATTTTGAATTTTTTTTCTTTATATAAAAGGCTGTGCTTAAAAAACGGTGCCGTTTTAAAAACAGTTTATATTTTTTTTTTAATTTCAAGAATGTTCCCAACCAAAAAACATGTTTTTTTGTATATTATGAACAATATAGGACCCCACTTTAAAATTAAAAAAGAAAATGCAAATGACTATAATTCTATAGTACAAATCTAAGAATTAAAGGGTTAACCCATAGGTGGCATTAATTGACCTCCATAAGCCTATATTTTGAAAAATGCTTAGACAGAATATCGATTTCTATGATTATAATAATAACTTGTATAAATATTCAAAAGGGGACTCCAACAGCTCATGTACTTTGATGTATATAGCCCTGCTTTTGAACGCTTGTGAGCAGACAGTTAAAAATTACAAAGAGCCTTAAGTTCTATATCCAATGTAATATTAAGTAAAAAAATTGGATTTAAAAATTAGGGGGTGTCCAAAAACGGATGTTGTTTGACACACAGCTAAAATTTACAAGGACATAGAAATACATTATGTCCGCTATAACAACAAGTTTACAATTTAAATTAAGAAATTGAAGGATGTTTACCTAATGGACCTATATTTTGATTTTGATTGAACACTTGAAAATTAAACAGCATGTGTGTTGAACTTTTCTTGCAAATAAAAGAGTGCACCGATAGTTGATGTAATTTGATGCATGTGGCCACACGGTTGAACAAAGAACCTGTACTGCTACAAAATATTTCTTTCCTCTCTTGGCAAATGTTACCTAATTAGATAAGTAAGAAGAATGCTGAGGAAGGTGGCAGCAGCAAAAAAGTACATTTCATTCTAATATATTTAAATTTTAATGTTCTGTTTATAATTAAACACATTAGTTAACCGACTTCGACTAAACTGAAGAATAATAACTCATTTGTAAAAAAATTAAAATTCCATACATTTCTTGTACAATTATCGCTATTCTAATTTTAGATTAAGGAGAGACGCAAAATAGTGAATGTTAATATGGCCGCTCTACTATCAAGCGTGTTATTTTTAATTCAATTTAATTTTTGCGGTTATTTGTTTCAAACTTTTCTGGCTAAATTGATTATGATTTTTACTAAATTTACACCTGAGATGTATGTTTTACCTTGCTGTAGACACTGCGATAAAAATTTAAAGAAATGATATTTAAATTAGGCTTATAATTAAACTCCTTCAAGCTTTGTCATAAAAGCTACTATTTATATATTTACCTCTGCAAATTGATTGCTTCCTTCAAAGCATATTTTTTATTGACTCCACTTATGTCGCTTATATAAAAATTGTTATCACCATCATAGTTCGAAGGGTGAAAGCTTGTCGGTGACAAAACAAGATTTTAGTTTACTATAAATCGAATACTCTTTTATGTAATGTACACCCTCAAAATACTGTGGAATGAAAATAGCAAGTGTAAACAAGAATTCACTCACAAATGCTTGCATACATACTTAGATCAGTATAATTGTGATAATTCCTTCTTAAATATAAATTCTCAAGATGAAACAAATTAATATGATTTTTTTTGTTGCCTTAAATCCATGTTGAGTATTTGACATGCTGTTATTTTTTTGCTATTGTTGTTATGGAGTGAAAAATATTTACATTTGTGATTTTTTGTTTCATGCACTTTTCCAAATGCTCAAGTGTCACATAAAGTTGTTTGTTGGTATTTTATTGGTTTGTTTACATGCACTCCATAAAAAAAAGAAAAAAATATATTTATTTATAGTATTCCGTCGTTAAATTGATCTGAAAGAAAAACAATAAGTGTGAATTTTCTTATAGCAATTACAAATCCAAAATTTTTAATACAATGATTTTATTAAGATTTTAAGTTTTAGCTTTTTTAGCTTTTATCAAACTAAGGTGAGAAATTTGTCACATTAAAATAATTTATTAATATTATTTAGCACAGAGGTAGGTAATTTCTTTTTAATAGAAAATAATAAAAGCAATCATAAATTACTACAATAATATTCTTATAGAAAATATTTCTCACTTAAGTCCCAGAAACAAAAAACTATTTACTAATTTCAACAATTTTAGTAAACTTTGTTGAAATTTTTATATTGTATAAGAAAATTTTATTTACCCTGATTTAAGCTCGCTCAAATTTTTATGGACAATTTCATCATAAAATATGAAGAATTGTTATAAATTTAAAATAAATTTTCTTCTATTTACAAATATCTTCATTTCATAGTCAAAAGTTTATTTTTAAAAAAACAACATTTGTGGAAATAAATTCCTTTTTAAAATAATCTTATCAATGGCTAAATAAGAATTGGGGCTTAAATTTTTAAAACATGCATGAATGCAAGAAATTCTACATTACCTTAAAAAATTACTTTCCATATAATGACTTACTTTTGTGATTGTCATATTTTATTACTCACTTACAAAACACGTCACATTAATTCGCAAATAAAAGAAGTAGTAGTATATAATGTAGTTCTTTAAGTTTAAAGAGAATACCTTAAAATGATCATTATTATTTCCTACAATAATCGATGTAATCAATATTCAGTAATTGATTATAAAAATCTCGCTCCTTGTTAAATTATTAAGTTCGTAATCTGGTTGGGAAGTCTTTACGTCAGAAATTATTAATTCGATACTCGATTACATATTCTGAAAATTGATTGAAATAATTAACAATTTTTAACTTCTTTCATTGCAGGTAATCTTTGACTCAAAGGTTTATATTATATAAAATTTTTAATTAAATTA
This sequence comes from Cistogaster globosa, assembly GCA_937654795.1. Classification (NCBI taxonomy): domain Eukaryota; kingdom Metazoa; phylum Arthropoda; class Insecta; order Diptera; family Tachinidae; genus Cistogaster; species Cistogaster globosa. The sequence continues at coordinate 42,607,318 of OW569403.1, read as the reverse complement.
TTAGTTGCATAAAAATTAATAAAATAAAATTTCATAGCCATACCGAAGGGCAGAAAAGCAAAAAACAAATAAAAAACACATATGTATGAGTCATAGATAGAACAGCGAAGACGTACTTTTGGTTGTGTGTAGACGTCATCTAACGCTTGTTGGTTAAGTAGATGATGTTTACAGTGTATACAACTTGCGGTAGATAGACACGAAGAATGTTGATGAAGGCTGAAGCGATCCAGAAAATGCTTTACTGCATTCTGCTAGCGTCTAATTTTTCTTGTTTTCTTTGCAAAAAATCCTCATACATTTGTAAACAAATTTTATTTCTAAGTAAAATGGAGTTGAAATTAAGCAAAAAGTAATTTATTTGTTACAAAAATTTTTGGTTAAACATTTATAAATTTAATCGAAGAGATTATTATGATAGAAGTTTCTATGACAATAATGTATCAAAGAAAAATCGGCTAAATACTTGCCACGGCTTCGGTGGCAAACCTTTATCGAACGGTTGTTATTTTCAACACCTCTGAGATAAAATCGAGATTCACTGTCGTTAATGTCCTGAAGTATTCCATACTTTAGCTTTAATTGTTCTTAGCTTATTGTCATACGGTTATACTTTTAAATATTCCCGAAGAAAGAAAATAAACGGTGTCAAATTACGTGATTGATACGGCCACATTACGTCCTCAAGGCGTAACCTACGCAGTCATTACATTTTTTCTACAAGACAGGCATTGTTTCGTTGGATGTGTAGTAAGTTTCAACATCCTCAATTTCTGGCCACAAGAAGGCTATAATCATCTCAAGACAGCAAACACCATTTACGATCTCATTTTCGTAGAAATACGACCCAATGACGGCGCCAGCTCATAAACTGCACCCAACCGTTACTCTTTGTAGATGCTTGACCTTTCAGTAATCATTTGAAGAGTGTGTCTCATCGCTGAAAATGGTTTTCTTTGTAAAGTCACCATTCACTTCTGTCTATGCAGGCAGCAATTTGGCAAATTGACGACGCTTGAAGTTGTCAGTAGTAAATTCAAGTCCTTATTTAAAATTTGCATCAGTGATGGTCGTGGTATGATTAAATGTTGGGTACGACAACGAGTCCAAGGTTGTGGACTCTTTTATCATAGTATCGCTAACAACAGCAACGTATTCCGCAAAACAAACTGAACGAGCGCGTATGGTATTTTCTAAAATTTGCTAAAATTTTCCCATTTTTTCTCGGTTGTGTACACATTTTGTCGATTACGAACAAAAAAGATGAGGCTTACATCCCATTCTGTTCTCCTTTCTCGTAGCTTAAAAATAATAATTGTACCGACCTAGACTATCCAAAATATTTTTTTTTGCATTTTAGCTCAATAATTTACTTAAGTGGCTCATTTCATATGTAAGTTCTTATGTGTAAATTCTCAAGTTAAGTATTTCTTTTTACTTAAGGTTTGAACAGCTTTCACCACACTTTTTACAGTTAAGACAGCTGCCTGCTTTTCGTCTGGAGTTAATGCGTTTGGAAACCGCCCACTGTATTTTTTCTAAAGCTGCTAAAGAAATTGAGTATTTAAAGTTTCTTTGCCCAATTTCCACTTAATATAGAACTTAAATATATTGAGTTCGTCGACTAAACTTGTTTACACAACAATAACTTGTACCTTCTTTCAAACATTTTTTTTTTTTGAATATTTTAAAATGTTGTATTATGTAAAATTATAATTGTTGTGACTACATCAAATAAAATATGCTTTCAAACATTTATTAAATTTGAAATATGTACTTTTTTATGTCTATAATAAAGTTGAAATAACTCTTTTGTTAAGAAAGTGACAAAAATAATAAATGCTATCAAATAGCCACTTAATTTTGAACATTAGTCTTAAAATATGATTTCGGTCATAAATTCTTATTATTTCTAAGCACGGGTTATTATGTCGGTGTGTGTGAGAGTGTGTGCGTGTTGACTGTTAAATACATAAAGTTAAACTTTCACATATACATATATCTTTCATGTGTAACTATATGGGTTTGTTTTATAAAATAGTGTATAATGAACTGAAAAGGCACATCTTACCTACTTAACACATAAAATAAAGAATAAAGAAAAAACACATTTATTTTATTTATTTCAAATAGAGTTAGAACAGTAGAAGCGGTTCATTATGGCAGACATATACAATCAAGTCTAAAGCATATTACGCATAAAAGCACTTTCACGCCATACAAACGAAAAAAAAAACTATATGAATCTTAAAATTTGTTATTATTGCACAGTGACATATTTTGCTTGAAAGTAATCAAAATATAAAGACTAATAACGGAAGACTTTCTGATGGAGTTATATTAGTTAATAGAAGTTTCCAACGGAAAATTTTAATAGAAGTGACCTTGCACCTTTGCCACAAAATTTAATCCATGGCAACGCTACCAACAGATTTTGCAGTAGTAAAATCTGGTTATATTAAACCAGTGTTAGAAATACCTGCGGGTACTTACCATGATCGCGATAATATAAGCACTTGCTATTATTGTCTTTCTATTCTTCTCAATTGTACTGCACTGTCACTATTTTAAAATTATTAAATATTTTAATGCTTAAAGATAAAATACTGCATACAACAGAATTAAAACTTAAACAGACTTTTCCTTAAAGAAGTTTCTAACGGAGCGAGAAGGACATACAAACATGTATGACCGGGGTTACATTCGACATAGAAGAAAAGATATTGTCTTCGTTGACCACACCTTTATTCTTAAAAAGTTTATAAAACATAAAAACAAATAACGATGCGTATCTTGTATGAACGTTTTATAAAGGAAAATTTTTTTTTTGGCCAAAGCCAGAAGCAACAGGTTAGTCCTGGCATGCCTATATTTGGCCAAGTGGCTGCTAATACCCTGAAATACCAACTGACTACACAGGTTGTCTTTTTAGGAATTATCACTAGTCATCGCGCTATTAGGGCAAGAAAATAAGATGAGTGAATGGTACAGCGCATTTCTATAGAATATGCGAAAACAAAGGCGTTGTTATCATGCAGTTAAATCTGGAAGATATCGTCAGCCAAGTCAGGTGATTAAATGTCGGTTGGCTTATGGATTGTTGTGGTTTACAGTTGTTAGCAAAATGTTCAATATTACATTCTAGCTTTTATTTTGTGTAAAATTTGAATGCGTTTTCAAAACTTTTAAAAGCATATGAGTAAAAATAAAAACAGTTATGCAAACAATTGAGCCGTTTATTTTGAAAGTGGCATTAGTCACTTAAAAAAAAAATTAACGAAAGGAATATATATGTTAAAAGCTGCTACGATTTTGCGTTGGCCGAAATTTTTTATTGGGATATAAGTATCCTGAGATAGACTCTTTTTAAAAACATTATTTAACTATGTGTATCGGCTTAAAACGTGACTTATGCTACTTTCAAAATAAACTGCTCAATTTTAAAATTGAAGTGTGATATTAAAAGTAAAAAAAAATCATTGAACCTTTTTTTTTAATTATTTTTGCACAAAATCTTTAAAAAACTAATTGTTATATTAAAATAAATGTGTTAATGTGCGGTTTGATTAGTCAAATGTTTGATCAGAAAAACGTAACTACTATTTAAAAAAATGTTTGTTCAATCATTACTGACGGGTATCATTACAAATAACGATTTGTACTATCATAAATGTGATATCTTACCTTTCATATTAGGTAGGGGCTAATATTACTTAATAATAGTTGTTTTTTTTTTTTTTTTTTGAATGAAGTATTTGACTAGTTTAATCGTAACTTTAGAAGTTTTCAAAACTTGTATTATATTTGTTCATAAATAATATTACTTTTTTTTTATCATTTATATAATAAGCTTTAAGATGCGGCAAATATCAAAAAATAAAAGTTGCCTAATTCGAAAAACGGTAGCATATCATAGCGTAGCATATCATAGCGTTCAAGGAAACAATGTCTATGGACTTAATGTCACTCTCATAATTGACATTGTGTCACCTATAAAAGTGTCATAATATCCTCACTAAAAACTGCAATGGCTTCGCTTGCCAAAGGCTACCTGCATAGCTGGCCTGCGGTTGGAAACATGTTTTTTTCCTCTATGGTTAAAGATTTTCTGTAAAGTCGGCCAGGCGCAAGAGTTGTTTCCTCTATGGTACCGTATTGGCCTACCAAGCCAAGCTTTAATATCCATGGGCGTTATGACACTATGATGATGAACTTTACGACGCGTTGTTATATGACATTATGTCTATGGACATTGTGTCACAAATATAAATATTACTCAACACATTTGGAAACGTGGAATAATTTTAAAATCTTATAATCAATTTAATTTTTTTTTTTTTTTTTTTGGAATGATGCGATGAACTTTTTTTTAATTAATACTTTAGGTGTCGGTAAAGGTCTTTCTATATTTTTAGTTAAAGGTTTTCAAGCTTACTCAGGAAATCTAAGGATTGGTTTAAATAAGGTTTCATCGAACAGCTATTAAATCGATTTGAGTGTAGCGTAAGAAAAAAAAATATAACAAAATAAATTTATGTCTGCTATCTTCTTTTTTGCTATCAATCATTTTTTGTGTGTTCTTAATAAATTTTGTTCAAAGAGTATTGCACTGTAATTTATAGCTTTGAAAAATTTGACTGTCTAAGTTCAAAAAAATTCATAGATTTTTATATAACTTTATTTGAATAATAATTTGTAGCAATGATCATCGTATCTAGATAAAAACTTTTCTAAGAAAAATTGAAACCACAGAAATCTTACTTTTACTCCCACGGTGCTTTGATGTTTATTACATTTTTTGCCTTTTTCTTTTATTATGTTAACGTATGTTGGAAAATAAAGTCATAATGAAAGGATGTATTGTAGAAGCATGCAACAAAATAGACAGCGATATGAGCAAAAACAAAAATTGTTCTTAATATCCCTTTTGGTTATGCTTCTTTTATTTCACATTAACTTTTTTCCTATTTAAACATTTTGCTTGTTGTTTTTGAAAGATTGCGTTAGTGAGGCTACTGAAAGCATTGCCTAAACAATATATTTCTTCTTCTGGGTTTTTGTTCTTTTGCCAGAATTATTACAATTTATATTTTTTTAGATGTTCTATAAATATTTCTGTAGTGTTTATATTTATGTATAAATTATTTATGTATGTGTGCGTCTGTGTGAGTTGTAGATTATTTATGTATAATCATTAATAAATATAATATTTTTAGATTGTCCGATTAACATCTAAAGTGGTTTATATTGTTAAGAGCTCTTTTCTTATTTCTTTTTGTTAATGAAACAATAAAGTTATTTTGTTTTTTATTTTCCTTTTTTGATTTACAACTTGATTCACTTGCTTTTTTATTTATAAGCATTTCGATTTGATTTCATTGACCTGTTACATATATAAATATGTGCATTTTGTTTTATAAATAATCGTAAAAGCTGTCAAATATTTCAAATGATTTTCTTTTTATTTTAAGAATTTACTTTTTTGTTTTGATTTTTTTGAAATTGTTTTTGACAGCAACTCGTTCAAATCCTGATAGATATCCAAGTCTTGGATATAGAAATATCGCTATGAATATTATAAACAATCTTAAATGTTTCTAATTTTGGGCAGATACAAAGTAGGGAAGCTTAGTTAACAAAAATGTTTTGTTACAAGGTCCATTTATTTCGCTCCCTTGAACGTACATGTTTTCAGGGATAGACATATTTAAGGGAGAAGCGTTATAAACTTACAGATTTCCTCAGTTCCTAAGACTTCGTCCGCTTATCAGTTCTAATTTTCTTAAACTTAAAATTTAGAAAATAATATTTTTTAACATTTGTTGAAGAGTTCTGTAAACAGTGTCAAAAATTTTCATCTACAAAAATTAAATGATTATATCTGTAAAAATTGGTTGCTTTCACATATGCATCTTTAGTTTCTCTACAAAATGAAATTTTTTTATAAAAAAAAAAAATGTTGTATATTTAAACTAAGGTTCTAAGGGACGTCCTCAGAAAATTTTATTTAAATAATCCAGCAGTTTTTACGTGATGCAAACACAGACAAACGGTCAGACTGACAAAAATTCCAAAAATAGGTGTTTTGTATTCCATATCGATTATTTTCTACGTCAACATTAATATTTTAAAAAAATATTTCACTGGTTTATCATAGGTATAGATTTAAAATAAAACCAATTTTCAATGATCGATACAAGTGAATAGATTTTATTTTCGTTAATGGCTGCTATTAGGTGGTGTGTTCCTTTTTTATAAAAAGCTAAACAAACTTTTTTATAATATTTAAAATAACGCAATAAAAAAGTTATAGCAATTTGAGCTCATATTTTAACCGAAATAAATTCTTTTCTTAGTTATTTAGAATGGTTAACATTTTCATGTAGGAATTTTTTATTTAAATGCGTTGATAATTAAATATGTTTATTTACATTGGTTGTTTTTGTGGTGGTACACTGCAACTAAATTGTAGAATCGAAAAGTCTTCGTTGTGAAAAGACGTGTCTGAGATAACTCTGAAGATGATTTAGATCATCTAGACCAAGATGTTTCAAATCGATAATCATGTTAGGAGAGAAATCTTTTATTTTTTTTTTTTTTTTTTTTTTTTGTAAAGTGTGCTCAAGTGAAGAGCCAATTTCTTTATTGTTTTTTTACAAACGTAAAATGCTTTTTCCTGCAATAAAAAAAAGCTTTTTTGATTAATATAAGACATTTATTTTAGCCAAAGAGAAATATTATGCTTATGAAACGAATCCTTGAATATTTTTGTTATTAAATTGTGTGATTTTTACTCACAAATCTGTATGTTCACTTCAAAATAAATAGAAACTTAACATATCTGCAGCTAAAATGAAAAACCAAAACTAACTAACAAAAAATTACAACCTGAAATACATGTCCATTTGTAGGACGTATCTCCCTGCAATAAAAAATCAATTAAAATGTTTTGTTGGTTGCATGATTTTTATTTAAGCCCACCATATGTTCCCTTATAAAAAACTTATTTAAAACATTTTTGTGTGATAAGAAATTAATTATAATGACATAAAAAAAATTTAAAAGGGTCTCTTTTGTAGATGAGTTTTAGAAGAAAATTTTTGAGATTGTACACTTTTTTTCGTGATGTACTTACAGCTGCAGCTTTTTTTTAAAAGAATGTATGGTTTTGATATTCGGCTCTTATAATGAACCCTTATTGCTATCAGCAACCTAAAAATATTTTTATGACATTGATTTTTTCTAACTTGAATTTTGAATTTGCATACAATAGAATTCGGGGGCCAAGTTGATAATTATAAAAGATTAACTTGGTAATTTCTTGTTTTTTAAAAATGTTTAGTTTGTCGATTTTTTTAAGGGTAAGACAGTCGACTTTTAAAACATTTTTTATGTTAAGAATAAAAATCATTAGATGTTTCGCATAATTGTAACGAAGAAACTTTGAGTTTTTATTAAATAGTTAAAAAATTTATTACAAAATATTCTGTAACGTTTAAATTCCTCTAAAAGATAGTAAAAAATACCTAGCGTATGGGCAAACAAGCTGCGTTGATAGTAAAATTTAATCCCAAAGACGCATTAATTTTTTTATTGAGGTAATAATTTATATTTTAACTTAAAGGTAAATTGTAAAACGCTTGTACTGCTTAAGAAATTAAACAGCGAATATGATAATGCTTCAAGCTCTTTATTCCTCATAATTACGATTACAGTGATTTTATTATCTTTCACTTAATATTGAGCATCTAAAACTTTATTATAAAAATTAAGTAGTCATAGAACAGTACAGGTGTGCCACAGAAAGAAGACTGATAGTTAATTTAAAGTTAATGTTTGGGAACATCTCAAGCATGCTTTGGAGTAAAAATGCTGATATTCTCTTTTTAAGATTTTAGTGAAAAATTCCATATAATATCCTGTTTTATTATTACCGTTATAACATCTTTTTTCGCAGCGAAATTATTGGCGCAGCAGCGATGTTTAACTTTTATGATTTCATTTTAATGGCTTCCGTTTCCGGTAAGTGGAGTTTTCTGTTGTTTTTTTATTTGTAATATTTCATTGCTGCTTTTGAAAGATTGTTTACTTTTTGTTTTTTTGTTGTTGTTGTTTTGTTTTACTTTTAAACTTGTACTTCATTAGCAGTTATATGGTTTATAGCCATTTTTAATGTGGTAACAAAATCTGCGTAAAAATTCCAACAGAACAAGAAACATTCTAATGTGACTGTGGTAAAAAATGTTACTTGTGCTTGTCATTAAAAAAATACTGCTTGTTTGTGAAGATACATACAAATGCAATTAAATTTGTAATTACATTTTGATTTATGATCTGCAGTAGTAAAATTTTTTTGCGACAAAACTTTTGGTTATAAGATTTTTTATTCTGTTTCAAATTGCCATTATTAATTAATTTATTCTGTTGTTTATTAACAAAATTGCTTTTTTTTATAACCAATAAACCTTCAATTTAACTTGTTATTTTAAGCTATTCTGAGTTGCCACTTTATTACCAGTTAGAGGTAAAGAGTAATTAATATGTTTAAACGAAGTATCATTTTAGGATATCAGTTAAAATTCAAAGACTTTTCAGAAATACAGGAGATTAAATGTTTAATAATATTTGAACATCCATTGAAGGTTTGTTAAATCTTTTTAAACAATCTTTGAAGTCTTAAAAATTTTGCTCAACCAAGGACAATTTTTTTTTTAGTGATAAAATACAAGAGAATTGCAAATAAATTTAAAAAATTATCAATATAAAAAATTCAGAATGAAGGTTGTATAATAAATTTGACAAGCAGAAGTTGGACTTATACGTTCTTTAATTTTTAGTTTTATATTTAAAATTTGTTACAGCGGTCACTGTAATGAAAGTTTTGAGTAAATTTAAAATAGAATCATATGAATATCATGTAACTATTTTAACACTTTTAATTTAAAATTTTTTTTCTTATTCTTAAAATGAACGATCAAAACATAGTTTTAAACTATTATATAGATATACATATACACATATACGTTTAAAAAAGATAGCAACTCTTTTTTGTAAATTGCTTGTAATATCTTGTGCCATGATTATTTTAGTAATTTTCCTGAAATTTTAAATTGTTTCTTTTTTTAATTTTGTTGCTTAACATTTTTATGTTTTTTACATTTTACTGCACAGACCAAATACTTCACCAATTCATTCAACAGTCATTAATAATTCATGAATTAAAAGAAAACAAATAAAAAAAAAAATAAATTAAAGAAGGAAATTTCATATCTAAAATTAACTTTTAAACACTGTATCCATTTGTCATAAATAAATTATTTATAAATGTCAGCTGGCATTTGATATCACACACATTGGGATCTGTTGCAACATGTAACATATCTTTTCATTAAATGTCAATATACAAAATGCATTTTTAAAAACTAAGAGCACAAAAAAATGTTGGGAATTAAAGCTGCAATAAATATTACAAACATTATTTAAATGTATTATATCCCCCCTTAAATACACAAATTTACATTATATGTGCACGTATTAATGCATTCAATCATATTACTGCCGCTTTCAACAGTAAATAGTATTTTGGTTTAAATATTTTCTGCAGTAAGTTAAATAAGGCTTCTTTCTGGCTTGTTAACTATACATTTTTAATTTCTGAAATAAAGTTTAAAAATATTTGAAAATATACGAACTTTTACTTAAATTCAAGAGCCTGATAAGGAGAGTCCCTCCCATTTTTTCCAATTTTTATTTAATATTTTCTTTTTTTCAATACTGCAAACATTGAAAAAAGGAGGCATAAAATGACATTGCAGCATTTAATAAATGTAGGATAAACTTTAGTGGGTTTGTTTTAGTATATTTAATTATATTTACTACACTTAATTATTTTTATTAAACAAATCAATTAGTATTAAAACCATTAGTAATAAAACTTTAAAAAAATATTTAAAAATAAAAGTAAATAAAATTGCAATAAAATTCAATCAATGTTTCTTAGAAATAAATGTCATTTTAAATGTACCACAATAAATGCAAACAGGAAACAGACAAGTTGAAGGACTCAAGATCAATAAATGAATGAATGAATAAATCGTTCAAACAACTTTTGTAGAAAGAACACATTTGAAATTTATGGCATTTTATAATTTGATGGCCAGCAATGGATATAAAAAATTCAATAGAAGGAGTAAATATTGACAGTAAATAATGTAAGTGCCTGTTAAAAAAGGATTTATATCAGTTTTAGTTAAAATGGGTAGAAAACAAGACATAGATTATTGAAGGACGATTCTGAACAGGATAATAAAAGCTTACTTTAATTTAAATTTTTACCATGTAAAAGGGCCATTAATACAACTTGCCCTTTGTTAAGGACAGAGTTTTGTTAAGCCGTTAAGTGGCTTTTGATTATCAAACATTCACTTATAAATTTTTTATTCATTAAATAATATTGTTATTATGAATAATTACAATTAAACATGGAAGATTAAATAATGCAAATGTATTTATCACCAAGACAAAAGCCTACCTTTAACTAAAGGCAAGTTGTAACAATGGTCCAAATATTAAGAAAAGGAAACTTTTTTTACTTTAATGGAGAACAAAGTCTTCTTTGCGAGAAAATTCGTAAGTCTGCTTTTTATAAAAAACGAATCCTTTTAAAATTTATTTTAGTTCTTCACATAATAAAGAAGTGCTACCAAGGTGTAGGCGTCATTTTAGTCAGTAAAATTGCCTACTTTTAGTAATTTCTCTGTTTTTGTTTTAAACTGAGATTCTCAACCTATATGTGGACATAAAGATTTGTTGCCACTAAATTTTATTAAAATTCAAAAACTTTTTTTGGCGTGATAGACTAAAATGTGCAAGTTTAGCGGCCTGCCCTTTGCCATTTATATCAAAATAAGGTCTTTTATTGAGGCAACTTTAAATTATATTCGTTCTATTGGCCGAATTAGTTAACTAGCTATTTAAATATTAAGTATTTCCTTATTTGGCTTAAATCATAAAGCCAGGTACTTCAAAATCACGTCATCTTTTTATGATAGATATTATAGTTAAATAAATGTACTCTGTGTAAAATAAAACTCTCAATCTATTATGGTTCAAAAAATAAAATATTAACCTGAAATAAAATTTATTTTTACTCAGATCTATTCATACTAAAATCAAATAATAATATTTCATAGGTTAAGTTAAATTTTTTTATTTTATTTAACATTTTTTAATTATTTAACTGAATGAAATCATTTCACTAAAGTCATGAAGAATTGAAGCAGAAATTTTGTAGAAAATAAATAAAATATTTTTGGTATTATTTTTGGCGTTTCTTCATTAAATAAAATATTCAATATTATTATTTAAGCGTGTTTTTCTCAATTTCAAAGACACAATTAAATTATTTAGCACATTACAGTTACACGCCACTGGAAATCGGTTTTTTTATATCAAATACATAAAATTATTTATTAATATACGTTTATAGTGCTTGATTCCTTCAAATATAAAAATTTTATGATATTCTCATGAAATTTTTTTTTATTTAAAACTACAAAATGAAATGTATTACTGCGGGGAAAGCATATTCATATGGCCATCTCGTTACTGCTCATATAGCTCATCAGTGGACTTCAGCCAAATTTTGTATTTAAAATTAGAAAGTCTTATATCTATTGCCAAGTTTAAAATGAGAACTATATTGAATCAACAAAGCAAAAAGACAATAAAAAATCAACAGGCTCTTAATACAAAAAAACAGCAGTAGCGAAATGGCCATATGGATATGCTTTCCACACAGTAATGCATTTCATTTTGTAGTTTTAAATAATAAATATTTCATGAGAATATCATGAGGTATTTATATCTGAAGGAATCAAGCACTATTATCGTATATAATTATTGTGATGGTAGCTTTATTAATAAACACTATGCGTTACATTCAAACGTCTTTAAAGATTAGGCCATACATGTCTAAGCTAAGTGTATACTTATGCTTTGTTATTCAAATTGAAAAAAAAAAAAATAAAAACGTTCGCAAGTTATTGTTAAACATATTTATGTAAATTTATGATTTCTCACACCTTGCAAATTTTTATTAAGTACATTAAGCCTTTCATGGGATGATTTCCCTGCAGAATACTGTAGCCAATCGAATGGTTAAAAAAAATATTAATTGCTAAAAGGCTTAAAAATGATACTTGCACAAAAAACCTACTTTCAAACAGACTGACGAGCAGAAGAGGGCTAGCGAATATGAAATGAAAAATTTTCGATATACATCAGGCACATAAATTATGATGACACCCTTTAAATTATAATTTCTAACTCTTGTAGAAGAAGAAGTTCGCACAGTATTAATTCGCAAATTATGTTTTAAAAATCTACCCGTTTCTATTAGAAAACTCTTTTTTTCTTTTTTGTTAAAAATTGAAAATTTTTTCAAACAAACCACCACAAAAAAATGTAATAGAATCAAAATGGATTCCTTTTAAATATTTAACATTGTGATATATGTTTCAGCTGGTTTAACTTTAAATTCTAAATACCAAAAATCTCACCACCATTTAACTAAAACCATTATGCGCATCTTGATATTTTTGTTGCTCTTGGTGACACCTTAAACCAGGCTAAACTGTCATTAAGACATGTGTCAGTCACGTGATAAGCTGGAATGAAATCACGTGTATCCTTTAAACACTTTAAGCAGCAATGGCAACAGCAACAATGAATGCTATAAAATGAAATAATATAAATTTAACAGAAATATCAAAAAATTATACTTTACCACTAGCGCAGAATAAAAGCGGCAAAAATAAAGAAAACGGAAAAAGGAAATGGAGAAATAAAATTGATTTTTATAAAATATTTCCTGTATTTAAGTGCAATTACAAATGTACTCACATTTATAATTTCACATACAAATACTTATTTTAAATTGCAACAATGTCTTTGAACTTTTGTATAGTAAATCTCGTAATTTCTTTCGCTTTTGTTAAAGAATCCACAAAATAAGTGAAAGAAAATTTTTTAGATTTTTTAGTCGTATATAAATTTTAATTTTAATTTTTTTCAGGCCAGTTACATCCGTTGCTTTCGCTAAGATGCTTTGCTTTATGTACACATACATATTTGGCAATGAATTATTTGGAATTTACTTAAAAATATTTTATAAATTCAAGTTATATTAACCAGAAGAATACTCATTTTGTTTTCCAAGTCATTACAACTTTCTACTGTACAAAAAGTACTCTTTTAAAAACACCTAACAAAGCAATTTTCAGCTGATTTGCTTCTGAAAAAATTAAACTGTAGTTTTTTTACGGTCAAATAACCGAAAATTAGATAGAGGCATTGACACGTAGAAAATGAGTTGGTGTCAGTTGTTTTTTTTAGAAGCCAGCGTCAAGTTAGATCTATCAACTCTCGATGGTTTGCAGTGAAAAATATTCTACAATAAATACAAGTGTGATAGCAGTTTAGTTTCTTTGAGTTTTAGGTGTAAAATCAGAAAAGTTTAGAGCTTAAAAAATCTAACTAAAAATAAATTAGAAAAAATCAGGAAATATAAATCTAGAAAAGTATCTTGATGCCTTTTACGTTTAGGTAAGCTCGATCTTCTTTATTTAATAAATAAGCTTACTCCTATGAAATTAATTTAATCGCATTTGTTCCGCCTACAGACACAATAAGATTGCGCAGGCATTTAAACTTTTAGCTTGACATTAATGGTTTCGATTTTATTTTTGGATGCTGGTTGCATGATCATGCCCAACCGATCAAACTAACGCTTACAATATAAGTATTTTAGATCCACAATTACAATTGTCCTTTAAAATTAATTTTCTTTTTTAATTTTTTAAGCACTAGATCAGTTTTTAAAATAATAATATTGTTTATTATTTGTTATTTCTTAAATATTTCGCCACACCGTGGGTTTGCATCTTCAAGAAACAGGAAACGAGAAAAAATTTATTTCAAAGCAGAAGTTAATAAAAAACGACGCCATAATATCATGATTTCGAACTTTTTGAAAGTTGAAGCAGTTTTTTAAACGACTTTAAAAAAAGGAAGTCATGAATTCGTCTTAATTTTGCTTTTTTATGTTTTTGGTCATAGAATTCAGTCATTTCTCAACGGATTTTGGATATTTTATCTTTACTTGAAAGGCTGAGCTTTCAGATTGGTTTCGCTTTACAAAAAATTCATAATTTAAAAAAAAGGGTGTCTCCATATAACACTCATAGTTGTACGGGTATTATGAACCTCAATGATCACAACTTTAAAAGTTATTAAAACCGCATATCACTAAAGCAACCAATTTCAAAACGTAATACAATAGTTCATTAAATCTAAGGCTATACTTTTGAACATTTGTAGGCGGGTGGTTGAAATTTATAAACCCATTGCGTTGCCAGGTCCCCTATAACAGCAAGTATAAAACTTGGACTTGAAAATTAAAGGGTGACACAACTTTTAATTAAATTTGTTGTGTGTGGCCAACCTGTATTGCTAAGTAGGCTATAACAGCAAGAATAAAATTTGCATTTGAAAATTAAAGAGTGTTTCCATAATTGATGTTATATATACTCTTAGGTTTCAATTTAAGTTTTATTATTTTAATATTTTATTAATTATATAATTAAAATTTTATATCATATTGCCATTAGCTATTGAAAGCTGGCTGTAGTTACCACAGCTACTTATGTGCCCAATTACTACAGTTGATATTTCCAATTTGGTTTCTATTTTACTGAAGGATATCTCTTTTGTCTCTTACTGTTAATGTATCTTAACCTCAGTTGTAACAAGTTTACGCTCAGTTTCCACTTTGTTGATGCAAATTATAGGTGCGTTCACATTATCAGACTCTTAAAGTTAAATGAATTTAATTGTGATATATTTTGATATAATTCCGGAGCATTTATTCTGATTTTATCCGCTTATGTCGGGATAGAAATAGCATAAAGTAAATCTATTGGCGGCAGGTTTTCTGTCGTGCTTTTTATTTTGCCAACAACTACCACTTTTTTGTCGACTAATCGAAAATAACTGCCGATTTCTCTACATGCGAACGAACTCTTTCTTTGCATACTTGTATTGAAGACAAAAACAAAATATAAAAAATTGTTTTTGTCTTCAATATAAATATACGAAAGAAATGTTCGTTCGCATGTAGAGAAACCGGCAGTAAATCTCGACCAGTATTTAAAGAGATTAAAGTATTTTCTATTTGTTACTGAGAGAAATGTGCAAAATAAAATGTTTAACTCGTTGACTTAACAATAGTGAGGTAACATTAATTAAAAATCTTTAAGCCATTCAGACGGAACCTGCAGGTACTAGAGAAAAAGAAAAACTCAATTTCTTAGCTAAGGCTCATTGCGCTTATAGTAAATAATTCAGTGGATTAGGGGTGATATAGTAAGAAAACTACTGCTACATGAAGAGAAAATCTAAATTAAAAAATCCAAAGTAAACAGCATATTGGAGAGACCGCACGAAATTCCAAGGATTTCGTAATCATTTTAAACTATTTTGTATATAAAACTACAAAAGCGGTTCTAAGCGGTTCTGTTTCGATAGTTGTCAGCGCACATAAACAATATTTATAATAAAACAATTAACAGGGCTGAATCTTATATATCCTTCATGTAAATTTAGTGTAGCAAACAAGCAAGAATAAAAACACATTTATTGTGGTGATAGAAAATTAAAATAAATATAAGAAAAAATAAGTAATATTTAAATTTTTCATCAAAAATTTCATCGGCTCTAAATGGGATAAGCATTTGTGAAAATGTTTAGTATTTTTTAAAGATCTCTTCAAAAGCCTTTAAGTGACACCTATATTGGTATCCCAAAAATAATGGTGCATTATCGTACTTTTCTATTATTATTTTACAGGCCCATAACCCAGCGTTGGTTTACTTGATGATTTTTTTTAATTTTCAACCACACTCTATAATTATTTTAGATTGACGTTTCTTCACTTAACTAAATTTGTGCAAAATGATATAGAAAATTTAGAGGCAGCCGTGGTGTTTTGCTTACTTTTTCGAAAGCCATGTCCAGCACTTGATGATTTTCAACAACCAAATTTTCGAAACTATGTCTAATCGATTGCTCTTGTAATGTCTTGACAAAATTGATTTCAACACAAACGCGGACGGACAGACGGTCATCGCTCAACCGACTCCACTATGCAGAAGGATCAAAAATTTATAAACCTCATGGAATCGTAAATGGATTGTATACTAATTACTAACGGAATGACAAACTTAGATATACCCTTTTTCCTCTTTTGATGGGTGTAAACATTAAAAGAGTAAATATTTTCAAAAGTTGGGAAATTGAGTGGGCTGTGGTGACTTTAAAAAAGGATCACAGGACCCAATTTAAAAAAAGCTAAATAAATATCTTTGCTTTAAGTGATTTTATTAATGGGCTCATTATGCGCAAGAGACAGCTTTAAAGATGCCTTCTAAGCATCGGATAAAGTTCTTTGATGGACAGATTAACATAGTTCTGATAGTTTTTTTTTTGTTTCATTTACTTCTCACTTAAAACCTAATATATCTCAAAAAAATTGTTTGCAATCTGTTTGATTCCATATTTGTTTCAATGATTCTATGCTCTCCAACCAACCTTATTTAATTTTTTATTATTATTTTTTTTTTTTTATATTGCAAATATATTTAAATTTTTTTAATTTATATTTTAATTTAAATCTAAAACTTAAACTTATTATTATTCATTATTTATAACAAACTTTTTAAATCCCTCACAAAACTCTAAAACACGTTTAATTTTAATGTGTAAAAAGCCTATTTTATATTCAAATATCTAAAATAAATTGGATTAAAATTTTCCACTTTACAAACTTTAATTATAATTTTGCAACAACTGCAAATGTTGTTGAATTAAATTTAATTTAAACGACGACTACAAATGTAAATCTAATTCTAAAACTAAATGAATAAGAGGAAAAAAAAAGAAAACATAAAAAGATTTTCAACATCTACGTGTCATGCATACAATTGTTACAGTTTTATCACTTACACAAATGTAAAACAACAATTTGTTGCTTTTATTTTTGTAGCCCAGCAACGACTTTTTAAGCATACAAATACATTTAAACATAAATACATATATTTGTGTTTGTAGGTAGCATACTTATGTTTGTATTTTTGTGTATTTGAATTTATGTAAAGTCTTATAATCTTTCGTATTGCCACCCCTGTAACCTTTCTACTTCCCTCTTTCTGATATTTTGCGATTTTTGTTTATTTTCTTTTTTACGTAATTGTTTCGATGGCAGGATTTGCATTTGTAAATATGGCTTTGTCATCAACATCCGGTTATAAGAAAACGCACATAAACTTAACTCAAAAAAAAAAAAAATAAAGATATAAAATCAGAAGGAGCAAAATTCTTAAAAGCAATAGATTGCAAACTAAGATGTGATTTGAATGTCCGGCTAAAAAGTATTTTCAGATTTAATACTTTTGTTTGAAATATTAGGAACATATTGAGTTACAAGAGAAAATCAAAAATTATCTTCAGATTAGTTTTACAGCTAAAACAGCATTGTCTTGATAAAAGGTCTTTTTCTTTTTGAACTCGGACATCTTTTTTTCTTCTAGTTTATTCTTAACATAACTTTTTTATTTTCTTTTTCTATAGAAATTACTGTTTTACTTACCGAATACAAATCCGTAACGCATCACAAGTTAAATGATAAAAGTAATCATTGTGAGTTGTCACTTTTTGTTGTCGTTGCTATATTTTAGGTTGTCCATAGTAACCACAGCTAGGAATACGCATTTACCTAGAGAATTGTGTAACTGTTTTTAGATTTCTGTATTACCTTTCATTTCTTCACATCCTATTTTAATTTTAATTTTTTTGCGTGTAGCAATTTTCTATTTAATTTTTCTTTAAATCGTATACTGATGCTTGGGTTGGCATTTAACAATGAAGGAAACATTTTTTCATACAACTTGTTATAAAATAGCAATGACAACAACAGCAATTAAATCTTAAGCGCACTTAACTCAATAATTTATTTTGTTATGAAATAAGAATTTCTAGTCGATATTATATTTATTTTCTGCTCTTCTTCTTAGTTTTTAATATGACAAGTACTGAGGCTAAGACAAAAGTTAGCTTGTTGCAAATGGCATAAAAGTGTTGAAAAATCGTTATATTTGCAAAATTAGATCCCACAAAAAAAGCAGTAGCGTTATGAAATTTTTATGTTTCATTTTCACTCAATATTTTTTTAAATAGAAATAGAATCCAGTAGTTAATTTAGATATAATTAAATAATTTTATAATAATTTTCGCATTTTGCAAACACTAAATTTTAGAAGCAGATATTGTATAAAAGGATTGTTGCAATTCATTAGTTGTGGCATATCCCCAGCTTGGCTTTCAGTAGATTTTGAATTGATCTTCGTTGAAATTGTAGTATTTTGTTGCACGATAGTAATGTCGAGACACTTGTCCTTATTTTTAAAGTTAAAAAAATTTAAGAAAATATTACAAGACACAATTTTTGTTCCTTTTTAATAACATTTCTCTGCCAGTACTTAAAAAAAAAATAGCAAAAAAATTAGCATAAAATGTTAAATCACCATTATTTTATGTCAGCCAAAAATTGTAATCAACTTTAACAAAATTAGTAGTCGCATATTTGTGTCAAATAATACACTCAATAGGGCTTATCTTGGCTAATCAAAGACTTATAGAAAGGCTGTTCAATGACCTACGAGAAGCAAATTTTATTAAAAATTTGTAAATTTAAACTTGTTTTGATTCAATTTCAATAAAATTTAAAACTTCATTTGTCATTCAAATTTATGTTAAATTAAAACTTATGAACTTTCCAATAACAAAGTTATCATTTTCAAAATTTCAATATCTATGCAGAAACTTAAACAGTCATCTTGAATCTCAGGTACTTTGTTTGGGAAGTGCCATACCCACGAAAAATATCAAAAAACTAAGTATCCTAATTTACCAACCGCATCTCTAGTAACAAACTGTATAAATTTTAAAGAGATCGGTCTACTGTTGTAGGCAGCTATAGTCTTCTACAAACAAACAAACAAAGCCATTTTTGTTTAATATAAAAATGGATTTAAAAAAATATATACAGCAGCAAATAAGAATATAATGTATGTTATGTTAAAAAGTTAGTTATTTAAAAATTACAATACATTTTATGTTTTTTAGGAAATATTGTAGATGGATTTTCGTTTTACACATAACTAAGATTAAAATTAAATTTAAATTTTTTATTTTGAAAAATTATCATTTTGATACTTTACAAAGACACCCTACACTACAAGAATAATCGGTTTTAATCGTTCTTCGGAGCGCTGAATATGTTTAGTTGCATCACTGTTGTTGCATGTTTCTTTCTCTGATACTAGTTAGATCAGAATTTTATATCATTTGCCACACATTTAAATGGCATGAAGTACTCGTAACAATATAGTGGGATTATCAATAGAAACTTTATAGCAATTTCTGGCTGTGTGTTTATAAAAAATTCTCAAAAAACAGACATTTTGCGGTTACGATTTTGTAGAATATGTTTATTATAGTCCAGCCGATACTTTTTGACACAAATACAATTAAATTAATGCTGTGTAAAATAACACAATTTTAATGGAGCCAAATCATGTGAAATACTTATATTCTGGAACTCTTGCATGCGGACGTGAGTATTAAAATTTTCATGCCATGAAATTGTACCGATATCCCAAATCTCTAGGTCAACCAAAGTAAATATGTTTTCGAATATTTTCGTTTTTTTTAAGGTCATAATGCCTACATATTGTGTTACCTTCTTTGGAAAAGGGATAGAGTAGATAATGTAAGTGGTGGAGAAGAATGATAGATAGAAAGCTTCATTTTTTACAACACCTTAGTTGCATTATATGTCTATTCCTAGAATAATGCTGCAGCGCGTCTGTGTTAAGTATATACAATAAGATTGTTTTTTAGCTATGTATTTCTTTTTATGCTGTAGAGTGTACCGGTGAAGATGGGCGCTGTATTCTATGTTTAAGTATAAAAACCTTAATTTGTATTAGAAAAATTAGGTGGCATGTAATAACGTTTTGTCTATCAACGTATAGTCGTAACGTCCATGGACAAAGTAGGTGTATTTTATATTCTATACAAGAAAGTTGTATTGTTCTTCTAAAATTGCTGCAGAAAATCGTTGGTAACCGAAGCCGGTGTTAGTTATAGCGTAGAGAAGGAAATCCTTGCAACCGGCTTTGGCTAAGAAACCTGTTGTTGTTTTAAGTGCGGACGTTATAACACTTTGAAAGGTCACACAAAGTCCATACTAAAAACGACAAAATGTCCATGGACATTACGACGTTTTCACAGCGACAACAGGACCACGGACTTTATATTACATCTGAGTGCAATACAGAGTCCATGGCCTTTATCTCCGTTGACACTATAACATGGCACAAAAAATTCAAGTTGCTAAAATTTGTTGTGTCTGGTTAACGAATCCAGATCACCGAATTAGAAAAAGCTCAGTAGTCATAGTGTTATCCATCCTAGCTACCAGCAGTCTATTCAGGCTTAGGAGGATATTCAGGGTTCTCTTTCTCCGTTAATGCTGTTTTTAGTTATAAGTTTTAAATTAAGAAAAATTCTTAACAATTGTACAATTTTTTGTATCAAGTGTAACAAAATTTGTTGAAATCTTCAACCCAAACACTTGTCTAAAATTTTTAGGAAACTTTTCCACATCCGCTATTGTTTGCGTAATGTTTATTTAAACTAAAGTGATTGTATTATTTTCCTTACTTTAAATATATTTCTCAACAGGCATGCAACACTGATACATCTTGGAAGGAATACATAATGACCTGTACTTGTTTTTTGTGATGGCCCTTTTACTTCCTTTCGTTTATTATTAAGTCCAAAATGTGTTAATATATGGCAGTGTGTTGAAGTTTTACTGATATTTTTTGTATTTAAGTTTGATAAATTAAAATTCCATAACAAATTTAACTCTTCATTTATAGTTAAATCGCTTGTAGTCTCTCATAGCAGACAATACGCAAGTTGTCATTGAGAAGGATATATTTTTACTAATTTGTATATTTTTACGCAAGAATATTTCACTAGCTTTCATGTTATATTAGAGTACCTCTGATTTTGGTTTTACCCTGGACGATGATATGAGAACTGGTAACTTATCGTTAGAAGTAACGCAAGTGTGTAGGCGAATTAAGTCGCAGTTTGACCCGTTTTTTGTAGTCTTTAATTTTTTTGTGAGACAGCTTAAAGCTCAGTCGCAAAATTAGACTGTTTATTGCTGTGTGGATTTTCCCCTTTTGTAAGTTTACCCGTGAAAAGAAATCTTGTTATCAGCACGTTACAGATTTCGTTATTTTTTTCCTACGAAAAATTGCCAAGAGGATAAGTATCGATCTATATAATTTAATAAGCAGTTAAGATTTATTTTTCATTGGACATTTTTTTATACTAGTTTTTTGCGACAATGACATGAAAAATTTAACAAGCTCCTAAAAACGTTTCTTTAAAAATAAACCATAATAGATTATACAGAAACTAATTACAAAATTCTAGCAGTTGATCCTTGAATGTTCAGCAACATAAAAATAGCGCTCCAGTTGGTAAAGAAAATAAAAATATTGATCAGATCAGAGAAAAGCACTGATTTCAAAACGGAAATTTGCACTAACACTACAAGTTGTGTCAACAAACATAAAATTTCGCGGTATTGTTCCAAATAACTTGAATATAAATGTTTTAAGAAAGACGAAGGTGCAAAGTGATTTTTTGCATCACTTAATTTTATGTTCTTAAATTACATCTCTGCGCCTTTTTTATATTTAAAAAGCGACCTTTTGCGTCGCTTTGAAAAAAGCCCGGCGGTAACTCTGCATCTGAGAAAAAGCTTTGCCATGAAGGAAAATTAAGTAAATACCATTGAGGCTTCATATTTTTTATGGTTATTATGGTGCTCAAAAGTTATTGCTAACCATTCAATAATTATATTTTACGAACTTTTTGCTATTTTTGTCTTTGCTTTAAAAGAATAACTGCGAAAACTTTTGGTATTAAATTTTTTATACCCGAACTATGTACACGTTTGTGTATCACTCTTTTACTCGTAAAAAATAAATTTTTACAAAAATTCTAAATGGTTTTTAGTTTAACACTGTAATGAAAATGGAAAAACTAAACTTTTTTATTTATTTATTTATTTATTTTTTTAATTCAATGAAATAAACTTTACTACGTCACTGATTGTTAATTTTCATTGTGTCTTCTATTATTTTTAAACATACACGTGTATGTATTTATTTAATGATGATGATGAAAGTGACTGTTAGAACTCCAACACTTTTATTAATAAAAACAACAGCAACAACTTCCACTGACTGCTACAATTACTCCTTTGATTGTATGTTGCTGACTACATTGACTTTAATGGCTTGAGTAGATTTAACCTAATTAAGAATGTTCAGCACAACAAGTCTTGAATACAAATGAATATTTTTCACTTAGGTTTCGAAAATTTCTTTCTTTTACTCGTTTGTAAAATTTTTTTGTTTTTCAAATACTGTGTAACTGTGGATAGAGAAATATTAAAAGAAGGGGCAAGCAGCGAGCGAGTAAATAAGGATTTTTCTTTTTAAGGCAAATAATTCTTGAAACAAAATTAAAAAAAGTACTTTAAGCCGTATTAGTAGTATCAAGGGTGTGGGTTCTTGCTGCTGTTGTAATTGACAATAGCAGCTGTTGTTATCTAGGTGCTACTTATCTCCACTGATGCTGTATCTAAATATTGCCAAATATACAATCGTGCTAAAACTGTAAATTAGTCTCTGAAGATTTTATTTTATTTCATCAAAAAAATATAACAAAACTTAAAAAAATTATACTCAATTTATTTGTTTTAGTTATTTAGTGAATAAAATAAGGAAATATTAAAGCTATTTAACTTTTTATAGTTCTGTTGGGAAACATACAGAAAAGAGTGACAAATTGTGTCTTAGTCAATCATTCATGAAAAACTGTTTCTGGTGCAATTTTAAATGAATACTTATTTTTTAGATGAATAGTTAATTCTACTTTTATTCTAAAAATACTTGGAAAGAAATATAAGATCACTAAACTATTACAAGTAACGTTTTTTAGAAATTCATCTAAAATCAGAAATATAATTAAAAAAAAATTTTTTAACAGCGTAAAAATAGAAAATGAGTTGAAACTAATTCTTAAAAAAAAAAAAAAAACAACAATTTCAACACGGACTTCATTTGTCTGTCTATAACGATTAAAGAGTATGGCCACATACATCAAATTTATTAACTCTTAGTACACCCTTATATTCCATCTCCAAACTGAATACTTGTTGAACTGTTCAACAGCTTGGCAATATACATGAAATTTCAGCAGCTGTAGGGGAACCCTTTAATTTCCCAATCCAAATTATAAGCTTGGTTACATAGCAGGCTTATCAATTTAGGTCCCTTTTAAGTTTCAGCGTTCTGTCTACAACGGTTCAAAAGTTCGGCCACATGCATCAAATGACATCATCTATAGAGATACCCTTTAAATTCCAAATCCACATTTTATACCTGTTATCATAACAGGATTAGCAAAACATGCTTGTTGTCAATTTCTAGCGTCTGTCTACAACTCTTCAAAAGTATGGCTACATGCGTCAAATTAAATTAACTATAGGGGCATCCTTTAATTTATATTTTTAAATATTAATACTAGTTACTATAACGGTTATAGAAATCGACATTCTGGCCAATTTGCAAGCGTTTATCTAGGTCAATTTATATCCCTTATGGGAAAACCCTTTAATGTTTAGATTTATTTGGGTATTACCTTTTGCTATTAGGAGCTATAGGGATACGCAGTTTGTTTTCTAAGTGGTGCCCTTTAACGGTTCATAAAATGCGTAAAAAATATGACGGAGCCAATCTGTAAGCATCACCTTTCAAATAAAAATTTTTTATCAAAATCGATCAAGGAGTTACTGAGTTATGAGGTCTCAAATATAAAAAAGTGACATTCTTTATTTTTTTTAAGTCGGTTAGTAAAAGAATTTCGAAAATAAGAAATAATAAAAAAGTTGTGCACATAATGAGTTATCCGCAAATAAACATAAAAGCATGTTTAAAATATTTAGAAATATTTGACTCAGACAACAACAAGCTCGCTTTTAGGACCAACAATATAATCAATAATGTAAACAGCCGACATGAGTAATAGATAAACCAAAATAACTGAGATGCTGTATAAAATTGTTATTCTAAAAACGAACGGCCTTAATTTCAAACAAGCTAAGGAGAAGAAGTTGGAAGTAAATAAACAAAATGCTAATCCTTTAGAAGAAGAAACCACTAAGAACCCTGGGATTAGTAAGATCAAAATTTTGCTTTTAAGCGTTAGAGTTTAAGCACACAGACATATTTAAAGACTCCCTAATTCAGGAGAGAGTCTTATTAAAGCTCTTGCTGCTTTAACACTTTGTATTATTAAGCGTTGTTGGAAATTCCATAGCTGTGATTTTTTATTATATTTCCTGATCTCTTTATCACTTTCGGGAAGATACTGTTCTCTCTTTGTACGTACACATATGCTCAAAATAATAAGTACAGCCTGATATATATTTTTTAAAGTCATGTAGCCAAGAATTAATTTAAATTAAAAGAAATGCTATTTTATTTTGTTAAAGCATAAAAAATAAAATTAATACTAAAATAATAACTAAAATCAAAAGTTAATTATTTATTCAAAACGTAAGTAATTAATTGAAAAACATTAGACAAAATAACAAGTACATTTAGTTTAAATAAGCTAAACAAAAAAAAGTTCAACTCTTTTTGGCATGCTGACAATAAGATTCCTACAGGTCTATGCTGGTATTACATACCAAGTTTTTTTTAACAAAATTCAATAGCTGATCCTTATTTGTAAAACCTTCGTTAACCATTGCTAACTCGCTTAAAGATTTTCGATGGCGCTTAAGTCCGGACATTGATTCGGCGAGTCAAGAAAGGACATATGATTGTCTTGGAAGCAAACTTCTACCAACTTTAAAGTATATTTTGTATCGTTAGTAGTGGAATTTGGTCATAATATTAGTGATTCGATGTATCGGACTGACACCAAACCACGAGAAACAAATCCAGACCATTATATTTCTGCCTCCTTACTTAACCGTCTTTTAAGTAAAGCGAACATCGAAGTCCTTACCTTTAGAGCGTCGAATATATTAGGCACAGTCTTTCTCAAATAAATTAATTTTTTTATCGCTTCACAAAGCGTTTCGCCTTTTTTTCACCGTCTGCTCCAGACCAATTGGTATGACTTAGTGCAAACGCCAATCTAAACGAGTTTCAAATGGAATAGTCAATGTAAAGATTAGGTAAAATTTCGTATTAAAAATAATATTTAATTTTGCCTAGCATTTATTGGCGCGTATTATTCAAACGTATTTACAGGAAGTTTCAAGATTTCTTTATCTCTTTAAGGCTTTTATAAATCAAGCAAAGAGCATTTACCTTTCAGTTGATATGGCAAAGTATGTAATAGGAATTTAAAATTAGAAGCTGTTTCATATATAACGCTTGCAATAATAATTAAGAGGGCACATTAATTTGTTTTATATTTTTTCTCTGTATCTGTTTGTTTAACAGTATTCATGAGATTTTAAAAACTTGATAGTGTGAGCATATTTTCTTGTTGCTTAAATTACTGTTAAATGATCTTTGAATTTATAGCATGTGTTTTTATGGCAGATGGAAGAAACACCTTTCGCATAGAACTGGAAGCTATTAAGTACATGTGGGAGCAAAAATTACAATTAATTTTCAAATGCGCTTACCTTCCTCAGCAATATTTGTTGCAAACACCTACCTTTTTAGCTAAGATTAGCTCATTCTTTATCTAGTTTTTGTTTTGTTTGGTACCCTGCTGCACGAATATTTACTGCTTTTGCAAAATAAAAAAAAATTAAAAATAAAAAATCAACCCTTTATCTTCATTATGTCATCGAAGCCATTAATTTACTGTTGGAATCTAAATTACAAAAGCTCTTGGTTAAAAGTGGCATTATAAGTCATGAAAAATAGCTTTTGTTTAAAGTTTGAAATTACCACTTTAATTGTTTTTTGCTTGTTTTATAAGCATGCAAGAAATTATTTCTCGTTTTAACGCAAGCAATAAGAAAAGAAAAGTTGTAAATGCAAAAATAGCCATGCCACAAATACAAGAATAATGAAGATAAATTAAAGAAGTAAGTGTTAGAATAAGGTTATCTATAAGTGCATTTGGATTTGAATTTTAGTTTGACGAAAACTTTCTGCAACTTTGGATTTATAGAGATTATTTTTAAGCCTGATAGAATTTACTACAATGTTATCCCTCTTAAGAACGGCGCTGACTTCTTGAAGTACACTACAGAAAATTATATAAAAGTAGATTGATGCTGGAGATACTTTTTCCAGATATACTTTAGGTATTTGTTAAATCAGTTACGCAGCGACGAGGATCATTTTTGGCCTCATATGTAATCGAAACAATGCACTTAAGAACCTACAGGCTCTACTTTATATGGTATGCTGCACCTGTTGGTATAACTAACATTCTGATGCCATTGTTGGTTCTTGTTTTATCTAAAATAAAGCCAGATGAAAAGTTACAAATAAGTTGATTTCAAGATATGGACTTGTTAACTGGACTAGAAGTTCGCGCAATTTGTAATGAAGTAAACTCACTAGTTTATGCAATATGTTTTAACTTAAAAATAATTCCAGGCAATAGATTTCGTACTAATTTGCAATATTATTTAAAATATTATGACACTTACTTGACTTTGTATTCTGAAAGTTTCTTTTGTAAGCTTATTAGCAATATTCAGGGATATTTAATAATTATTTTTTACTTTAATACAAATTTGCTTTTCTAATAATATTAATTCGGAAACTATACCAATTCTTTCCTCTTTATCTTAAAAATTTTTTAGAGAAAATATTTCATTTAAACAATATTGAAAGGTCTTTTGAAAATAAAACAAATATTTTAATGTTAATTTTGAATTTATTTTAAAGAACTTTTAGCAGGTGTTAAAAAAATATTTTTAAAATTTTTTCATCATACTTTATTTGTGTAGCTTTTTTTAACTTGTAGCCGCAATTGGGAGCAAAAACTTTAATAGCAGGTAAAAGTTGAAATAAAAAATATAAATATAAATAATCGCAGCTTTTTCATATCCAAAAAGTCACACATACGGGCATACAACATACACACTGGATACTCCAATTTAATTTAAAAAAATTGTTGACGACTTTTCAGATTAAAATCAGATGCATGTGCAAAATGTGTTTTAATTTTGTACCAAAATATTTAATAGAAAAATTAAAAGTAACTCGAAAAATAAGTTTAAATATCACATAATAATTACTAAACATCTTTTATGAAATTATGCTATTTTTTTAGAAAATTTAATTTGAAGCATTAAATAATAAATAAATCTTTAAAAAAGTTTTTATAAAAATAATTAAACATATATTCTTTTTATCCACTTAAAAATATTTCAGCCTTTAAGGAAATATTAATAGTGCAGTGTCAAATTTTATTATTTGCTTTATACTGGCTGACTTTTCTTTTGAAAATTTTGCAATGATTGAAACTAAAAACATCCGAATGTTTCGAAACAAAAAGTGAATTTATGCATTTATTTGTTTTCCCTACAAAATATAGTTGCGTATACGAGGGCTGCTCTATATATTTATGGCCTAATAGTGAAAATGCGAATATTTATAATCAAAAATGGTTTTATTGTTTTTCAAAGTATTCTCCAGCATGATTTATACACTTTTGCATGCGTTCAAACAAGTTGTCGAAGCACTTTTTCCACTCCGCTTGAGACACCTCTAAAACATGGTTTTTGAACACTTCAACAGCTTCTTCTGGCGACGAAAATCGTTGACCACGCATTTTTTTCTTGATGTGCGGAAACAAGAAGAAGTCATTAGGTGCCAAGTCAAGGCTGTACGGCGGATGACTCATTAATTCGACGTTTTGGCCGGTCAAAAACGCTCTGGTTTGAGCCGATGTGTGAGAGCTCGCATTGTCATGGTGAACAATGATTCGTCTTCTCTTGTTAGTTTTTCGAATTTCTCCGATGACTTCAGGCAAAAAAATTGTAGTCTACCACTCAGAAGTGACCGTCCTACGTTGCTCAAGCGGAATGGTCGCCACATGACCAGTTTTGCCGAGGAAACAGGCGACCATTTGCTTCGAAGTGCTTCTTCCACGAACAGCTTTTGTTGGATTTCGCTCGTCTTTTAAGACCCACACGGTCGATTGTTGTTTCGTTTCGGGCTCATACACATATATCCATGATTCGTCACCTGTGACGATCTTATAAACGTCTTTTGAAGAACCGCAATCGTATTTTTGCAACATTTCTTTGCACCAATCTACACGAGCCTTTTTTTGAGCGACTTTCAAATTGTGCGGGATCCAACGAGAACAAACCTTTTTTACGGCCAGGTGTTCATGCAGTATCGAATGTATGCTGGTGGAAGAAATGTCCAAGGATGTCTCTATCTCTCGGTATATCGCATGTCGATCTTTCATTATGAGTTCACGCACGGCATCAATGTTCTCTGGCACAACAGCCGTTTTTGGACGACATTCACGGAATTCGTCTTTGAGCGAGCTTCGGCCACGATTAAATTCACTATACCAATTTTTCACAGTGCTATAGGATGGTGCTTCATCGCCATACAAAGATTTAAGTTCATCAGTGCACTCTTGTCGTGATAATCCACGTCGAAAGTTTGAAAAATTATGGCACGAAAATGTTCACGAGTTAATTACATTTTTTTCTATATTAATTTTTTCAAGTCACTGTAAGCAACACAAATAATGGTCGTTCGTCAAAACGTTTTGAGTACGATTATGCTTAAAAATGACAAACTTTCCACAGGAAATGTCAGATTGCACTTGGCGGCACTCAGTGTTGCCAGCCAAGAAATATATATAGCAGCCCTCGTAGAGAAATAAGTTGAATCCAAATGTATATTTTATTTTTGACAAATTAACGGATACATTGTGAAGTAAAAGCCATATGAAATATTTTCAAACAATGAACTGAAACAGTAGATTTCAATTTTATTGTTTGCATTTTTTTAGTCTTTTTCTATATCGTCAGAGATAAAACTTTGGATATTTTAAAATAAATTCGTGTCAAAATGGAAAAAAATATGATCTGATGGACTGTCAAATAGAAAACGTTTATATATTCACAGGCATATTGTGTGTTCATTTATATGTACCTAAAGTGTCGGAATTCTTTGGGAAAAGAATACAAATTAGTTTCCATCAGTTTTAAAGTGCTTTTAAAAAATTCTAGTAATTTTCACAAAGAGATTTTACATAAACTATTTTTTAAGTTAAGAGTTCTTTATAAAACGTGAAGAGATTTTTTTGTTTACAGTTTCCAATGGCTGTTATAGGGAATTGTAAAAAGAAAACATAATTATTTCCATCAGTTTTAAAATGCTCTTACAATGGATTCAAAATTGGTACAAAGAATTTTAAAACGAAAATAGCTGCACTTAGGCTTTTTATCATGAACTGTTTCTTTTTGTACTTTTAGATAGTTGACGCAAAAATGAATAAAAATAAAAAAACAATATGGGCTGAGACAGTATCTACAATAGTCGTATGATTTATTTTCTAGGTATTTAAATATTTCATACGCCACCTCCATTTATAAAATAGTGGACTTAATTAAACCTTTTAGGTTTTTAATAAGATTTTCTTATGTCTAAATTTATATATATAATTATTATGGCTTGGAGCATACTCGAATTTAAAATTTCAATAAAAATACTTTTATTTTCTATTCGGGTAATTAAGTGACGAATAAAATTAATCGATTATTCGAATAAATTTTATTCAAATAGCTTAATACAGAATAAAGTGATAAAAATAAGGAAGTAATAAAATTAACAAAAAAAAAATATTTTTTGGTTTTCATTCCTTAAAAATATTAATTTTTAAACAAAAAATATTTTTTGACATCCTCAAAAAATGTTCATCGTTAAGAAAAACAATTTTATATGGGTAATTGTTGGGAAAGAAACCACGCTCGTGTAGTAGCTGATTTTATAGAAAATCAGTGGTTTATATAACAATTTTTTGAGAAACGAAAACTGATAAAAGACGGCCAACGGAACATCGGAAAAAACTATGTAAAATAAATAGACCTTTTATTTAAACTTAACCTTGAAAACCTAACTATAAGAAACTATAGAAAACAAAATTTAATAAAAACTTATAAAACCTAAAACTTGTAAGATTAAATGAGAATTATATTCAATTTAGAAAGCATAATTAATTTATTATAATCATATTCAAGGCTTTAGTTTGCTTCATTCTTAAACAGTTTTAAAAAAATATAGAATACCCTTACGCAAAAACGAAGACACCAAGTTCCACGAGCACTTAACGAAGTGACAATTAAATGAGAATCATATAAAAAAAGCAAAACCGTATGGTGCTTCATTTTAAAAACTGTTATTTTAAAACGTTAAACTTTAAAAAAATAATTTTCTGATTAATAAAAGTTTTTTTTTACACAAATAATACTGCCAAATTTAATTTAACAACTATTTTCACAATTCTGGATAAAAAAAAGTGAACATAACCAATCCGTTACGTGTTATGTTAACTCACAAAAAAAAAAAAGAAACAGAAAACACACAAATGAATCATGAAGGACTGGTGATCCATAAATGTTTTTGAAACTTTTGCTTCACAGTTTTTTTTGTAGCTGCAAAATATTTGTGATATAATTTTTTTTTCATAAATAACAAAATCAACACGTATCTTGTTCATTGTTCAAAAATTGGAAAATTGATGAACTTTCGTGTACGTTCACATACATGCTGTTTTTTTTAATTAATAAATTTTACAAATAGTTCATTGTTAAAAAATTTAATACTGATTTTCAAACCTTCAAATGTTTATGGTCTTAAGACACTGATGAAGTTTAAAATTATGGAGAAAATTTTATGAAAGTTTTAGGGAAGAGAACGTTCGAAGAATAATTTAACATTATTTCTATTGAAATATAAATTGGAATTTATGTTTTTTTTTAACTAGAAAACGGGTAGACTTAAGAGGGGTAGAAAAATTATCAGTAGTGAGTTCGCCTTCGAGTTGGGTAGAGGCATTGACTGTCCACTACAGATTGCCAGAAGGAACATTAAATATCTTGAAAAATGTGAGTTATGGCCTTTCTACATCTTTGGTTTTTCAGGCAAATTATTATTTTATTAATAGATTCGTAATTTGAGGGGAAATTTTCATTGAAAATAAGTCTTTAATTGCCGCATCACTTTTAGTCTGGTCATTCTATATTTTATTATGGTTAAAGCACATTTTGTGTCTAATAAATATTTTTTTTAAATGCATTGATCTCAGTTGGGTGTCTGGTTAAGGAATCTATATAAATTGGTCCAAAACATGGCAAAATTTTTTATCATTTTATGTTCTTAAAGTTAACACTAAAATTTATGTTTGCACATGTTTTTACAAATGTACAAATATATGTACACTTTTAGAAACAACGAGCAAATGGATTTATTTAATATTTCGAAAAATTCTGGATAGAAATGGATTAATTTACTTTTTCTTTTGATTAAAGTTTCTGTAAATATAAAATAAAATCAATAATACCGAGTTCACACACGCCAAGTTTTCTTGCAGCAATTCTGAATTTTGTGGGCGAGAAAACGAGAAATAAAATGGTCCTCCTTTCTCTTTCACAAAATTCAGAATTGCTGCAAGAAAACTTGACATTACTTACCTCCGTATAAAATTTTATTATTTTCATTCGAACATCTCCCACAACACAACAATAAAAAAATATTTATACTTCAGATTTTTGAAACCCACATTAAAAGAATAAAGAAAAAATCGAAAGCAAAAAAAAAAAATATTTTTTGATACCCTCGAATTGTTAATATGTCAAGATTTTTCAAATATCTGTGTTTTTAGAAAAATTTCTTCTTCTTAAACTTTTTTCCACTTCATTGTTTTATTGTTGCTTAAAGTTTAATTTTAATTCACTGCAGTATTTTTTCAATTGTTCCCCATTGTCTGATAAATATTTGTCTTTATTTTGTGTCATTTTTGTGTTGTCTATTGTCGCACTGTTGCTTTTACTCTAAAGTGCTTTTATACATTCAATAATTTTTTTTTCTATCTTCCTATAAAAATAATAATAGAAGAGACTACAATAAAAAAGAGATCTACAAAATCGCTCCCAAACGTATTTCATTGCTTAATTCATTTGCCAAGACAGAAGGAGTACCAGTTTTATAAATTTATTAAAAATGGTTTGACAGATTTCTGCAGTTTTTTTTATGGATTTTTATATAATTTTAAATTTGTCGGTGGGCTGCGGGTAATGTTGTTGCAGGTGGAAGATACGCGTTGCGCTTAATAATTAATTTAATTTCATTTATGAAAAATAATAATTACATTAATTACTGTTTTCGTATTAAAGTACAGGTTTATTGAAAATGAAATAAAAATATTTTTAAATAGTTTGCTTTGCTTCATTTAACTCTAAAGGAGATGACGAAAAATAAAGGTTGGTAGTAAGGGGAAAATGCTTAAGTCCTTTGTTATTAAGAATATTTAAGTATTAAGTATTAAGTATTGCAATTAAATGATAAGATATGTTCTTGATGAATAAGAAAAGTAATTTGAAGCAACCACTACAGACTCTAGAGAACTCGTTAGTGTTGATTATTAATTTTTATATATTAATGCTTAATTCGCATTCCATTTGAAAAACCTGTGTAAATTATACTACATAGATGTCTTAATTGAACATTCATATCTATCCTAGGGTCTTTTATTTGCTAAACATGCCCTTCAACAACGTTTTCTTCTGTAGCATAGTACACTTCCAAAGTACCAAGACTTAAACTACATAATGTCTTGTTTTCTTACCCTACAATTCATTTCTTCTGCAGTCATTATGATGTCCCGTTTTACTTATCAGGCACTTTACACCAGTAACACACACTGTTATTATGTTGTTACATTTTTTCTAACAAGGACTTTTTTAAAAATTAAGACATGATTAACTTATTTTATTAAACAGGATGCTTAATCATGTCTCTTGCTTCTCTAGTTTAAACTTCTGCCTTCCATTTTATTATTCGCCTTGAACAAAAATTCACTAGCAACAACAATTTACCTTCTCTACTGTATATCAAGCGTCGATGGGTTTTGAACTCATAAGCCAGGGATCTTCTGTTTACTAACAATGCTAAGAATGCCGCCATCGTGCTTGCAAAACATGAATTAGTTAATTAAAAATATATACCACACTTATTAGTGGTGAACGTAAAAAAATATTCTGTATTTTTGTGTAGCCGTGACAGTTTATTTGGTAAAGATACCTGTATATAGCAGAATGGAAACTGCTGTAATGGGTTGTGTCGCCTGTATAATACACAAAGGAGATTGTGGCCATGGCTGAATTGATTAAAGTGGCTTGCTATAGTTTGAGTCTTGCAGAAGTCATAGAGAGCGATGGTTGCTAAGCATGTAGTAATCCTATTGTCGCCGTAAAAGCACAGTATGATAACGTGAAGTGGTAAGTCTCTTACTTACGTAGGAATAAGTCTAAGGGCTACAGAGTAAGAATTTAGAAAATAGAGAATAAAAAAAGTGACCCGAATCAGTAAATATAAATATTTTTAAATAACAATATTTCTGCCTCGCAGATTAAGAATTTTACTCTATTTTATTTACGAGGCTATAAAAACACGTTCAAATTTTAAAGCTTATTATGCTAATTAAAATAACAAGATCATATAACTTTGTTTTGAAATTAAAGCTTGATAAAAGTTTAAATTTTTTAATAATCTTAATGGTATTTTTTATCTTATTGCTTAATATACAATTAATAATATTAAAATATAAAAAATAACACAACATGTTTCTCTTTCAAACAGCACTTAAGATAAAACATCAATCAAATACACAAAATGGATCGATATAAATTTGCATACCTTAAAGCTAAATACTTGTTTCTTAATTAATTTTTTCAATGCCTCACCTGCACAACCAGCTCGTTTTTTTAACAAGAAATCAATCAAAATTGTGTAGTTACTTAAAATTTTATTTCACAAAATAACAAGAAACTCAAAGAAATGTTAAAAAAAAATGTTTATATTGATTACATTGTAAATCAATGTTTACAGAAACCCTTTCATTAAGTAAAAAAAGAAAAATGTTCATACAAGCATATTTGTTGGAAAAGAAATCACATAGAATAAGGAGCAGGATGCTTATACATTACCAAGCACACAGGCACACACAAAAATCTGATTTAAATCAAAGCATTTTAAACCAGCCGCATAAAAGGGGAAACAAAATGTGTACAACTGCTAAAGTTCTGAAACAAAAAATAAAAAAAGACACATGGATGGTATTTACTAACATACTGAAACAGAGAAGAGAAAAAAGGTATTTGATTTATTAAAAAATAAAACTGAAGGATAACAACTTGAAAAAATCGTTAAAACATTCTACTCCCTCTTTGTTTAAGGACAAAATAAACTGACTGCAGAGGATAATCATTTACCATTTTTTTCTCTTGTTTCCTTCCAACATTCTCGCTAGTTGATATTTTAAATGTACGTGTATGTAGTAACAATATATATGTTTGTTGTGTAGTATTTGTCTATTTGTACAAATGCTTGGAAAAAAATCTCAGGTGGGCGCTGCAGTTTTATGGCTTGTAACGGTAAAAAATATGTTGTTTTTTGCCGATTGTATTAGTCCTTTTAATGCGCTTTTACCAGCAACATTTTTATGCTTTTTAATACTTTTTTATATTTTATTATAATATAAAAAGGAAAAATTTAACATTTAGTAAAATTATCGAATATTAAAAAGATGAACATTTCTGGCAGAAAATATATAAAATATAGTGAAATAAGTGAAAACTATATCACTTATTGAATGCAGCTCTTTAAACTATGATTTTCGAATTACTGACATTTTTTAATTTACTTGCATTTTTTAACTTAAGAAATTTTTTAAGCCATCAGACATTAATAAACACTTTACCACAAAAAGGGGAAATATGGTAAATCTAAGTTTTTCGTTCCGTTTGTAGTTTCTATATATTCTGAGGCCTTATGCATAGCAAATTCGATTGCGCAATGTCCGTCTATCTGTCCGTCCATATTAGTGTTGAAATCAACTTTGCCAGGGCTAGAGAAAATTTAAATACGCCAATCGGTCAGGCATATCATTGAAAGAGTTGCTATTGAAAACCTGTAAGATCGGTTCATGTCCTTCAACACCACGCCTACCTCTAATCTTTCTCTATCATTTGGAACAATGAAATAATTTAAAAATAAGAAAAAAAAATAAGAAAAAAGCAATCAGTGAAAAAATTGACGCACGTCCATATTTTTCAAGGTTTGGGACTCTGAAATTTACACAAAAAAGTTCGCTTGTCAATATGTTCAAAATAGGTATCATTTAAAAGCTTTAAAAAAATTCTTTCAGAAAATACAATAATTTTTAAAAAATGCTTTACCCATTAAGAGCCGATGACATTTTTATATAAAAATATATCTTGTACTTAATTAGTATTTCTGTCTGTCTTTAAAATATTTGTTTTTTTGATTGAAGTTATTTCACAAACTAGATTTACATTTTTGTTTAAAAAAATATTGTTTCATGGCGAGAAAATATACGGTGGGAGCGATGGCGAATACTTTAATTTTCGCCGTTAGCCCGAATATCATGCTATAAACACAATCAAGTCCACCGACCATCGACTACAAAATGTCAAAAATAGAATACATGCGTGCTTATGAGAATAATTCTTTTAGCCGCTACACGACTACCGACTACACGGCTACTTTTGTTGCCCGTAGCCAACTTAGGCTAATTTCTATTTTTCTTGGCTACAAAAAACAGAATAGTGCTGCCAATACAATAAATGCATTGAATGGTGGTTTTAAAAACGCAATACATTAAATATCGCTATTAAAAACGCGAAAAACTATTATAGTGGCACCATTGAAAAATAATATTCATCTGTTCATTTGTTTTCATTTTTCATTTACTTTTTATTTGGCGCATTTTTAATTTACTTTCATTTGTCAAATTTTCCACCAATTTCTAATTTCTTACATTAATATTTATTTTTTGGTTTTTTTTTATTGAAATTGGTAAGTATATAATAGTCATATAATAGACATTTTAAATTTTTTTCACACAAATTCACTTAAAAAAAAAGTTTGTTTTGGTTAACTTTAATACATATGTCAAAAGCGATGTTTATTTTTTGTAATTAGTGGTCGGTATTCGTTAAAAGAATTAAGTAGCTGGCGTCTTGGCTATTTCTGTAGCCAGCTACTTTTGTAGTCGGTAGTCGATGGTCGGTAGCCTTTGATTGTGTTTATAGCATCAAACTACATAAAGCGAATCAATACTATGTAGTCGCAATGGCGAATTCAATAATTTTCGCCAAAACCTGAAATGTCAAACTACATGTATAAAAAATTTGTATAATTTTTTTGTATGGTGTTTGACACTTAACATTTCGGCGAAAATCAATAAATTCGCTATCGAGACCACCTTGTATTATTTCGCCATGAAACTACATATAAAAAAATAGTACACAGATTTTTTTATATTCAGGCTAACAGCGAAAATTAACAAATTCACCATCACTCTCACCGTATATTTATTCGCCTTGTATTGTTTAATAAAATCTTTTAAATCTTAATAGACTTGAACAAAATAGTTCAGAATTAAGAAGAAAATTCTATTAAATTAAGAAAATTTTTTGTTAAAGCAGTAGTAACATATAAGAAAACCAACATTTGCAATTTTTTAAACTCACATACATTCTGAAAGCCAGTTATATGAATAAATTATTCATTACTAGCTAATTGTACACGGCATTTCCTGGGTCGATTATAAGGGGCATTCTAGGTACTGTAAAATATATTATAGCGTTGTTAACTATATTTTGCAATTGATAGAGTAATTTTGAAGAACAAATACAAAAAATCTCACCTATCAGAACCAATATATCAATTCTGTGACCAAGGATACGCAAATGCAGAATTTGCATATCCGCATTCAAAATTGTATCAGGTTTTTCATTAATTTTTAAAACTGGATTTTTCCTGTAACAAAAGATGTTCACCTTTGTATTGCTCTGTTCTTATATATTGACTCATTTTTAAAGAATTATTTTTTGTAGATTTGATGAAATTTTATAAAACTGAACTTATTTATTTAGGTATAATTAAATACGGTTTCTCAAACTAAATAAAGGCACATAGATTAAAAATATTTAGAATGTTGAAGTAATTTTATTAAATTAACTTTACTTACCCTTTTTCCATTTCTTCCTTCCTCACTATTATAAACGTTCTTTAATTTAAAAACATTAAACTTTTGACTAGTTTCACGATTTTTAAAACACATTACTATACGTCACTAGCAGTAGAAATATTATCCATTGTAACGAATTTATCATTAAAAACTGTAATAGGCCTTAGGAACAAAATATATCCTTCGATTGCAATAACAGTTTTTTCAAATTGTAATTTAAAAATTTATTATTTGGGATATTTTTTTATATTAATCTATGTTAATTGTAATATTTTTATGAACTATTTATTAACCAGCACTACAAAATAAAAGTATTACTGCGAAGAAAAAACATCTATGTGTCCCTTTCGCTACTGCTCATCAGTGGAGTCTACCTAAATTTTGAAAAGAAAACTAAGGTATTATTTCTCAAGCCAAATTGAATAAATGATAAGTGTATTAAATAAACAAAATAATAAACAATTAAAACTCAAAAACCTTTAATACAAAAATACAATAATTATTTTTATTTATTTTATTTATTTTGTTTACATAAGGATTGTCATGGCCAAGGGTGGACCGTAAATGACACGGAACTCTTTGTGTGTTTGTAATTGTCACACCTGCAAGCTCACCGTTGAAATTTTGTTAAAATGAAAACTTTCATTGCTATGGGTAATATTTATCTGCATCTGCATCAGTATCTAGTATCAATAGCAATTAATTAAGCGTCTTCCATAGAACGGCTTTTATACTCTGCTAATTATTTTAACTGAATTAAAACCTATTTGGATATAAAATTAGAAAAAAGAAATACTAATTTGATTTTGACTTCCTAATTATTAATTTTGAAAAACTATTTATATTACATAAGAAATCTTATATCCTTCGCTTAAAAAGACCTTGGTTTTCTCTTGAATTATTTCGAAAAAATACAAAAAATGCAGAACATATTTATTAAAAAACTGATCAATTACGTTGTACTAAATGTCAAATACATGGAAATAAATTGATACGTGTACGTCATTTCTTTTTTATTTATTTTTTCTCTACTCGTGCAACAAACTGTTACCTTGACTTCTATTTCATTCAATAAAATTGAAATAATTTACGTTTGTCGAGCATAAAAAGCAATAAAATAAATTTCAAATTTTGAAGAAAAAAAAAAAAAAAAAAATCACGTACTTGTTCTTGTTTGTTAACACAGCTATAGTTTCTTTAAACACGTGTTCTTGTCAAGGATACGTTAAATTTCACATGTGTTGTAACAGATTACAAAAGAGTTATACATATGAATGTATAAGTAGATGGATGAAGGAGTGCATGAGTATGTTCAACAATGAAATACATATAAGTACATTTATTTGTTATATAAAAAAGAAAATTACAACGAAAATTCATTTTATACTCAAATGTCTTTTTAAGTCTTTTTTATAAAAATTTATTTTTTTTACATCAAATAATAAGTGATTTATGAATGTATAAGTTAAAAAACTTGTTGAGGAATTGATTACATTAATTAAAAAGGAACACTTTCATGTACATGGATATATGATGTATTGATAGAGTTCTAAGCCTATGCCGAAATCGAATGCCTTTTTTCACTAAATTTTATTTAATTAGAAAAATAAAATATTAGAGTTCGAGCCTTACAACAAGTTTTTATTTGATTATATGTGCCCGTAATTATAAAATTGGTCTGTCATATATTTCTTGTTTCAAGATATTTAATGAATTGCATTTGAATAATTTAAAAAATATTTTTACATTATGCGCCAGCCACTATCTAATGGTTCATTTTTGACAATTTCGTAAAAATTACATTGAATAAATTTAGTTAAAAATAATGTGGTATGAAAATAACTGTTAAATTATTTTTTTTTAATTTTGACTTGGACCACTTTCATAATTATGGTCACATATATAAAATTAAAAAAATTAAATATTATCTTTAACAAAAAAAATTTTTATGCACAAAAAAATACTTTAAACAATTCGAAACCAGGTTTAATGAACCTGAAGTTTAAATAAAAATAAAACTACCGTGTTCTGATTGAAATTCACTAGAGCACATATAGTTAAGTGAAGTAACACCAAAAAAATTAAATGGAGTGACAGAGAATTCTAATTAAGAACAAAATATCGAGTGGACAAATTAGCATTCCCCCAAATTTTCCGAATTATGGGCCACTGATCTTTTTATAAAAAAGTACAAATAAGCACTTTATTTTTAAAAATATCAGTAAGGTTATCATTTAAAAAATTTTAAAGAGATATTTTAGGAAATTTAAACTCTTTTAAAAATGCTTAACACATTAAGAGCCCCTGACAAATTTATGCAAAATTATATATTGTACTTAATTGTTTTATTTCTCTATCACACAAATATTTAGTTCTTTGAATGGGATTAATTCTCTAAACTCGAAAAACTCTTACTTGTTTTAATGTTTTTTTAAAAAATTTGTATTCTGCAACTCCGCATAACAACTTTATAAATGATTTAGTAAGTCACCCAGGTAAATAATATTTTATAACAGGATTTTTCTTTAGTTATCAAATGTTGTATAAACGCAGGTCATAATGTTTAATAAAACTTAATCGATGTATTTGTTGACTGCAGATAGTAAATTCTTCGGTTGCACAGTACTGAAGGTTTAATTATGGAAAAAATACTGTTAGTGAATCATATCACATTTTTACTTCCGTCTAAGTTTTATAACAGAATGTGAGTTTATTTCTTTAAAAAGCCTCACAGTTACTTCTTATTACATAGTTTTGGCTTCGTGTTGTACGTTGGATATAATAAGCCTGGTTCTCCGCCTTCGCTGTTTAATTATTAACAGCTTAAATTTTTTTTAATTTAGTATTTGTTTGTAACAATTAAGAATTTAATGAAAAGTGTATTTTTTTAAAAACGTTAACATACAATTAATATATGAGCCGTTTATTTTAAAAGTGGCATAAGTCAGCTTTGAAGCTGAAAAACATATAAATATAATACAATATAAAGGATTGTGTTTTAGAGGTTTTTAATTTATTGAGGCTAAATCTCGAGAGGTGATACCTGCATTTCTATCTCAGGATACTTATTTCTAAATAAAAACCTTTGTCAACATAAAATCGTAAAATAAAATAAATTTCTTTCATTTTTTTTTTTTTTTGCCATTTTGAAAATAAACGGCTATGTACATATTAATGATTAACATGAAAACAGTCTTTTATGTATGCAAAGACATTTAATAAGGCTTTTGGCTCTTATAAATCAGAATACTTTTCTATATTTCAAATACCATTCAAATCGGTTAGGACGCATAAAACTGCGTGTTTGCTTTTCTCCCACTCTCTAACGCCCCCTTATTTTTTTTCAATAAACATAGAATATTCCACCTTCTACATTTTTTTTATTATTTATTATTATCCGTAATACCCTTTTTTCCTTTTTATTTTATTTTTATTATTTTGTTAAAATCGATTTAGTTTTTTGATTTTAAATTTTACTGAAATCAAAGTCTTTTAAGCGGGACTGAAAAACAAACAAACAAATAATCTTAAAAAGAGATTTAAAATATATATTAGATTAAATATAACAGATATTTTTAAAAAGATTAAATTGAAAAATTACTGTTTTTCTTCCTTTGAAACCTATTCACACATTGAACGTATTTAGAAATTATAATTTGGAGATATAAATAAATTAATAAGATTTTAAATAAAAATTATATTATATAATTGTTTTGCAGCATTTATGAGAATAAGTAATAAAGAAATAAAATTATTTTCTAAAATTAAAAAAGTAATTACTTTGTGCGAGTGCTATTTAACTTCTTATATCTCCTTGTCTTCTCAATACATAAAAATAACAATTTTAATTGTTTTTCATTTTAAAAAATATGGTTACTGTTAGTTTTTTTTTATCATTTAGATAAAACACCTTAGCAGTTCTTTTTTTTTTGTGAATCATATTATTTCCATTATTTGTATTAAGGAGTTGTAAAACTTTGTCTGTGTGAGAAAACAAAATCATTAAAAACACCTTGTCTGCAAATCTAGGCGTAAGCCAAAGAAATATACCGTTATATAATATTTTGCCTAGTTCTAAGTAAATCTAACTGAAAGCCAATTATATAACTTTTGTTTTTTAATAACAGCATATTGATACATCAAAGTAGATTGGTTTACTTTGAAATTTTAATTTGAAAGTCTAGCAAAACCCAGCGGGCCTGAAAAACTCATCATTATTAAAGTGACCAACTAAAACTGAAACAGAAAAATGCAAATTTAATTAAACGCATTTGTACAAAAACATACCTGCACCATTAAATTTCACAGCATGACTTTTAAAAAAATGCATTACAAAAAACGGTATGAACTTCTAAAAAAGCTTTTACGCTTGAAGCTACAAAAAATTTACCTCCTTTTTAACCCTTAAGAATCAGTATTATTTAACAAAATTAAAAAAAGATAATAATAAAATAGTTTATTTTCAAGCGTTACATGTTTATCTATTAAAACGTGTAAAAGTAAAAAAGAAATAAGTAAAATAGTGGATTAAAAAATAATAAATAAAGAGAGGCCGGTGTTGAAAATATTAAATAATCATTTAAATTGTAAAAACTGAAAGTGAACGCAACCTGATTTTTTCACTTTTAGATTATTTTTATACTATTTTAAAATTGTATTAAACAATATTCAGAATTAAATATTTTTTAAAACTCTTGAAGAAGCATAATTCTCTGATTTCTTAACATAATTTCTCTACACGTTACTAAAATATTAAATATTTGTAGGTATATAAGTTTTCCACAATTAAATTTAACAGCAGTCTTATTCTGTAATTTTCTTAGCTAAATCTAAATTTTGATCACTAAAAAGCTAAAAATAAATTACGTAGAAAAGTGTTACAGAATAGCATTCGTAGCAAGAAATCGCTAAAAAGAGTTTTTTTTTAGAATTCCAGCGATGGATACTTGGCTTTAGCTATTTATAAAATAAGGCTGCAGGTCTTTTAAATGACAATTTTCTTTCTTTTTTTTTTGGAGAAAATACAAAAATTAAAATAATTTTTAAAGGCCGTTAAAATAAACTACGATTTCATAGAATTGATAAAATGCTAACGAAAATCTACTAAATTTATAATCGAAGTAATTTGTTTTTTCTATTTTGTGAGAAAAATAGGCAGAAGGCAAGAAACTTTTGAAAGCAATAAGCAAAAAAAATTTCAAATTTAAATATTCTTTAGGAAGTTAAAACTTTCCAAATCAAGAAATAAGTGCGAAAATTACAAGGAGAGAAATAGATTTTTTTAAGCAAAGAGTTTCACTCTGTTCAAGTATAGTGCCATCTGTACCAGTTTTCAAGCAAATTTTATTTTAATTTCGAAATTGTATACTAATAATTTTTTATTTTTAAATTGGCTCTTCTGTGCATCTTATCATCGAGAGAATTTACACGTTAAGTTCAGTATAAGAGGAACAAGTAATTTATAAAGCTGAAGCAATTTCAAACAAAGTTTTTTATGTGTTTGGGTGTTAAACTAAATGAAGCCATATAAAAGTTAATAATTTATGAAATTCAAATATTTAAACATGGAAATACGAACAAGTACAGCCCAAGCAATCTTCGTCATAAATAAACTGTATAAAATTGTTGATGTTAAACTGCTTGCTAGCAATAGTTTAAACATTACTCCCTGATTTTGTTGCTAATTTATTTATAAGCTTTTATGCAAAATAATTTTTATTTATAGCAATAACACGTATTTTATTTTAGTTATATATATTAACTTTTAAAACATAACTAAGACGTTTTCTACCTTAACATTTTTTAATATTCATCGTTAAATAAATATGATATTTTGCAATTTTTCTCTTGACAGTGCAAATTTAAATATAAGTAATGTTCTAGGCCATTCTTAAAATTTATTTATTTGCAACCAACATTTAATGACTGACAATCTGTCTAAATGCTTCTCTAACAAATCTTATCAATATTCAAGAGCACGAAAGAATAGCTCTTACTCCCATTTTGGCAGACCTATTCGAACACTAGCATCCTTATAAGCAACAACACCACAACAACAACTTCAAACGCTGAAACACCCGCACAAATAAATAAAAAAAATACCAGTCTACTTAAGTAAAGGCGTGGTGTGTAAAAATTACATGTAATAAACATCAGCTGCACAACAAACAAACACTTGATGTTAAAATAAAATTATGTGAGTTTTTCTATTTAATACTCGTATACTATAATCTAATGCTCGTGTTTATACCTCTTTTCCTCATTCATTACTTTAACACTCGAAAAAGTTTCCCCATAACAGACCATACAACATTCTGTTGCGCTCTGTTATAAATCGCAACATCAACCAACCACTCATTTCTAAAACATTAACTGAACACTTAAATGCCTAGTTTTTTTATACATACATACATACATACATACATACATACATACATACATATGTACATACATATATTTATTTAAAAACATGCGAGTGTGTTAGAATGTTAGAGTGTTTGGTAAGTAAACGGCACGTTGTGTACAGACATTCAATCAATTTAACGCATAATTCCTGATGGATTTAACGGTAATTGATGATTGATTACTCTTTATATAGTAAATGGCATTAAAGACGCAAAATGCCTACGAAGAAGCAACAGCAATAAAATTTTAATACACAGCAAAAACAAGAAAAAAAAAACAGAAAACAGACTTTTAAAAAGGACCTGCAGAAATCTGGTAAATAAAAAGCGAAGCAATAAAATACCTTAACTTAAGAATTTTTCAATTAAAGATTATTGGAAACTGTTTAAGACTGATTGCTATAGAAACTTAAATTGTTTTGAATTTATTTTCAAACAACCTCTTTATAAGAAATTGATATTTGTTTGCGTAAAGATGTTTGACCCATGTGGTTTTATGCTAATCCATTGGAGCTTAAACACATAATTACAGTTATATTATACGCCTACATGTGGAGCAGCATTAAATATTTATTTACCTCAAGTCCTTATATAGAATGTTGTCCTATAGACCCAAGTATAGGAACCTTAAAAAACCAGCAGATTAACTACACTTTTAAAGCTCGTCCATACATTGAGTCTAAAAAAGAAAGTACATGCAGGCAGTAACAGTTTTCAACGAAAAATAAAAATAATTTGCAAGCATCACTTATGAGCAGTGTTGAAAAACTAATTATAAAAATTGATTTCATGCAATTTAATAAGGACCTCATTTTGTACAAACCAAAAAAAAAAAAACTCAAATTTTCTTTTCCATATAAAAT
Organism: Cistogaster globosa; assembly: GCA_937654795.1. Lineage (NCBI taxonomy): Eukaryota > Metazoa > Arthropoda > Insecta > Diptera > Tachinidae > Cistogaster > Cistogaster globosa. The sequence continues at coordinate 42,562,554 of OW569403.1, read as the reverse complement.
TAAACAAAACAAGTAGGAAAAATTTATATACCCTTCACCATATTTAAATTTAGTATGGTGAAGGTAACTCCAAGCAAAAATGCAAATATTGATGTGATAGTGAGTTAAACTTTAAGAAAAATGTGTCATCGGCTCTTAAACGCTTAAGCATTTTTAAAATATTGTAGTATTTCCTGGAAAATATGTTCGAATTATCTTAAATCATATCCATATTGATGAGTTTAAAAATATGATGCAAAATCGTACTTTTCCATTAAAAGTTCAGAGGCCTATAGCTCGGAAAATATCGCTCCATATATTTATTTATTTATTTTTTGAATGCAGTTACCTCACTAAACTAAATTTGTTCCAAGAGATATGGAAAGATTGCCATGAAGGACATGTGCCGATCTAGCTGATTTTCAACAGCAAAATTTTTGAAACTATGTCTGATCGATTTGCGTGTTTAAATCTTTTGTAGCTCATCTAGTGCCTTGGCAAAGTTGACTTGAACCCGAACAAGGTCAGACCGACATTTCTCAATCGATGTCGCTATGCATAAGGACTCAAAATATATACACTTTATGGGGTCAGAAATGGATATTGTGGAAATTTCAAACGGAATGACAAACTCAAATGTACCCTTTCTCCATCTGTGGTGAAGGGTATAATATATGAATTATTTAATTTCAGCTTAAGTTTACCTTTTTTAAATTTCTATAATATTAAAAAAATTATTTACAAATGCTTTCCAAAAACAAAAGTAGACACCAGTAGATTGCTACATCCATTATATGAATTCTTCTATACCTGAAGCAGTGTACATACATGATCTCGTATCTAATTTTGCTTGTTTTAAAGCTGAAAAAATATTCGTATAAATATAACGGTTTTTAAGTAAAAAAAAAAATAAATTAAAAATTAATACTTACATACGTATGTGAGTTAATATCGCGACCAATGAAATTTTATTTCTTATTTTTTTTACTCTGGCAAGATTTTTATGTTTGCAATTCTAATTTTAAGAATTTTACACAGGTACCCATAATAAAGTAATCTGTGATTCTTGGAGAATTTGAGCTGCAATATATGTTCGTGATATTACCAAAGTAGCTTCAACTTGGTTTACTCCTATTATGGTTTAAATACTAAGCTACTGCTTTAAAATGCCACAGGGGTATTAATTTTCGGGGCTCTAAGCCATTGCTTCCTTGGTAAAAAGGGAAATTAGAGAACTGGGTTGGTGGAACTATTTTTGGCCATTCGAAGGCCCGACCACTGTTATTAGGGACTGATAGCACGGAAGCTTGTAGCTCTTCAAAGAGCTGCCTATTCTCTACAGATCCTAAGAAAGAGGTAGTTCATGGTTCAGCCAGCCATGCTGTTAAATTTGCTACTTCGTTGATCTATGCCAGTGAAAGGCGCTAGTCGACGCATTGTATTTTACTCAGTGCTATGACCACCGTTATATTAAGTCATTATGGCGAGTTTTAACGTTAATCTTCATCTCATTATCATCGCTTTGAAAACTATACGCAGCCATTCACACTATTTTCAGCTCGCCTAGCTCGGCCCCAACTACTCATAATTTTTTTAGCATAAACGCACCATTAACATATTATTTACTTAGTTTCACGTTAATGTGATAGGGAAAGTGTATTTAATGCAGATTTATTGGAAACATTTCTCTCTAGTGTTGCGAATTGTATACACATCTGTTGAGCAGTTATTCCTTTTTGTTTGTGAGTTATTAAACAAAAGAAATAGTAAGTGGCGAGCACGTTAACTGTTACAGTGGACTGGAATACTAATACGATTTAGCTTCAGTGATACTCAATTTGCTGTTTCACGAACTAGATCTCTTTTATGTTGTCATTTTCCTCACCACATAAGTCCGCAGTTTAGGTTCAGAAATGATTTCTTTGTTTTTGTCATGCAGGCAAGTTAACAATCTTATCTGCAAGATTTAAACAACTTGTGTAACGGCGTTACTCTACAGAAGTATTTTTTTTTTTACTTTTTTAGTCACGGATTTAAAAACTTATTTTTAGTTCAATTATATCTAAGATTCAATAAATAATTTAAATATAAAGTTTTATTTTGTATAACAATCAAAATGTTTTAAAACATTTTTTGTAGGCCCTTTGCTATTTATTACTTTCTGACTTTTTATGTTTTCGAGGATTTAGCATTTAGAGTTTTAAAGGAAGTAACTTATTTCTCCACTTAAACTGAAACGAAAGCGCATATGACGGTTTCGTATTTAATTTAAGCCATCGGTAAAAGCATTCTATAGATATAAATAAATTTTAAGCAATAATAAATTAAAAATATTATGAAGGCCTGCGAATGTTAATCTATTTTATTTTTATTTTCTTGCTTTTCTTCACCTTCCTCTTATACACATTTAACTTATTACGGTTATCCTGTTGATTGTATCTTCTCCACAAATTCTCCAATGTCAATTTAAATAATGAGATGCTAACGAAAAAGTTTTCATTTACCAGCTAAAAAGGAGTTGGCATTATAAAATGTCTGGGTTTTTCTTTAGGGAAATATTGTTGCTACTTAAACTTCAAAGTATGATAAGTACGGACATATTCAACATGTGTGTTGTTTGTCTTTTACAATTTGACTTAATGCCCTTTAATTTATTATTCTGATCTAAAGTTAACGTATGTATGAATATCTGTGAATATGTTTATGTGTTGATTAAACTTATGTCAATCTTAAAATTCCTAGTAGAACTAATTTGTTTTCTACTTTCTTTCCACTTTTTGACTTTAAGGGTTTCTTAATACAAATCATCACTTCATTAGAAACTTGTTTGTTTTCAAGTGAACACAAGAAAGGTCGAAGGTATGTTTGATTTATTTCATGTAAACTTTTTTATATTTTCTTATGGGTGGCGAAATGTTAATCGTTATCAATCTTTTGATGTGGTTTTTTACAAACAAAATTTAAGATTTTAATTATATCCACAACTTTAAAGTAAATTAAATAGTTTTAAATTAAGGCAAATATAAGAGGCAATCCTTTTTTAAATGAAATAGTGTTTAAATTGGCATTGACCGAAAAATTAAACCTCCTTTTTTTTATTAAATAAGAAATTTTGTTGTGTCTTTCAAGTTCCTTGGTTCAGTAATTCATTTTATCTCATCGCGAAAGATTGAGTTTTTAATATTTGTGATAAGTCCTAAACAAGTATTAGTTCTTTTTGTATGGTGTTATTGATTTAGTATTGTAAAATTTAATATAAAAAGATGCCATATCATTTCACCAAAATTTTAAAATATTTTCAATCATACGCAACACTGATGGAGCTTTAAAAGATCTTTAAAGATTTGATAAGGAGTACTAGGGCAGGACGTAGTCAGCGTAAGAGGTTACGGGGTTTCTTGCGTGAAGTAATTTACCTGACTTAAAAATTTTAGTACCTTTTAATGATTTTATTTGTTGCACATTGAATATTAATTAAATTTTTATTGACTTATTTATATATTTAACTGAAAAACAAATGCTAGAGTTTCCAAAAAACACGCCTTCATGTTTCTTTGAAATAAAACACAAACTATTTGCAATTTTTTTAAGCTGTTTCCTTTTTAAAATAGTATGATCCATTACAATTATAAGTGGAATAGAATATCATTCAAATGTCCACCATGACTGCGTCTGCAGACATCAATCCGAATATCGAAATTTTCATTGACTTTCCGACATGTTGCTGGTGTTATTTCAAGAATTGCAACTTGAATCTTGTTCTTTAGATCATTAATTGTTTGTGGCTTGTTAGTATACACTCGACTTTTCAAAAAAACCCCACAAAAAAAAAATCTAATTGTGTTAGATCACATGACCTAGGAGGCCAATTGAAATCTGCATTTCGTGAAATTACACGTTGAGGAAATTTTGATCGCAAAAGCTTAATGTTTTCTCGAGTTGTGTGACATGTAGCACCGTGTTGCTGGAAATAGACGTCAGACACATCAATATGATTCAACTGTGTCCGTAAAAGGTCTCTCAACATTGATTGGTATCGCTCAGAATTCACAGTAACAGCATTTCCAGCATCATCTTCAAAGAAAAATGGCCCAATGATTCCATTTGCCCAAAATGCACACCAAACAGCAACTTTTTGTGGGTGTAGAGATTTTTCATGAATAACACGAGGATTTTCATCCATCCATTATGAAATGAGCTTCGTCACTACCAAAATTTTGCGATGGGTATTTTTCAAAGAACGCCCATTTTCATAATAACTTTGAATGATGTAAACGCGTTGTTGCAATGTGTACCTGTCCATGGTTAAAACTGTACTACCTTCTAATAAAACCAAATGGCTTATGTGATTTGAAAAGATGTCACGTGTAAAAATTATATAGTGCTGACATCTAGGCGTCGCATTTGGATGACCGTTTACATTGGTATAAAAAAGACTACAAGAATTTATATAAATTTTTATAAAGCAAAAAATCAAATAAATAAAGATATTGAATAAATTTGAGTCTCGAAATAATTTAAGCTTTTAACACTTACGAGAATTTTTTTTTTGTGAAACACTCCTTATTTTCTATTAATCTGTTGAAAATTTACTATGTGTGGGTATTTTAAGTACTGAATATTTACTTTTTTCATTCTATGGAAATTATTTGATACTTAGTCCAGATTTACACTATGCAATTTTTAAGGCATATTTTTTCAATTCTCTAGTTAAGTTGCAACGTCTTGCTTATTTAAAAATAAACATAAATGACAGTAACATTCCTTTAATATTAAAGCAATACCATAGTGCTTACTCCTCTTGCTTCACCAACAAACAAAAATTTCATTATATTTTTATAAAAATTGCTTAGTTTAAGTGCGGTAAGAGTCTGCCTCAATATGATTTGCAGAATTTTATAATTAAGAATTTGCTGCAGGTAAAAGATGTTAATTTTTTGAATGGTTTTGAAATTAATTGCGACTGAGAATCACTCATGAAGATTTTCGTACCTATCATGGATCACCCATGCTTATTATGGCTTTAAGGATAAGACAACGTTCGTTATATGACAGAACGCGATATAATGTATTTTGGCAAGTTTATATTGGCCAACACAAAATCACCCGTGAATTTAAGAAGGGAGTTCAAACAGACAGAAGTATATAAACGAAATTTTTTCACATTTTCAAAAATCGGAAACAGAAAATATTGGAAGAAGGATCAATAAGCGTCAGAGAAATTAGTAAAAACTCAAATCATGGGAATTGATGTAAATTGTTTTTGGTCTCTGCTTCATAACGGAACTTATTCAAACTAACATTTTCTCTTTGTAAATAAGCGCTCTGGAACAACTTTAAAATCCTTTTCTGCAAAAATATGTATACGTTCATTTGCCCTTTAAAGATTCAAATAAAACTCTATAATTATGCAATGAAGTATTGGAGAAGGAGACAAAGGGTTTTCCAATAGGAAATTAACTGTGCGATATACAGCGATAAACTGATCGAACTGCATTTCCTTTACATCTGACTTGGGTGTCAGACCTCCCTCTCTCTCTCCCTCTCTCTCTCTCTCTCTCCTTCTCTTTCTTTCACTTTAAAAATTTGCTGAAAATTTTCTTTTCAGTTCTCGTTCAATTGAGTGTTTCAAATTAAATTCAAGAAAACAGTTGACTGAAAAGTTTTCCTCAAAATTTGCGATCTTATTTAAAAATATTCTGTTGGCAGTGTTGTTTTGTTTCTTTGAAATTAATTAAACAATTAACAAAAGTGCCTTTAAAACAAAGAAAATATGTTTGTGAACAAAATAAACAAATACGCCGACGTTTTGCGGTTTATAGAACTATACAGAAGTAATGAAGTCCTGTGGAATATAAATATTCCTTCATATAAATGGAACGATTTAAAAGTTAGGCCTATAAGTCAACTTCCACCGGAACAAAACTGTCGGTTAAAGAAGGTAACAAAATATTTACTTTGAAATTGCGAGCAGCCTACGTCTCAACTTTCAATTTTTTGAATTTTGACAAGCAGTGTGTGTAAACTTTTTGAAAGAGAATTGAACAAAAACTTAACAGTGTGACTGCACTGTAAAGCTACTAAACTTGAAGCTTTCTAATGATGATGTCTTCAATAAATTTTACATTTTATTGGCGTACATAAGTATATTAGTTAATGTGTCATTTGAGGGCTAATAACTTGACGCTAATACTTTTCACGGCAATTGTCTAAAGAAGCAGAAGTGAAAAAAAGACCCATAACTACCTTTTATTTCAAAAATTTACCTGTTCTTATGAAATACCCCTTAAAAACAATTCAAAGCTGTCATCAAAAATCAAAACATCAAAAAACTTTAACACTTTTATTACAACTCTTTATTTTAATTTTTCCAAGTCATTTTGCTGCTCGGCTTCTACTCTTTCCATTATTTATTTGAATAACATTTTAATTTATTTGATGGGTTTCTTTACATATTCAACAGTTTTACTTGCAATGCAATTCTGTTTTTATTTCTATTGCTTTCACAAAAAGTATTAAAGAAATTAAAAATTCAAAGGAAAAAACAAATAAAGGAAATACGTTTAGCTTTGACAAATTCTGAAATAGAAAAAAATCTTTTAAATTTAAATACGTATTCAAACACTTGTTTGAAAGAAAGATGAGTAGTCTAGTAGACGATTTATAAAATGCAAATAGACGTTTTATTTATAAATAAATACAATTTTTAATGCTTGGAAAGACAGAAAAAAATAAACAAATAAGTAAATGAAAAGCAAAAACAGACAGATAAATAATTTTACTTAAACGTTTGAATAGGATATTGAAGTGCTAAAGTTAAGACACAAATATTTTCTTTAGTGTCTTCGTATTATTTTAAACGTGTTGTTTGCAATTTTAGGTTCACAGTTATCGGAAAATGTGTATGAAATTATTATATAATTTTAACATAATTTTTTAAGGGTGTATTTATTTACAACAATCTGGCATTCACTTGCTTTCTAATTTAAATATTATTTAATTATTTGCGTGTATTATAATTAAATGTTTAATTCTGGTTTAGCTAAACATAGAAAACTTTGCGAGACTAATGTATAAAGTTTTTTGTTGGCCGTTAGCCAAAATGCGTCATTCCATAAAAGCGTTGACAGAATATTTCCTTTAGCTTAAGAATATGTGATGTAAATTAAAGTTGCAAAGTTAAATATGCCTGTTTTTGTTTTTTTCTAGAATCGACAAGTATTTTACTTCTAACTAATTAGCGGTTTCCACTGCCTAAAAAGAGCGGCTTCAATGTGATATAAATCGCGACATAAATTTTATTTCTTTTAGAGCAAATTTTATTCCTTGGATCTTTTACTTTTACGGCAGCGCAAAAGTATTTGCTATATCTTGAAGTTCCCTCTTTAATCTCTAACAGAAATTGGTTTTAATGCCTGAGGTGCTAAAAATATGATGGTCCATGTACGGGCACAACAGCATAAAAATAAAAAAGAGTGCATCGCTTGCTGAAAACTCATGTCAAACTTAAAAATAATCACAATCCACAAAAACAAGTATTCTTGAAATTTTTTTGTTTTAGAATATTAAAAAACAAGCTGTACGCCGTACCTCATCTATGTTATACAACAGCATAAAAATAAAAAAGAGTGCATCGCTTGCTGAAAACTCATGTCAAACTCAAAAATAATCACAATCCACAAAAACAAGTATTCTTGAAATTTTTTTGTTTTAGAATATTAAAAAACAAGCTGTACGCCGTTTTTAATCCGAAATAAAAGAAATTTATTAAAAAGAACATCCCACAAAGAAAAGAATTTTTTATGAAAACAGAATGTAAATCGAATTTTGACGATTGCACACACTATTTCAAATTTCCTTAAAAATACTGAATGAACTATTTAAAAAATTTATAAAAATGACAGTAAATAAACAACAGAATTTATTATTTTTATATTTCATTTAAATAAAAGAATAAGTTCTAGACTTAGTTTTATAAAGAATTACAGGGTTCGAACCATCTGCGCTACGATTTTCTGTTCGCTACCGATTTCTTGTCCACTTTCTAATTCCTGCAATTACTCTTTCCATCCAGAACGCGTTGAAAGTATTTTAATTTGCAAGAGACCTTTTTTATACTAATTTTTACTTTACGAAAAATATAAAAAATAAAAAAAAATATTTTTTTGTAATTTTTTATTATGTCAAAAATATTTTTGCATAAAAAAGAGGTAAAGCAATTGATAGATAAAGCTATAAGTGGAAAAATTTTGCTAATATCAATTTGATTTCTTACTGAACTTTTTTGTCTGTACATGTGTAATGTTAAGATAATACTAAAGTAATTTAATAGAAAAATAGATTGTACGCATCTGATGATAAATATTTTTAAAATGACTAAGTTTTCGTTAATATAACTTTAACAAAGTAAACGTTAATTAATTAGCTTGTGTTCAAAAATCTTTAATTTCGAATATAATTTTTAAAGATTTTATACCCAACCAGATCACGGCAATCAATTCACTTACTTTTTTTTTTTGATCATTTTTCTTTTAGAAAGTTTATAACACAAGCAACTACAATTGTGGACATCGTTTTCCTTGGCCTTTTGATTAATTAATGTCTGAAGCTCATATAACCTGCCATCACTGCAGTTTTAAATTAGGAGCGACCTTTTTATATTTAAGCATATTTTCGCTTTCTTGTATTCGCATTCTGCAGGAATTTCAACTAATAAACCAACTATAATCAGCCCAATCATGAATATTCTCAAGAGATTTCATTCTCAGAATTTTTTGTTTTTGGGAAAAGATTTTTCCAGTTATTTATTTCATGGAAACTAAAAAATTAATAAGATATAATTTGAGCAAAAAGTTTTACACTTTTTAATGGATTTATTTATTTTCGAATTGAAAATTTATAAAACTTTTAATTGATTCAATTATTTATTTGAATATTATTATTTTCTTTTTTTAAATCAAATATATAATGCTTCAATTATTTGTTTAATTGGAAATTTTGGGCTTAATTTTTAACGAAATGTGTGTTTGTATCAATTAAAAATTTAACAAAAAATTTTCATCTAAAAACAAACAAAATAATTCCCGGTTTCTTACTTATAATGAAAGTTGAATGTTGAATCTATTAAGTCTTGTTTTTTTTTTGCGTCAGGTAATAAAAAAGGGGAAAGGGAAGAATAAAAAAATTGTAATAAAATTTTGTTAATGTTTGAGCTAAATGTTATGTTTTATTCGAAATAAAATTAAATGAACAGCAAAAATTAAAACTAACATGTATTTACTAAAGACATTTTTAAAAACTGTAAGAAAATGAGAATAAGATCCAGTTGATATTTTTTCAGTTTCCAAAAAAAATTATTTTAAACTAGAAAAAATTTGGGATTATATTTTGGCTTCCTTTGTATTTAATTGCTTTAATATGTTTCATTTTTATCATTCTTCTTTTTAGCTATATTTTTAATCAAGATTTTTACTTGTGGTTGCAATTAACTAATTTGTTAATTTTAATTTTTTGTGTAGCAACAATGTTTGAGGAGAAAGATTTTAATCATTAAAGTAACCACATTTCGTTTTTATATTTAATCAGTTTCTGTTGGGTTGACATTTTACTGAGTTATATGTGACATAGAAATTTTTATATTGCATACATTGTAGAAAAGTCGTTTAACTCATGACCATACAAATACGTTTATATTGTTGAAAGAAGAGAAGGTATTTGAAATATGTACACGTGTTATTGATATGACATCCGGAACTAGAAAGATTGAATCACTTTAATATATTTATTTTTGCTATGTGTATAAAATAGTAAAAAGATAAAGGAGGAAAAAAGAAATGAATACCAGGTTAGGCAGCTTAAAAATATTTATTTTATGGTGGTACTGGTGCTTCTGATTGAACGCACTTAAAAATAACTTATATTTTTAATATGCTTTACGAGTAGTAGAATATTATTAATGTATTAATTAAGGGACAATAATGTTTTGTTTACATTTTTATCACCTAAACTTATAAACTAAATCAAAAAATTCCTAAATTAGGTGAAAATAGTCTGTGGAATTGAAGATGAGTTGGTTATTATATAATTAATAATTTTAACTAATTTTAGAAAATTTGTTATACAAAATAAATTTCTTCTTTTTAGCTTCCTTCCTTCCGCCGGGATTAGTTTTGTTTTTTATTAGTATCTGCTCTAAAAAGTTATTAAACACACCTTTATCAATGAAACTTGGCAGGTATATGTCTTACAATCATATGATGTTAAAGCTTAAAAATAAAGAAAATTGGACCAGGTAAACAATGTTTCCCTTAGAAGAAATAATGCTTCCTCTAAAGTCTTCCATACCCTTATTAAACAAATGCAACTGCTAAAGTTACCAAATTTTAAAAACCTAAATTTGGACTAAGGAGACTCTAAAGTTTTTGTGGTTCGGGACATAAAATGTTAATTTAAAAAAAATAAAGTGATAATATAAAGTATTTAAAGAAAAAGAATATATCATATCATAAAAATTAAATTTTCTTAGCTTTTATAGGCAGGTTGTTTTATTCCTCCAATGCCAGCTTTAAAAATGTCCTTGCGATTTTTTTTTTTATTTTGAGTAATTTCCTAAAAATATCCATTTCTAAGCTTTTATGTCAGGTTTAAGATATCTTCTCGAGGCCTAGCCAAGAGTATTAATAAAAATAAATTCTTGTAATTTATTGCTTGAAAGAATATATTTCATTTAAAGAAAATTAATTTATTCAGATTAAGAAGTGATTTATAATATTAACAACAAATTTTATTAAGATAAACTTCTCTTTTGTACTACAATGTTGAAAAGTAGCACTCTTTTTCTTCTTCTTTTGTTTCTTCAAACACTTCTTCCTAATCTAAGGTCGCCTTTTGTGATAGCAGTCCATTTATATGTTTTAATATCTTTTGCATTTTAGAAATAACAGGATGCCACTCGTATAAAGTAAAGTTTTTCAATTTCTAAGCAATCATCTGTTAACACCAGCATTTAGATTTTGTGGCAACTTGATTTACTTCAATAATAAATTTTTGTCATTAGATACTCTGCAGCTAATTTAGGATTGGCAAAAAATCTTCTGCCTTCATGTTACCATCCTTTGTGGTTGCAAGTCCAGTTTCCGGTTTATCCATTATTAGCCCTTATTCACTTTTAAATGTTTCAACATGTTGTTTATCTACTTGCAGTATAATTAAGCAAGCATCTATATACACCTATTAAAAACTAAAAGATTTTTTGACTGGCAAAAAGGCTTTTACTCGTATCTATTTATGCAAGATAAGCAAAATCAAAAAATAATGATTTAAAAAACATATAGGACTGCTTTCACTTACGAAAACCTCATTTTATTAAAAAAAAAACTATAATTTTATTTTTTTATTATTATTTTTTTTTTTTCGTTAAAATTAAACAATTAAGATGAGTAAATGCAAGTATAGTCTTTCATAGGAAAAAACATCAACACAAAGTCTTTGTTTGTTAGCAGAAAAAAAAAATATTTTAAGCCCCTTAAGCCCGAAAAAGTCTATTAACACGCAACAAATGACAAATTTAGAGTAAAAGTTTTGAAAATTCATTGAAGTCTATCGAGCTTCGTACTTGAATTTTTAAAATGTTAAAATTTAATTCTTGGGTAAATAAAAATTTTGTTTTCTTTATTTCTTTACCATTTTTAATTTTCATTTACAGATTTTATTAAAAAAAAAATAATTTCTTAATGTGATAAGATCGTCTATGAATTTGAATAAAAATTAACTTGATTTAATTATTTTTATCTTTGAGGTCTTCATAAATTTTTTTATTAACAACATCTACGAAATTTCGATATGTATAATATTTGTTTTTTTATTAAATATTGGCTGCGTTATTTTTTTCCTTAAAATGTTTTCATTAAACGATTTTTTAATGATTTAAAGTGATCTTAAATTTATGCAACATTAAAAAAAATATTTTAAGAAACCGATTTTAAGTTAAAAGGAAACTAAAAAAACAACTTGAAGTGTCTAAGCATTTAAATTTATGTATAAATTACCAATAAAAACATATTATTTTCCAAAAATGCTATTATTTTGCAAGCATAAAAAGGATCCAAAATTGCTTTGGCCACATATATTGAGTTCTATTTACTGTTCTACAAGAAGAAATTGGAAGGCTTAAAATCATGCGACCGTAGGAGTCAAAGATACGTTCTGGAAATTTGATGCGAAGTGATATTACCACTTGACCTGCTAGGGTGATGTAGCTTAAAATTAGGGATTAAAATGAAGTGAAGTAAAGTTAAATAGTAACTATCAATAAATTATATCTTAAGTTTTGCAAGCCTTCGTACTTTTTTTTAATAGATTCTTAAAATATTTTTGTCAACAAAAAAAAAAAATAAATAAATAAATAAATAAATAAATAAATTTTTGAAAAGCTAAATTTTTTATATAAACAAAATTGTACACATTTTAAAGTGCTAATGCATTAAAAGATCTGCTTATGTAACGTTTTCGAGCACATAAACCAGCATCATTTAACATCTGTAGTATTTTTTATCAAAACAAACAAACAAAAAAATGTTTAAATCGAAACACAACAGTCAAACTTTAATTCTTCTCCTGTTGAATTATTCATAGAAGCAAATGCTTTTGAATACAAAACACAATATACTCGTAGAAACTAAAGGAAAGAAAAAAAAAAAAACAAATATTTTTCAGACTCTTGATATGTCTTATTTTAAATTCTGTAAAGCTTTTGGATTATTAAGCTCAATTCGGTTCAAATGAAAATAATTTCAACGTAAACAGAATTGTCTGACGTTTGTTATGCCATTGAAAAGGAGGTTGATGATCTTCATACAATTGGCATTTGTTTACTTACTCTTGTCAATTGAATGAAACATAACCCAGTTTTATCTAACCAGTGTACAAAATTCACATACATAAAAGTCATTTAGCAAAACTTCAAAAAGAATTTACATTTTGTTCCATTTTCTAAGCAACTATTTTGCTAAACAGGTATGTGCGTACATCTGACAAAATTCACATGCAAAAAAAACCTGTAGATTTCTTCACTTTCATTTAAATTTTTAGAAATTACTTTAAAGTTTGTGTTTAAAAATTTAAACAATAGAATAAAATTTAATATAAAAATAATTGCATAAATAAAATAAACGACAAAGAGAGAAAACCCAGTTTTCGTTAAAATCGCGTCACAATTTATACTTTAATATTTTATTTTTATTTTTCTTTTTTGTATTTTGTTTTATAGCACCACAAAAATAATATTATTAGAATTAAAAACGTAAAAATCAAGTCACTACTGGAACACCCTTTATTTTTTTTTGCTATGACGTCCACTGTGCAAATTTAAACAAATTTTAATTTTAGTATTTTCTGTTACAACGGATATAGTAAATCTTTAATTTTTAAATTTTTTACAGTTTCTGTGAAGGACGGAAAGACATTTTACTAAGAAAAAAAAAGAAGAAAGAAACCGGGTTACTTCTTTAGCATTTGAGTGGGTAATCTTAAAAAATGAGCAAATATTATAGCGTATAACGTTTACTTGTCCACAGACAGACATGTCCTTCTCTTCGGCTAATTCATCTTATCAAATGCCAGCCTGGCTTATCATTTTACAGAATTGTTTTGTTTTGTTTTTACAGTTTAATTGAAACATTTTTCTGTTTTATTTGGTTACATTATGCAACCGTACTGTTTGTCACTTCAGCTAGTCTTACGACGCACGATTGTGGGATAAATAAAAATAAATAATTCATTCAAAATAATTCCTGATTCTGGAATTGATTGAATTTTCAAATTTTATATAAATTACCTATTTTTGCAGGTCTACAAATAATTAATGTAAAGGTTTAATGATATTTTAATGACACTTTGTGCATGTGCACCCATACAGATTGGATCCCGATATTCTAAAATCAACTATCAAATTTTAAAAAATTACAACTTTTGGACTTTTTTCCATGAATTCCATATAAGGTAATAAAAAACTTTTAAATAAAATAATTAATAAAGGAGAATATGACTCTTCAACACCATAGACAAGGTATCTTTAAAAATGTAGCCTAAAATCGAAATTTTGTTCCTGGCATAAATGACATGTCCGTGATATATAGAAATGTGACACTTTTACAAACTTCAGCTTAAAAGTAATATTAATCCTCATCTAGTCTGCGCAAATACGATTTAACTCCACTAGAATCTTAAAAAAATTATGACCTTCGAGTGTAAATAACTTTTTGACTGTAGAGCCTAACTTTGCATTGAACGCTTCACTATTAATAATTTTTGTTTAATTTAACGAAACAGGAATGTCAAGCCTTATAAAATTAACTATTAAGAAGTTCGCTAAATCATTTATCTGCACAATTGGCAGAAGTGATCAAAAATAAAAGCATTGACTTTTATTTAAGTTCTATTATTTTAATATGGCAACACATTTTTGGGATTCATTTTAACTCAGCATTACTGCCACTCACTAAAACATTGCAATACTTTTTATTTAAAGTTGTACGTACGTACGTAATACAATTGTTTAAACTTTTTTTGTTACTGTCAGTTGTCGTTTTTCTTAGCTGCTGCCAAAATACTGTAGTTGTCTGTTTGAATAGACATGTGTCAAAATCAGTTAAGTTTTGTAAACACATAAGATTGCAGCAGAAGCATTTCTTTATTTAAGTTAGTTTTTCGACATGTGTTTTTTGTTTTATTCATTTTATTAAATTCTTGTATGTATATGACTGGAATAATGGGGTAATATTTGTATGATAAATAATAAAATTGTAGTGTAGTATAAATAATATATATAAGTGTAATATTAATAACATAAAAGATCAGTAGATTAACACATTGTGTTTTTCAAAAAAATTACTGTTAAGCTTAATTGGCGCTCCTTTCTAACAGCTCCTCTTTAGAAAAAAATTGTTGTTTTTTCATATGGATAAATTACTAAAAAACGAAAGAATGGTAACCGCACATAAAACACCCATTCCAAAAAATAAATAATTGTTGTATCAACTACGGTGTATGGTAGTCGTGGCTTTAATGGTTGAAGGCTCAGACTACAAAGGGTAGAACTTTTGGATTATGTCGGAAACCATTAAGTATTATATAAAATGCATCAATCTGTAATTTCTGCCTCTCAATTTAGAAAGCATTTAACTTCTTTAAAAATTATAAATCATTTGTTCGATCATCAAGTTTTTTGCATATAATAATAATTTATCTCGTTATTTTAAAATAAAGACAAAACTAATTTATTAAAGGAAAGAACCTGAAAACTAAAGGCAAATAAATTAATTTTAAAACAAGAAAGAGTGATAAGTGGGTTATGCCGAATCTTATATACCCTTCACATGAATGTAAATCTAGTTTAGTGAAGTAACTCCACTCAAAAAGCAAATGTTGGGATGATAGAAAATTAAAAAAATAAGTACTATATAAAACTGTACTTAAAAATGTCAACGGCTCTTAATAGGTTAAGTCTTAAAAAAAGGGCATTTCCTGAAAGATCTCTTTAAGAATTTCAAAGTGGTACCCATATTGATGTCTTAAAAAATATGGTGTAAAATAGTACTTTTTTATGAAAAGTTCAGGGGCTCATAACTCGGAAAATATAAGAGCGAGTGCCAATATTTTTACTTGATGTTTTCTTTATTATTTTTTAATGCTATATTTTTTGATTGGAGTTACTTTATTGATATTAAAAAAGTAGAGGTAGGAGTGGTATTGTTCCTACTGCCTCGAAGGACAATGAGCGATTTTCGAAAATTTCTGATCGATTGGCATATATAAATTTTCTCTTGCTAATCTAGTGCCTTGGCAAAGTTGATTTCAAAACTAACACGGACAGACAAACGGACTTCGCTCACTCGACTTCGCTATGCCTAAGATTTCAAAATATATATACTTTATGAGTTCGGAATTGTAATTTGTGGAAATTGCAAATGGAATAATAAACTTAGATCTACCCTTCTTCAACTTATTATGGTGAAGGCTGTAATAAAGCACTAAAGTTGCACTACTTTACAGGGGAATGTTTGTTTGAAAAAATATTTGACAATGTAAGAGGCAGACAACTTTATTACTTTTGTCATCATATTAAAGGATTTGCTTACTTAACTACAGCTACTAAACAATGATATGGGTTACTAAATATTTCTAAAACTTTTGGCGTAAGCTTTGATTCATACGTATTGTTACGTTTCTTTAATTTTATAACGTTTATTTTATTGAGTTCTTGTATTGCAAATTTAATTCATACAGTCTATTTACTAATTTAATTAAATTACACTTCAATTAGGCGACTATAGACTTATTCGCGATTAGTACACAAAAATATGCGATGGCACCTTCACCACTGTTTAACACAAGATCTTCACTGGTTGATGTTTTCACTAAGAATGAATTCATCCTGTATGGCCCTTGCTTTTAAATACCCACTGTTAAGGCTCTTAAATATACCAGAACTTCTTCCGTCTGTTAAGTAGAATATTTCTTTACTACGCATTTATTATTTGAGACACATGATGATTGTTATTTGATTCCAGAACCTTCCATCATTATTTTGAATTTATTTATACATGCTGTCTATTTTTATTAGTCGTTATGTAGGTGTGTGTAGTTGTGTGATGTGTTTATTTTTATTGCTTTATGTTAGTTGTATTTGTTTTGTGATTAAGAATTTTTTGTAGAAACTTCTGGCTTTGTAAACAGACACAATAGGTCATTTCGTTTTACTTTGGCGGTGACAATTATTTTTAATTCTTTTTATGACCTAAATAAAGCATCTTCGCAACAGTATATTAAAAGGGGAAATAATTATCAATTAAAATTTCGTTAAAAATTTCATACATTTAAATATTTCTAATTTACGTTAATAATAGAGTGAATTAATGAAAAACGAAATATCTAAGCAATAAACCTTTTTATAATATTTTAGAAAAGTATAAACTATCAAATCATGTCAATTTCACCACAACTTGTGAAAGGCATCAGTGGTTTTTAGCAGTATTTTACCTTTAACCTGCGTAAACTTATTTTTCACATTAAATTGACCAAATAAGAATTATGTAAATGTTGAAAAGATACTGTTTATATTTTAAAAATTAACTTGCCCTGCTTCAACACATTTTTCCACAGCGTCTGCACAAAATATAGATTGTTAAGAAATAACATAAATAATGATAAATAAAAAAATATATTAAATTTAAAAATTCTGCATTGATTTAAAAATAATGTTTACTTTAATTTTTTACTTTCAGGTACGTTGACATCAAGGTGATTTTAAGGTATTTTTTGAAAATTATTGTTTTTGTTTTTGTTCTCTCTTAAGTTGTTTATGTTCTTTCTTTTAATGTTGTTATTATAATAACACTTCAATGTGATTCGAGGAAATTTAAAATAATAGCAAATTATATAAATAACTGAATTAATTAAAATCTTGGCATGGCTTTAATTTAATTTAATTTTAATAAACAAACAAAGTCTCTGAAAATTTTAGTTGTTATAGCTTATGAAACCGAAATTTTACAGAGTAAAATATTAACATATATCGAATAGATACACAAAAATGAAATCTAAAACTATTAAATTAACAGAAAGGTGGCGGGAAACAAACAAATGCTGCATAAATAACGTTTGAATGTACCCTTGAAATTTTGTGGGAAAAGAGTTTAACAACCTAGTAAAATGAAACACTGATTATCTTACATAATACTACTAAAAAATTTGTGTTTTGGTGCCATGCTAACATATGTAACTCAAAATGCAACTCTGATTGTACAAAAACTATATTTTAAGAATTTTTTAAAAAGATTAGTAATCGAACTGTGATAAAATCTGTTATAAGCAGCGAAGCCAGAATTAAGATTTTACCATAATTTTAAAGATTTTTTAATCAAAATAAGATTTTTTTCTTAAAATAAGACTTTTTTGATTTAGTTGTTTGACACTTAATAACGCATCTGCTTAAAAATTATTAAACATAAATAACTATCTGAAATCTTTTTTTGTAAATTAGTACTCTAAAAGAAAAAACTGTATCACTGCTGCTAATAAATAAATATGTAAATAATGATAACGTTTACCAGGTACATATATTTGTAAAAACCAAAATTTATAATGAAAAGTTTAATAAAACTAAATTAAATGATTTCATTGATAATTGTGTTTCCTTTTACACTAAGGTGTGTAAACAAATAACAAAACAATTTAACTTTGACGACGCAATATTAAAAAAAAAAATATTTAAAGAATTTAGAAAATGTTACAGTAGAAGAGTTTTGGCATACAATGTCAAATATCTCTAGGGCGGATAGTGAGTACGCGTTTCCAACTTTGAAGAAGTTTATAATAAAGCTAATATGTCCCCCTATTTTATCTGGAAATGTTGAACAGATATTTGCTTAAGTAAAAATAATAAAAAATTTTGAAGATTTTTCTTCCTAAATTACAGTTTTTGTTTTAATAAATGAACAATTTTTCTATAAAAATTTCTGCCACCACTTGTCATAAGTGATATGTCGTACTTTTTGGTAAAATTTGCTAAATAGGAAATTAAAAATATTATCATTCAAAAATAATAATACCTAAAGGTACGGAAATTCTAAAAGTAATTTTTCCCAAAGAAACAAAATATACATCGACTTATATACAGTAAAAGTAAAAGAATCGCGAGAAGCGAATTGAACTCACATGCAAAGGGTTTCGTACTATGTAGAGACTTCGTTTAATTTTTGGTTTTCTTTTGTAACTGCTTACAGAGCACAACGTAACTATTAGGACACCTCTTAATTTAAATTTTTAAAAGTTACTGTCTTTTTCAAACTTGCAGTACAAGAATAGTGTTCGATAAAATTAAGACCCCTTTGAGATCCTAATGTTGACATGCGGTTTTTTACCGAAAGACAAAATTTTATAGTCTGAAATTGCCGTAAACATAGACAAGGCTATACTATACTATTATTTAAAAACACTTTTTCTTTGGGATTATAAATTATTATTACCTGTTGCCAAAATTTTGCTTTTATGTTTTTATTATTTTTTTTTTTTCTTTTGATACAGAAGTATAATTTTCATTTGATTTCAGCTTAATCTTTGCATTAATAAACATTTAGTTTTACTTTTTTTCTTGAATAAGGTCACCTTTTGGAAAGATTTTTAATTTTTAAAGAAATTTATGGAATTAAATTGTAGGGTATCTCGAGAATAATTTTTTTTCAGTCTTTTGCATTGTTGTCCATTTGTTAACATTGAACATTAAAGTGATGAGATTATTATATACTAAAATCAAAATGTGTTCAAATTAAACATATACTTTCATAAGAATATAGGAGTTAAGACACCAAAGAATTCTTTTTATTTTGCTGAACCTATTTTAATTCAAAATTTTTTTTTGTATTTTACATTCCTTTAATAAAGGAACTCTTAATTCCCTTTCAAATACAATGCAATTACCTTTCTGTTTAAATAATACCATGTGTGAATATGTTCCTTTCCATTTATTTTAGTCAAAAACAAAGGAAATTTTTAGCTACACAGTAATTGACGTTGTCAGAGAATGACTTCATTCAAAGTTAACATCACAAAAATGCACCTTTAAAGCTTGTGTATTATTCTAACACAGCACAAAAACTGTCTCTTGCAGACAAAAAAATATATCAAATTAGTTACACTTTTTTACGAACAAAATAAAAAAAAATTACTCCAGTACAACAAATTCTTCTAACACTGATTTAGATGTTTTCTTTGTTTTTTCTAGGAAGCACACACACATGCATAAATATTTATACACAAACTGTTCTTCTCTTGAACTGTATTTCTGTAAAAATTCTGTAAAAATTTAACTTAATAAAAACAAACATCTTTGTTGCACATTTTAGTTTATGCAACCACACAAACTTAAGGTGCATAAATGTATTTTTTGGTAAAATGTCTGATGCTCTTTTTTCATGCGAGGAACAAATTGCGCTAAATTTTTATTTTTTTAATATATTTTTTAAACTAAAAGTAAAAATAAAATTTTTATATAATATTTATTCACCCTTTTTCGTCTGCCTGCAACTTTGTTGAAAAGTTGAATGAGAAAAAAAAAATAATAAATTTAACACTTGTATGGGGTAAAAGTAAAGTAAAATGTTCATTTTAAGTCAGTGACATGATGGTGAAATTTGTAGCCTAACACTAAAGAAAGTCACATTGAGTCAATATTTAACAAAATAAATCAAACTACTAAAAAAATTTTGATTTTAGCTTTAATGAAAATTTTTCTAAAACTTATAATTATTTGTTTAAAAGTTTAAAGCTTTTCTCAAGCTTACGTTCGTATTATCCAATTACTTTTGAATTTCTTTACAAAAAGGAAAAGAAAATAATCCTAACTCCTCTAAAATATTTCCTGAAGTCTAAAGTAGATAAATAAATCTTCAAAATAGCTGACAGGGTGGGTAAACTCTGTGTAGTAAAACAAGAAATTCATGTTTAAAATCTCAATTTTGTCGCAGTTGTGGCTGCGTTGGCTAAAAAGCAGATTAAGAGTGTTTCCGGACCCACTGCGTATTTCTTTTTTGTTCAACAACACATCGGGAAGTACCAGTATAAACGAGGCATGTTTGTTAAAGCGACCGCTTAGGAAACAAGAGATAATAAGAGCAAATCTAGTCAGTGCACCAGAGCAGGATACAAAGTGAATTCAAAATAAGATCAGTATCCTTCTCTCTTCTCTAGGCTCTACGTTAATGTCTAAGCAAGTCGGTTTAATATTTTTTACAAATCTTTTTTGCAAGATAAATATTGTAGGATGAAATTTGGTAACAAGTAGACTTTTAATTGATTCTTTTTGCTAAAATAATGTTGAACGCTATTTAATAATGGATCTTAAATAAAACTAACACATTTTTTGTCAAATATTTACCCTCCCTGCTCTTAGTTTTCGAAGAAAATCTTCCATATTGTAGCTAAAAAAATATTACATTTTTCTTTTTGCTACAAGGTTTATTGTGTTTAAAGTATAAAGCGCTAAAGCAATATGTGCCGCTACCTTTATGTTAGTCATTTTACACTTACAAGCGTAAAGTTTAATTTTTATTTTGTCTCACAATGCTGCAATTTTATTTGGTTGTGTATAACCTTAACGAAAGGTTAACAGGCGATGAAGTGCCCTAACAGCAAGTCTTGCATATTTAGAGGGGAATCTAGTACCAAGTTAAAGATTTAAATACAATTAATGTTTTCCTTTACTAACTTTGGCTTTTAAGATCATATTTTTTAATTGAATAAAATTAAAAATTTTTATCATGCGTTGAATTTATATTGACTTTATATTTGTATTTAGTTTTTATATTTATATTTATTTCTTTAGAAGAAAAAGGCAAGGCTTTTATTTTGTCAATTGTCAAGGAGAACAGGAAGGGTGTTTTCTTTGACTTAAGCAGAATTATTGCATTTTTCTGCGTCTGCTTTCAGGGCATTGTTTATTAAGGTTTTTTTTGTTTACATATTTGAACCCACCCTTTTTTTCTTTGCTGTTTCTGCAAATATTAGACAGTTTTTAAATAGTCGTTGCAGTTTTTGTGAGGTTCAGTTTTTCTATAGGATTTTGAGTGAAATCATAATATTGGCTTAGAAATTAATTTACGCTACAAAACTTATCTTATTATGTGCTGCTAAATTAAATCTTAAAATTTTTAAAACCTCTTATTTTCTCTTGATGTAACTTCTTCAACAACATACTCGCTAATACTGGCATATTTCATCGACCTGATATCTCTTGTGTATTGTATGTATCATTTAATGGAAATGTTTACCGTGTTCGCCACTAATTAAAACAAAAGCTTTTTGCACAATACTTTATTTAGGGGATGCGTTACAATTAAAAATTATTTTCATATTTCTTTTTGTCATCTCAAATTTAAATTAGTTTTATTAATTTGCAAAATATGAGATAAAATTTCCACGCACTCGGAGTTTGCAATGTAAACTATACTTATGTCGAGAAAAGAGATTTTTCTATGGACTGAATTGTTATGTTTTAAAATGCAAATTTCAATTCTTGCAAGTCAATCTATCTATTTGTTCAAATAATAATTAATATTTCTAGATTAACACTTTATTAAAAGTCTCACACAAAAGTCCCCCCTGAAATGTTTATAAAAATTTTAAACCCAGCAGATTCCAATTCCAATGTTGTTTATGAAATTTTTGTACTTCAACACAAATTTGGATAAATGCTTAAGCATATAGGGAAGTACGTAAAAATACCCGCATTTCCAACCAACAAATAATAATTTGCATTTTTACTACAGGTGGAAGAAGTACCACGACTCCCTCTAACTTTTTGTATACCATTTTTACAATAGAGTAGCTCCAATAAAAGAAGAAAAAAAAACAGATATTTGGAGCGTTAGAGAAGTGAAAAATAAAAAAAAGATATTAAGTGAAATAATTGGTGCTCGTCCATATTTTATGAATTATGGGCCTCTGAATTTTCATAGAAGAGTAAGATTTTGTACCATTTTTTAAGACATTAATATGGGTGTCATTTAAAAGCTTTTGAGGAGAGCTTTTATGAATGAAATGAAATTTTTTGTAAAATTATATATCGAATTGTTTTTTTTTTTTAATTTTAATTCCCTGTCACCGCAATATATATTTTTTTTAATGAAGTTACTTTACTAAATTAGATTTACATATATGGTGAAGGGTAAATAAAATTCGATACAGCCGAATGTAGCACTCGTACTTCTTTTGTATAAGATATTATGATATCATTAATAATAATTTCGATAATATTAAAAATTAAAAATAAATTCATAAAATGCCGAGTAAATATTACAGGCTTTTTCGTCCTTATCTGGACCAACGTAACCCAAAGATTTTTTCTTTAGAGAACCGCAAAATTAAAAACACATAAACAACACACTTTAATAGACATGAAACTGTGGCTTAAGGAGGAGTTTTCTTTAGTAGGGTGTTGATAAGCAATAGGGTCGTTATTATATTGACGAAGTAGTAAAAGAAATTTTATTAATTTAAATATTGCATTATAACAAAATTATTCAATATTACGAAGACAGCTTTCTAACATTAGCAATGTCAAGCTTCCAAGGGTTCTCATCACTTTTTTATATGTTTAATGTTTACCTTGACTGCACACCGTTAAACTCCTGCAGTTGATGAGTTTTTTTTCCAACTTTTAAAAATTCAAAATCTTTGAGACCATAAAAGCGATAATATTATTGTTGCTACATCAGCAAAGTGTTATAAATTATGTAGTGCATAAAAAACAACACTTGATATTTATGCAACATTTTCTGCTGTTGCTTTTTTGTTGAAAGAGAAGAAACTGTTACCTTGTTGTTATTGCTGTTGTCGTGGTAAACATTTTTATGCATTCTTTGTTTCAATACCGATTTCTAAAAAAAAACAGAGTAGGCAAAGCAACAAAAACAAAAAACCTCAATGCACTTAATAGTGTGAACTCAACAAAGTGTAAAGTGAAAAAAATTAATAAAAAAGGAGGAAAGAAAATGCTTTCCAACATCTTAATAAATTGCTATGGGACTTTGAGCACAAAGCACTTTGTTGCAAAAAAAATTTTTTTTTTTAAATTATATTTAATAAACGTGAGACTTTTTTAAAGATTATTGTTTAAAATATTTCTAGAAATAAAATTTTATCAGATACGAGTATATAAATATGGCACAAAGTCTAAGTCCTTGTCACAAAGGCAAAGTGAAGAGTTTTAGATTTGTTTGCTTTGCTTAAGAAACTGTCATTGAAAAAGCGAGAATTTGCTGCAATAGAGTCAGAACTTATGAATGTTAAATTATGAGCTGAGAACACAAATATATTTCTCAAATGAATACCTTTATTTCATTTAAAAAAAACTATGATTTTAATGCAAAAAGTGTTAATTTTAGGGTTAAAAAGTCTTAATGGCCTCAAAGGAGTTTAAACGATATTTAACATTTTCAACGCAATTTTCTCAGTTCAAATTTTTTTTTGCAGGAAAAACAAATGAAGGAATATGTACGTAAAAAATAATATTATGAAATACAATTTTAATTATTTAAAAACACGGATTGTACACCATGTTTGTTAATATACAAAATAAATAAAACGAGCAAAGAATTGTTAAAATAAAAATAACACCAGAATACATAAAGAGTTAAAAAAATACAGACCTTATAATAAACAAAGTTAGGTCTAAATAAGACAACAGCAACGTCGGAAATATTGCACGTCATTCTCTTCGCATCACTTTTCGATTAAAAAAATTTTTAAATCGTTTCAGATAGTACTGGGTTCTGCGGTCACAAACATAAAATACAGAAAAGTGATTATCTGCTCCGTTTTTAAAGTCGACTAAAGAAACCATATTTACGAAAGGTTTGGCTGCATAAAATATTTTTGAATAAACAAAAAAATAAAAACTAAAATTTAAAATAATTTGGAAGCATAAAGTTTATCAGTTTTCCATAAACATCCAATAACATTTTTTATTTAGCGCCTAAAACTTTTAGATAAGGCACCTGCAAATTCGTATGAAATTTGTAGCTCTTTTTATGAAATTTTTTATTAAATTTATTTAAACTTTCTTAAATACCTTTTAGGGAAAGAGATCATTTAATTAATAACTTGGTATATTTAGTCTATAACAATTTCCTTCAATTTGCAATTGACAGCAAGATAACCGTTATCGAGTAGCAGCAATGGCAGTCACTGTTGAATGAGTCTCATTTTCCCAAAATTTCGGTCCATCGATACTCCAGCCATAAATTTGCAATAACCAGTAAAACGTTATAACGCGTTGTGAATTTATTTGTATCGATTTCCTGAACGTCAAATCTCATTTTTTAATAACAGAGCTGTCAAGGTAAAGATGTGCTGCAACACTTAACATATTTAGCTCGAAAAATCCATAAAGTAACATCGCTTATTTTTTAATTAGTTTCTTGTTCTGAAGCTATATTTGACTCTTTTTATATGGGATTTTTTAAAATTATTTTTATGTATTTAAAAGAAAAAACTTTGAATCGTGTTTTATTTCTGATATAACTTTCATTATCACAGCCCTTAAAAATATGTCACACGCTTCTTAATAATCAATTCTATTTAGGTTTATGTTTCGTCATCAATTAAAAGTTGTTTAAATTCTGCTTATAATTTTTTGTAAAATTGAAGCACGTGTATGCAAACGAATGAATTTCTATTTTAAAATTTTTGTTGTAAATATACTTTTGCACAAAAAACAATCTGAAATTATAATTTGATACTAATAAACTTTCAACACAGTTGCATGTTAACTTTTATAAATAATTAAGGCAGCAACAATTTCAACAAAATTTAAATTTTTGTGAATCGCACAAATATTTATGGAGTTTTAACATGCTTCTCTTAAAATAAAAATACATACACAAGCTCATAAATTTAGCATGTTCTACAGAGATTTTTTTCTAGTTCATTTTATAAACTTGGTAGAAAGAGAAACCCAAAAAAAAATTATTTAAAATAAATCTACAAACAAATTTTAGTATACTTTTGCAACAAAATTTTGGTAAAATTGAAAAAAAATTGGAAATATTAAAATGACATGAAATAGATCTTTTAATATGGGACAAAATTGCTTAAATGACAAATGATGCATCCAGAAATTAAAGCATGAATATAAATGATATTTATCGGTAAAATCCAATTCTTAATTTAGTTTTGTAACATTTGCAAAATTTAATTTGAATTTTATTTATTTTGCAATGACAACAAACAAACAAATTATATGACAAAAATTAAAATTTTTGATCTACACTTATATATATCAGCTCTTCTTCTCTCTTATAAAAACGATTAGTTAAATGAGTGACGGTTTGCTATAAATAAAATTTCGAAAACAAATTTTAGCTGGACACAGTGAAGCCAGTATAAACAAACTCACACTCACAATAACTTTGCTGTACAAATATTTATGTTTTCGTTTAATTTCTAGTACCATAAAATAGTTACTATCATAAACTTTAGCATTTATTTATAATTTTGTGGCACGTCAATGATAATTAAAAATAAATCAATTTTCACAAAAACAAATTTGCTAAAAACAAAAAGCTAAACGCTTATCAAAACACTTACGCATTTACGCAAATATGCAGACATCACAAGGATAAATAAACCAATACTCATGCAATAAGATAATAGGAAAACATGCAAACAAATATCCATGGGATATACAATGTATTTATGATTGATTTAATGAGAGATGAATCACATATAATGGGTGCAAAATTTAATATTTAGTACCAGTTATAAAGTTTATTGTACTGTTTGAGTGTTTTAAAAGTTTTTAAACCAAATCTTGACTTTATTTTGTAATAATCCTTCAGCCCACGCAATGAAAATAAAATAAATTAATATTTTGCATTAAATTATTTAAAGATCAATTTTGGCAGTAATAAAAACTCTACGTTAATAATGATGTTTTTGGATATTTTTCGATTTTACAACTTGAAAACAATTTTTGATTTTAAATTCTTTTTGGAAAACATTTATTTAAAAACAAAAAATGAGGTGGAAAATGAATATTATAGAAACTACAAACTGAATGACAAAACAAATTTTACCTTTTACATTTTTTGATGTAGAATATAAAAATACATAATGTTGCAAAAGTACCTTACATTCCTGACTTGTACCAGCTAGGGAACAACAACTACTACTGGCATAACTGACCAAATTTCGTTACTTTCGTTTCATACAATTAATAGTTGTGCGTTAAAATAATATGATACTTAAAATGCATTTAATTTAGAAAGCTAAAATTTGTAGCACTTAAATATATTATATTGACTTTATTTTTAGATTTTTTTTCTCTGTAAAAGAATAGATTTAAAAAATATTTGTTAGATTTTATTAAGCACAAAGTCATAAATCCGGTTTTATATAGATTCAGAAATAAATTTTTTACAGCGGCTTTTCTACGCCGAATTATTAAGCAGCATATTAATTATTCCCTTGCAGAATCTTTTAAACTTTAAATGTTCTAATATCTCTAAGTTTTATATAAATTATTTTCTCTAGTTAAAGTAAGAAGAATAAGTTATACGCAACAGAAGTTATTAATGAAACTTTGAGTTATATTTTATTTTCAGGCACAAAATATTTTGTTTAGAATTTTGTTTATTCTTTGGATATGTGGCACAGTTAAACAAAAGCTGATATAAACTATTGGTAATTTGTGTACGTGTATACAAACACTTAATTTGAATCTTCTACAATTTCGTGTGACAGTATCTGTTTTTGTAGCAAATATTTATAAATTCCAAGTTTGTGTGAACGTCGAAGATTTTAATCCTTGATTGGATATTTAAAAATCATTTAGTGAACATACAATGATAAATGGCCAGTCTTTTGAGTCCTAAAACCAAAAACTACAACTACAACAATACTTTAGTAGTTAGTGTATGTTTTTGTTGTTGCCTGATAGATTTTACGTAAGTTTATTTTTATATTCAATTAATTAATTATTTAACGAATGAGTAAACCAGAAAGTGTATTTTATTCTGTTGGTATATAAATTCTACTGTTCTCTCTACAATTTATCACAATTAATAACGAACTTAAGCCAAAAGTGAATAATACTTAATTTATAAAAAAATAGTTCAAATTAAAGACATTATGAAACTTGTAAGTTACATGCAGTGTCCACGACTTCGTCCGCATGTTATTTAGAATTTTTTTAAAATTTTATTGGTTAGTTTCACACTTTTATCAACTTGTTTTTACTAACCAAAAGTATTCTATATTTGAACCAAGGTTCTATGTGACCTTCCAGCCAGCAGTTTTCACGTGATGAGAACACAGAGAGACAAAAATTCCAAAAATTAGAGTTTTTATTCCATTTCAATCACTATCTACACCAACATTAAAACTTTCAAAAATATTTCATGTACAGGAAGGACTCTGTTACTGTTTTATTATATTTACAGATAAAGGATGTCTTTGAAAAAGTTAAAAAACTTGAATCAATACTTTCATTTGCTATTAAGCAACGCTAAGGTGACAAATACTGGTAAAACCTAAATTAGCAAAAAAGGAAATAATTCCGATATGTGCAAGCTTGAACGTCTTAATCATGTCACTATTGCAACATCCTTAAAATTTTGGTCTTATTTTTAATTTTTTATTCTTTTTTTCACAGCGGATATTAAAAAACCTTAAAAGTGTGCCTGCTGCAATTTACAAACCCAGCCACGTGCATGAATATCACCACCTTTAACTTTTTTTATTTATTACTGTAGCGTACATATTTGTACAAATTTGAAGAGTTAGCCCATCACAGTTTGGAACATCCTTTGATTTTTAGTGTTTGTCGTTTTGGACTGAATTACAACACCATCTGCAAAAAGCGAAAAATTCCATTAAGTCAAATATGACAGAATGAGAATAATATTTACTAAAAAACCGCTTTTTTCATATATCTTTCTGAAATAGTTTGATTACAAGCCATACCTGATACACACAATTATTAAAGGGTTTCTGCCGAGACATCAATTTTTGAATTTATCAAATTTACTGTTAATAGTTCTCATTCGATTATAGACTTTTTTTTATTAAAAGGACATCTTTAGTTTAATAAAACTGTAGGAAAAAGTAACGTGATAATTTGAGTTGAGGTCGTAGAAATAGCTTATGTCAGTGCCTTAATTAATAATATATTTTGGATAGTTTGCACCCTTAATAACAAAATACATAGAGAATTGTAAATAATTAAAAATGGTTTAAAATATAAATAAGTTTATATTTGAAACTGTGACTTGTATTACTATGATTAGTTCAAAGCACCATATTTCAAACGTATTATTTTGATTCAAGATGTGTTTTATGACATTTTTAAAGAATGTGCTAAAGATAACAATATATAACAGTCTAATTACTTAAGATTCTAATATCACAAGTTTTTATCAATTTTTGCTCAAATTTTATAGATATCAAGGTAGCACAAGGACTTCCTTATCTGTTTATGATTGCATAATTTTACTTCAAATAGAAGTCTCTTAATATTTTTATTAATTTAGAGCTATTGGATAATTAATTAATGCTTAACTGCTCCACTTCATGAGATAACCAAAGTAAGATAATTTGTTTGTCAACAACAACAGATACATCTACAAAGAATGAAACTCAAATGTATATCAAAGAATTTCTCCCTCATCTTGGTTTTTCGCTTTTTAATTCTTTAAATTTTTATGTAAAAACAAATAAAAATTAAAATAAGGGAATATTTAATTATAGGATAACCTTAAATATTTATAAACCAACACATTTTATCTCATTTTTTAAACATACAGGTTTACATGCCTCTTTATTTCTTTTTCTCTACAACGTGCAAAGTAAAAATGTGCAGAAAGAAAAGAAAACAAAAATTACAGAAAAGAACGACTACAAAGTATTTTAAAAGGATATAAGATATTTAATTATTTTAAGTGAATTAATTGGTTAATTACAAAAAAATGGTGGACATTGAAGGGAAAAATCTTTTATAAGGTTTTTTTAAAACTTAACTACCACACACGCACACGCAACAGAAA
This sequence comes from Cistogaster globosa, assembly GCA_937654795.1. Lineage (NCBI taxonomy): Eukaryota > Metazoa > Arthropoda > Insecta > Diptera > Tachinidae > Cistogaster > Cistogaster globosa. Next base: position 42,532,978 of record OW569403.1, on the reverse strand, counting down.
GAGAGAAAGATAGAGAGAGACAGAGAAAGAAAAAGAATGAGATTTTATGGCCTCCAGGTGATTTTGACAAGAAATCGGCATATTGGCAAAGAAAAATCGTCTTTGTCGGCAATTTAATTTAAAAAAAAAATTAACAAAAAATGAACTAATTTATAAAGAAAACCATCTTATATACAATTAAAAATATTTTTGTTAACAAAATAGAAAAATTCTGTATAAAATAATATTTACAATATTTGTATAAAATAAAAAAAAATAAATTGCTTCCGCTCTTGGTTTTTTTTTTTTTTTTTTTTTTTTTTTTAATAACGTTTATTTAACAAAATTTCTTATAATTAAACTATAAATAAACAAACAGTAGTAAATTTAAATATAAATATAGTACGCAGTCCCTTAATCGAGCTCTCTCGTACATTTTACATTAACAATATTAATTCTTTTTAAGAGTATTATATATTATATAAACCAAAATGGGTGCCATTATAAAATACATTATGTAAAGAAAAAGTTGAAAAAAAATTACTTTCATATTTATTTAAGGGTAAAATGACAAAAGTTATATGATAAAAGAAGCAATTTGTATATAACATTAAATGTTAGCCACCAGTATTTATTTATATTAATGTTTGGAAACATATTTTTATCTTTTAAATACAGACTTGTATCAAATCTTCTATTTTCTATAGTTAACTGATTGCAAAATATTGCTTTTTGTGTGGCTCGTCTATATATGTGGTAGAATATAGGAATACCTGTTTCATTTTGCATTAAACCTTGACTATCTAGGTATAAGAAGGCCTCCGGTGGTGCATATCCGTTCTGAAGTGTTTTGTATATATATTCTCCATTCACGTAGTATGGCGCCATTATCATGTTATTTTCAGTGCAATTAAAGCTTCTCGAAATGTGGTTTCTAATTAAAAATATTATGAAATTGTCAACTCGGCACGTATTTGCGGCATTATATAATTTGCTGTTCGATATATAATTTTTAAATTACTATTTTTTGATCTGTAAAGAGACGTACATGCTCTCAAACATTTTCTTTCAAAAACTCGCATTTTTTCCATGTAAGCAAGAGAAATGTTAAACCAAATTTGGCAACCGTACGTCAAAATTGGTCGTATTAAAGCTTGATATAAAATAATCTTAATCCTAGGATTAATATATTTTGAAAAAAAATGTTTTTTATAAATGAAAAAGGCATTTCTTGCTTTTGTAATTTGAAGGTTGATATGATTGTGGATGTATAAAAACTTATCAAGGTGTATGCCCAGATACTTAACCATCTGTTTATTAGAAATATTATTAGAATAGGATTTTATTCCAAAATCCTTCCAATATTTTCTAATATTGCAATTACATTTTCCCACAGGTGGCCGAAAAAGAATAGTTTCGCATTTTTCAATATTTATTTTCATTTTCCAGTTAATGGCATACTTTTCTACGTAATTGAAATTATTTTCTAATTTATTATTAATTTTTTGAATTTCATTATCGGAATGAAAAAAAATAATATCATCGGCGAAAGCAATAATGTTATCGACTAGCTGCAAAAGATCGAAAATAAATATGTTAAAAAGAGTTGGTGAGTTTACCGTTCCTTGCTGTAAACCATTAACTATTACAAACTTTTTGGTACTCATTTCGTTTTTGTTTTATACAAAAAAAAAAAAAAAACTTATTATTCAACATATAATATATGAGCATGTCAAGATGGAATGGAGTATTGTATTTTATCAGCTTGTATATTAACCCTGGGACCCAAACACTATCAAAGGCTATTTCAAAGTCTACCAGACAGGCGCCTGTACATAGGGATTTATTCCAATTATAGTAAATATTTGACGTTAAATAGTGAATAGCATGGATAGTGGAATGTTTGAATTTAAACCCAAATTGTCTCTCGTTAATTAATTTATGATTTTTGCAAAATTTAAGTATGTTATTATTTACACAGATTTCAAAAACTTTAGTTATATTTGGTAGCAAACTTATTGCACGAAAATTTTTAGGATCGCTCAAATCCTTACCTTTTTTAGGCAAGATTACTACTTTCGCAGTTTTCCATGATCGCGGAAAATTGGAATTATTAAGCATGTTGTTGAAAAGTGTACAATATTCTAATATTATTTCCTTTGGTATGTTCTTTAGAATAAAATTGGGAATGTTATCTAACCCGGAAGACAGCTTTTTTCTTAAGTTATTAAATATATAAAAAATTGACTCTTTTGTTAAAAAGTAATCTTCAACAAAAGGATACTCTAAGTTATTGGCTATTTTGGCTTCATTAAATGTGGTAAGTGTTGATTTGTTTTTTTTTGTTTGTTTTTTTTTTTTTTCTAAAAAACTGGAGAAACAATTATCAACGTCGATGTGCAAATCGTTATCAGGGTCAATCTCCTTAAAAGAGTGGACTGATTCAAGATAAGCTCCGATTACATTTAAAATTTGGTCCTGTTGACTTATTATGTATTTATTATTTTGCTTGTCTTTTTCTAATTCTGCTGGGTCTATTCCCGCATTTCTAAGCCAGATTTCCCTATCCGTATCAATTTTTAAAATATCAATATTAAGCGCAGGCGATGATTTAAATTGCCTTTTAACTTCCTTAAATATATTCGCTGAATTCTTACTGTCTAAGTTAGCTAGTTTTTCCCGAAAATGGTTGTTAACAGAGAGAGTAAAATTATCTTTAATAAGTTTTCTTATTAATTTCAATTTAGTTTTCAGTAAATTAAGGTCTACTTGTGTTAAAGAATGTTCTAATCTGTTGTGTTTCTTAATCTCACTTAAAATTTTGCTTTTTTCTGTATGTAGCTTCTTTATAATTAAGTTGGTAAATTTTGAAATTGTGTCACCGTTTCTAAACTTTGGCACGGAATTATCGACGGCGTTAGATATAAATTTATTTAACTTAAGTAAGTAGAAGTCTATTTCAGCATTTGAAAGATTTCTATTATTTGGAACTTTATCATTATTAATAAATTCATTAAGTAAACTATTAATAAATTTTTTTAAGTTTATTTTTTTGTAATTGAGTTGTAGTTCAGGTGAATTTTTGAAAAAAGCAAGAGGGTGGTCGTTTTCTTTATTCAAAACCATTATTTGAAGTGCGTTATGATCGCTGTCGTAGTCCAAAGTTTTTAAGCAATTTAATGTATGGTTTTCCCTGCGTATATTGAAACGGGAGTCAGCAACGCATATATCTAAAAAGGACCCACATCTTGGATATGATGGTGACGTGGAAGCATAAAAATTACATCTAAAGTTTATATCGTTGCAAAAAAGCCATTCATTACCCCAATCTGTATGTTTGCAGTTGAAGTCACCTGCTAATATATAAAAATTGTCCTGAATACTGCTATTATTGTAAATTTTGTATTTTATTTCATTTCTAATCAGAATTGCAGTTCCCCCACTCGTTGAGCATTTCTAATTATATATTAATCATTAAAATTAACTTTGTGTCTTGCATTTAGTTTTGTTTCGTATAATAATATTAAGTCAGGATTATGTAAATTTATAAAATGGCTTAATTCAAATCTCCTGCTTAAATTTATTAAAGAATTTACGTTAATTTCTATTATGTTTAGGTTTTTTACAAATGTTTCACCCATTTTGGCAATTTACTTTTCTAGCATTGTTTTTGTAAATTTACTATTTGATTGGTTAAATTATGCATTGCATTCTTGAACTCGTCTAAAACTAGGTTAATTGTGTTATTATTGTTAACATTTTTAAGGTTGTCATTTCTTAATATATTTGCGTATGTTTGGATTAAAATTATTTGATGTATTATTTGCTCTTTTCTGTATCAGTCCCTGTTTTCTTGCTTGCAGCTTTTGTTGAAGCTCCTTGTATTTTTCGCATCCCTTGTATGATGCTGGATGCCCATACTTATTGCATAGTACACAAAACAGTTGGTCCCTTTCCGTTTCAGCTATTTCTTTACGAAGACATTTCCCATTTCGTGTTGTTCTTTGCATTTGACACATCTTGTTGATAAAAAAAACAATTTGATGCGCTGTGAAAAAACTTTGACAATTTCGGCATTGAGGAATATCCGATATTCTTAAGGCCTCCCAACGAATACTTCGATAAAGAAGTCCCTTTATAGATTTTAGTTCATTTATTTTGCTTTCGTTGCTTGTTTGCACTATGAATATTGGAAGATCGTAACCGCCTTGTATTGATTTTTTAGTTTTAAATTGGCTGACTTTAATAAATTTTAAGTTTTCATTTTCGAATTTACTTAACTCGTCAAAAATAATTGTGGGATCAGTATTACCACTAAGTCCTTTTAGTAAGTAGGTTTTAGTTTTATTAGTTTTTGGTGTAAATGTGAAAAAATTTGTTTTTTTTTTTTGGAGGTAGGTTTTGAGTCTATTGAAGTCATTTAATGTAGACATAAACAGAGATAATTTTTTGTTTCTTAATTCTTTAATTTGAAATTCTTTTATTTTGAGTCCATTTGTAATAAACTCAATGAGTTCATTGCATTCCACATCAAATATGTTAAGAGGTGGTATCTTGTTGTTTTTGTTGATGTTAATTGCTTTATTCACTGTATTTGCATTGTTCTCTTTGTTTGAAGAGTTAATGTTTGCACAGTCACTCGGTGTACTTGCATTATTATTTGTTTGCACATGTTTTTCAAATTTTTTTAAACATTCCACATTGCATTCTTCCTCGTGATCAAGAATAGGGTAATAATTGTTATTTATTTGTTGTTTAGACATTGTGTTATAATTTGTGTCACTTTTTCTTTTAAGATTTTTTATTTCATCATTTTGCATTAGGGAATTTACTATTTTATTTGTTTCATTATTTAACGCAGAGTTTTGAGCTAATAGCTCACTCATATTTTTGTTGCTATGTTTTATAGAGTCTTTTGCTCTTGTTTTTGACACCTTTAATTAAAAAAAAAAAAAAAGTTAAAATAACAGCACAAAATTGTTGTGTGTTAAAAAAAAGAATGCACTTTGTACAAATCGAAAAAACTTGTATTGATCTCCGCTAAGCGTCTGCTTATCATGACAGTCACGATTGCTCTCTTCCGCTCTTGGTTTTCTATAGGGAAAAAAATAAAATATTTTCATTTACTTTGGTCATTAGAGTCACTTACAGTAGTTGTATAAGATTTCTCATAAGGTTAATCTTTCTGAAATCTCTTCTCTTCACCATCGGTTTTTTACTCTGCTAATTATTCAACCTTTTGTTGCATTATAATTCTGCTGCGGCATTCGTTGCACGAAAACATATTTCTTTCGCTGAACTGTTTATTTAATTTCTAATAATACAAAATCAAAATCATATGATAAAAAGTTATAACATCGGTCACAGGTTTAACACTCTTAATATGTTTTTTGTACTTTTTAGAAGCCAAAAATAAAAAAACATTAAAAACGTATTTATTGTGGGATGATGTAAGTAAAACATACCTTTTAAAACTTTTTTCATTAAAAAATTAAATAAAATAAAAATAAAGTAAATTAAATAATTACCCGATTTGATTTTTTTCAAGTGTGTTCTCAACTTATGATCAACGATACCTAAATACCAAAAAATTTATGATTTATCATTTTATTACAATTTGATGATTTTTTTTAACTTACAAACTTAATTATTAATTTTTCTTTGCTTTAAGCATTTTTAAAATTGGTCCATTTTTGATAATATTATAAAAATCACACAAAACTAATTAACTTTTTAAAAATGTGTTGTGAAAGAATTCGTCAGCATATTTTTTTTTTGACTTACATTACTTCATTATCAAGTATACCTTTTTCCAGGAAACAGCGAACTTAATAAAGATGTTTAATAAGTGGAACAATTATTCAGTGATACCCAAAAGTAATATTTAATTCTTAAACGAGCAAAGTTACGGCGTTTATAAAAAAATCGGCTTTTTTAGAGCAAAAATGTTTAAATCGGAACTTTGATAATTTTGAGGAAAAATATCAGCTAAATGTCGATAAATCGGTAAATAGGGTAGGATTGCCTCCAGTATTAAGTAGCAGAAAATTATTACAAGTTAGACAAATTATTGTGAAGAAAATTTTTCTAGAAGGAGTACTACTACAATTTAAAATATTATTAGGAATTAATAAAACAACTAAAATTTTCCTTTTTTACATTTAAAGTAAAAACTAAGCTACAGGGGTCTGAATGCGTATAATAAATTTTATAATACAAAGAATAAACTCTAGCCTCCCTACTATGCATGACTTTTTACTTGTATTTTAATTCTATACACCTTTTGTTTAATCGACTATTTTGCCAATGCTAAATAAACGAAACGTTGTCAAAGTATTTTTGTTTACAATAGTACATTTTAGTTTATCATGAACTCACCCCTCGACAAGCGAATTTTTCGCTTCGTTTAATAAAACTCTTTTTAAAGTAAATTTTATAAATTCCAAGCAACCAAAGACATGCAAAAGAAGTGAATAATTCATAGGTTCTAATTAAAACGAACCGGTTCAATTAGGGCAAAAAAACATAATTTCAACATCAGCTTGCTTTTAGGGAGCATGGGTTCACAAAACGGCTTGGCGTTTAAATGAAACACGTAAAAATTCAATGATTACGATACATTTTAATATCTTTCACCACAAAAAATGGAAAAAGGGTATATCTTAGTTTGTCATTGCGAACAATGAGTAAAAGAAAGTTTGTATACGTCAGTCGATCAGACATACATTTCATGTCCTTCAAGAACCACGTCTGGCTCTAATTTTTCTATATCATTTGGAAGAGTGAAGTAATCCAATACAAAAAAAAAAAAAAATATATGGGGCGATAAAAAATAAGAAAAAAAAATCAAGTAAAAAAAATTAGCGCTCGCCCACATTTGCCGAGTTACGGGCCTCTGAAATTTTTAATTTCAATATCAAAATGGGTAGGTACCATTAAAGAGATCTTTAAAAATAACCGATGACATTTTTATGTACTTTTTTTTAATATTTTAAGTCACGTGAACTTTACCTACAGGTGTTTTTTTGATTGTAGTTACTTAACTAAACTTGTAAATAAATGGTAAAGGCTACATAAGATTTGGCATAGCATTCTTACTTGTTAGAAGTAATATGGCCGATTTATATGATACTCGTAATATCCAATATCGCTTGTCACTTCTTCATGTTAAGAATATATTTTATTTATAATTAACTTTCAACTATGATATCATTAGTTAAATTTTAAGTATATTAACCGATTTTTCACCAATTTTTTTTCTGTGTATTTGTGTGTGTGTGAACTTTGTTTAAACAATTTAATATTGAATGATCGTAAATTACTCCTGGTATTTTAATTGAATTAGTTGAATGGTATGGATGTGAAAATTTGCCACCACACTTTAATCAAAATTATTTTAATTTCTGTTATAATTAATAATAATAATTTCAATAAAATTAATTTCTCTTTTTTAAATTATCTTAAAAGTGAAAATAAAATGAACTTAACGCAAATTAAATAAATCATTTGTTTATAAAATGAGACTTAATGACAAGAACGACATATTAATCCTGAACAAATTAATAGACTTTTATTAATTTTAAAACACCTGCTGCTTATTGATTAATTTTTTAATGTTGCCCGTTATATACCGCCAATCCATATATATATATGACAGAGTGTTCATTATAAACGTAGTTATTTGTATGAAATATTTTTCCAGCGAGCACTAAAAAGTTTTTGTTAATTAAAAAAGTTTGTTGTAACCGTGTTTGGTATTAAAATAATTTGTTCTGATTTTTATTAAACTAACTCTGACTTTAAATTAATAACTAGTTATTCTACATACTGTTGGAAATTTGCTGGTTATAAGTGTTTGTTTTTATTTTTTTGTACTAAAATTCTTTCAATATAAAACTTTAAACAAATCAAGTTTAAATTAATTCATGTTAAAAAAATATAGTTATTTAAGTAATTACATTGAAATAATTGAAGACAACGTAACAACTCAAATAGTAAAACGGGCATTAAAATAAACACAAGAGTATTAGATCGTCACACGTAATTATTATAAATTATTTTTAACAAATATTTTGTCGTCACAAAAATCACACACATACATTTCTATATTTATGCCATAGAGTGGTAATAATACTTATTACACTCTTGACGGTAGAAGGAAGGGATTTTTGTTAACGTACAACCAAATTAATAAATTATTTATTCTGTTTGTATTTATTTTCTACTTCATAAAATCAATTTAGTTTTCTCTACAAACGTATTTGTTTTTGTTTTAAATATATAAAGGAATGGTTTTATATACACAGGTATCTAAACCCACGAATTTTTCAAAAACAAAAAAATAATCGAATCATTTAGTAAAGAAAAATCGATAAGTTGGTTTTATAATTATCTTTTAAAAACTTAAGCTGTTATGTTTTCTTATTCGTAACGTTGTTTTGTTTTAATGTATCTTGGTTTATTTGTGCATGTATCAGCTATAGAAATTTCACATAAATTACTAATTCCATTAAAATGCTGTAAAAATCGGAACAGTCTAAAAAAACCTGCTATCATTGCATCAAATATGCAAACAAACACTTAACTCAAAAAAAAAAAAAAAAAAAAAACAGGCATAGGCTTGAAATGATTTGAAAATTGATCGAAAGAAAAAAACCGTACAAAAACAAATGATTACTAAATAATATAAAATTCAAAATAAAAAGCATACTTCTTAATTAAGAAAAATTAAATATTTTTAAAGCGAACAAATTTTACGGCACGACTCTTTGCTTGTATGTGCCAGCTCTTAATATGTATTATTTTTATATATTTGTTTATAAATTTGGTCATATAAAGCACAACTGAGATTATAAATATATTTACAACAAGAAAAAAAAATTAAAATTACAAAATAAAAATTATAGGTAGGGGTGTTTCTAAGATCATATGTGTATCTTAAAATAAATAGAGAGTGCAAAAAATTTTATTGAAAAGTTCTTTATTTAGAAAAAAATCAAATTATATTGCAATAAATTTAATGCTACAAAATAAACTTTCAACAAAACTTACCTACAATAGAAAAGTATTAAATGCAGTAATTATTTGTGCTAGTTTGATGTTTCCTTTGCACCTAAATGAAAATAAAGTCTGTTGCATACATTTCACTTAAGACCGTCTTCACTTGCTGTTTGTTTGGTTTGGTTGGCGAGCACTTTCGATATGAGAACATCGTTTTCAAGCCAAGTTTTGATATTCTTATATCAAAAGCGTTTGTTAAAAGTACCAAACAAACAGCTGTTAACGACGGTCTTTACCGAAAGGCATGACAACGATATAATGTTTACTGGCGGAACCAATCCAATTAACTTAATAGCAAAAACAAATTCATTTATTTTTTAGTACCTAGAAATTTTTGGAATTTTAGCTACTAAAATCAAGCTGTTTAACGAATTAAAACAAGGCCGCACTCACCTTCTGCATTCTTATTACCACTGTTCACCTATTTATTAAATGAAGAGGAGATAGCCGACTGCTTCCATTTCGCCTTATTGATGAGCAATGAATAAAACATTTTACATTTATCAATAACAATTAATACTTAATAAGACTTTTTCACAATGAAAACGACAGTACCTCCAATAGCAGTCACAAGACACTACGCTCGGTTCCTCGCGCAGAATGGCACTGGATGTGCATTAGTGGTGTCGCATACCAGACTAGTTCAAATTCCCCGCAGTGTTTAAAAGGAATTGCCCGGATTCACCTTCTAGCGCCATATTTGAAACATCCTTGTATTTATTGACTTTAATTGGAGGTTATGTACGAACTTATAAGAGCTGTTTTGTTTACTATATACAAGATTAGCGATCCAACAAAACCGAACGTATTACTCAATTTAATATTAGATTACAATATAATAATGGATTAGATTAAGTTAGCCTTTAAGGCTTGCAATCGGACTTACTGCCGATTTCTTTACATGCGAACGAATACTTCTTTCGCATACTTGTATGGAAAACAATAACAAAATATAAAGAATTGTTCTTGTTTTCAATATAAATGCGAAAAGCAGATAAACTTTAGATTATATTTTATTGGCCTTTAAGGAAGAAACTGATGCAACTTAGGTACTTAGCAATTTAAAAAAAATTTAATCAGTCTCTTTTAGGTTGGTACGTACTGTTTCTGCTTCTATCTAAGATTGTTTCGTTCTGTTTCAGTTGTCACACTCAAAGAAATTTATGGAACTTTATCAAATAGTCAAGAATGTAATGCACATGACTTCCGTAAGTTGCAAGTAAAAAATTCATCTATGAGATAAAAAAGAGCTTGAAATTATGAAAAGTTATTTAAAGTTTAAAGTTATTATTTAAAAGAGGTAATAAAAAACTCAATTTATCGCAAAAAAAAAAAAAAAGATTTGCAAAATTTGGGTGTAACTTCTAAGATTTTTAATTAAGAAAAACTTGTTAAAATATTGCAGACTTTAACGGTCAGGTCATCAGAAATTATTTAAACCAGTTTTGGTAAAGCGATATCAAAAATCCATTACTTTAACTTATACTTGGTGATTACTGTCACTTTACAATAAATTCTATGCAATAATAAACTTTAGCCTAACTAAAAATAATTATTTATTTACAAATAAAAAATAAAACATATTTCTCGCTTTTGTTAGTTTATTTTTTTTTTTTTTTGCACTACGTTTATATTAATGTTATTATAGTTGCTCATTATTACTATTTCAATAAATCAAAGCTATAATAATTATTATTTAATTATAATTAAAAACTAAAGCTTTTAAATATAGATATATGAACAATTGCATTTAATTATTGCATTTATATACAAAAACATTAAGAGTATTAAAAAAGTTTTACAATTCAATTGCACTTTTTATACTTAAAAAAAAAAACTTTATAATGATGTAAAATATTATTGCTAATACATAATCAGTAATAAATAATTTATTTTGTGGCATTTTTGTCAAATTAATTGTAAATATTTTATTTTATTATTGAGAAAAAAAAAATATTTAAATACAGATTAATTATAGAAATAATTATGTTTGTTCTTGATTTAAAATTTTCCTAAATCTATTATCTCGCTTATTGTAAATAGCAATATGTAATATATATATATAATACACATATTAAACATATTTACTTATATACAAATATTTTAATGTATAATTGTTAAGGGAGTTCACTTTTGAAGTGAAAAATTTATTATTTGTGTATAAGAAGATTAATAAATTATAAAAACCATATACCATTTCACGTATTGCTCTTTTTTGTAAATTTCACAGCCATGAAAATTGTATGAATCGATTTACGTTAGTCATCTCGGAAAAAAATTTCTATTATTGTTTTTAATAAATACAATCAATTATGTGTACCTTTCGAGCACTTTTTATGATGGTTCTTCATAATTCGTAATTTATAATTTTTAGGGGGCATGAAAATTTCATGGACCAGAACACGGGTGCTTTTGATTTGCAGTCAAAATAAAACTATAAATAAATTTGTTGAAAAAATGGTATCCAGCAAAAACTTAAATTCACAAATGAGTTTGCAATTCAATACTCATGTAAAGAACTTATAAGAGGCTGTGTGTGTCTTTTGTAAGTACAACCTCTACTATAAGATGAAGTTTAAATGGTGTTCTCATATTTTTAAATATTTAAAAATAGCTTCCGGCTGCTTAGAATTTTATAAGAAAAATGAAATATTATCGTCGGTCACAGGTTGAAAACTCTTGACATGTTTTTTTTACTTTTCAGAAGACAGAAAAAAGTAATTACTCTGTTGCTAAACCGTGTTAGTAGTGAATAAAAAAACAAAATTATCTACGTCATCTGTAATTATGGGTGATATATGTATTAAGGAATCAGAGGCTCTCGATGTTCTTGGCATTCAGTGCGATGTTCGTTGGAGCAAGCACATTTTTCATATTGCAAAAGAAGCATTCAAGTGCTTAGGTTTTCTGAAACGGTGTAAGAAATACTTCACTCCATCTGATCTTCTTACTATCAATGTCACCTTTATCAGACCAAAAATGGAATACAACTCTCATGTATGGGCCGGTGCTTCAAAGTATATTTTGTAGTTACTCGACCGCGTACAGGAGAGAGCGAAGAAACTCATCGGTGACAGTAGGGTATCCAGCTCTATTGACTCACTGGAGCATCGACGCAATGTGGGATGTGTTTCACTGTTTTATTGTTACTTCAACGGAATGTGCTCTAATGAAATCAGGGAGCTTGTTCCTGAAAACCGTTATTTCATACGCGCAACGCGATCTGCATCAAGAGCGTATTCCTTTGTGGTCAATTGGATAGTAAATCGCACAACGCATTACAGAGAAAATTCGTTTTTTAGCCGAACAGTTCGTATGTGGAATAAACTCCCTGCAGAGATCTTTCCTGACACTTTCAATGTGCAAAGATTCAAATCAAATGTTCACGAGCACTACTCCCTCTATCCCCCATCCCACAACCTAATTTCCTAGTTCTGGCACAATGCATTGCATAAGTAGGGGTCGTCCCCTGAGTGCTAGTCCTAACTAAAAAAAAAAAAAACAAAATTAGCAGGAAATACGTTAAAAAATAAAGCTATTGAAATAATTTTTATTAAAAAAAAAATAAAAACAAATAATTACCCGATTTGGTTTTTTGCGAGTTAAGAGTGGTCAACCTGTGACTGATGATATGTAAATCGTTATAAACAATTATATTTTTGAAAACTAATTCTGTCTGTCATTGATAAGAGAACAAATTTTTCTAAAATAAATAAAGAACTATTTAAGATGAAGCAGCTTATATCTGCTAGCCTTAAAATCACAAATAATAACTTTTTTTACACCTTAAGAGCACAAAAGCTACAATAAATGAGTCAGTAAAATTTCATTTCTGCTTCATATGGTTTGCTGAATGAAAGAAATTATTCTATACTAAACATTGGCCTCTTTATATTCATTATAAATATTGTATAAGTTGATATTCTTTAATAGCTTGTATATATCTAAGAGATATTCTGCAAAGAAGATTGATCTATATGATTATAAAATAGAAGCTTAAAATGAATCACTCTAATTGATAAACTTTTATACAATAGGAACAGCATTAGTATTATTATATTTGAAATATTATATTAAGCATAAAAAATAATAGGCAATAATTTCTAAAAAATATTCTAAAAAGTCATTAATCATAATTTTATAAATAATAGCAAATGTTATTAAATTTAAAACAAAAAGAAGCATCAAATTAATTACATAATTTTAATGTCTAAGCTTGTATGTTTTTTTTTTTTTTTGCTTTTAAATTTTTTGTTCGTAATTAAATTTATGTAATTAAATCACGTTTAATATAGTTTCTTTTAGTTTCACTTTTCTTTTAATATCTTCCATTTCTTCTATATCTTTGAATATGTTGCAAGTCGTAAATATGAAAATATTTTTAATTGGGTAGATTTCATTTTTTTTTTAATTATGTATTGTAATTAAAATTCCTATCACGTTAAATATAAATCATAACATACATTTTACGCATTCAGTTTCAATTACAATATATTTTGTATATTTATCTTTAAACATATTTATACATCTGTATGTGTGCGTACAAAAGTTTTTATATAATTCATAAAATGTCAAATTTATTTATGTTTATAAAAAAAGAGATGCATACATAAAGTGTATACAGGGTGAAAAAAATCTTATTTACAAAGAATTCCGTTTAATTTGGATGGCTAAGAATAGTTTCTCTAATTAAAATAACAATTTTTTTCATTCTTTTTTTATTAATAAATTAAATAATTTTTTTAGCTAAGAGAGTCCTTTATTAATTAAAAAAAATGCAAATATTTTTTAATTTATTTTTCGATATTTCGGTACTCCTCTGTGTACATTTTAATTCCTGAAGATGATACACAGAGGAGTACCGAAATATCGAAAAACACATTAAAAAATATTTGCAATTTTTTAAATTAATAAAGGACCCTCTTAGCTAAAAAATTAGATAATTTAATAGTTCTTTAGTTTGATTATTTTATGATAATATTTCTTAAATACTCGTGTGAGATTTTTGATAAGATCCAAGTAAACAATATTTTTCTTACAAAATTTTGTTATTTTTAAAAATTATTTTTGTTACTATTGTTTACATTGACCTATTAAAAGAATTGTTATCCAATTTTCTATCATAATTTAAATAATAACCTACTTATGAAAGCAGATTGCTTATAGACATTTGCAAAGTCTAATTAAAAAATCTTGACTTCTAAGTTAAAAATAAGCTTTTAATGACATAACTAGCAAATAATATGCCCGAGATAATAATTCTGGAGGCCTACTTTCAAGCCGCCTTCACTCTAGAGGGCCAACTGTCCTCAGTGAAATTTCATTAAAATGTCTGTCATTATGAAATACTGAATTTAGTCCAAAACAATTAGTTTTCAAATCACTGTACAATATAAAACATGTCGAAAATTAGTGCCAGTTTTCCGATATCGCATTCGTTCGCACAATTACATATAAAACAAAAACAAATTCTCAAAAGTTTTTTTTTTCTTGTTTAAAACGTAATTATGCGAACGAACGACTGCGACATCGTGAAACTAGCAGTAATTTTTGACGTGTTTTATGTTGCACAGTAATTTGAAAACTAATTGTTTTATTCAATTTATTTAAGCAAAATCATGTAAGCAATTTTCTAATTAAACAAATAAACTAGAAGCTGAAAAAGTTTTCAAAAAAAATAAATTTTTGAAAAAAATAATAACTAAAAAAAAAAATTTCATTATAAAATCGAATAATATCTTTAATAGGCGCAATAACTTTTTCTGTGTGGACAAAAAATATTTAAATACTGAGCTCTTTTAAAATATTTATTGAAATTTCCTTCATTAAAAGAAAACTTTAGCTTAAACTTGAATCTTGTATTTTGTTGCAAAATACTTGCATCTCCCTGTTATTTTAAAATTATATTTAAAATATCTTAAATTTTATAAGTGTATTTAGAAATATGACTGTTTTGTGGTGTTTAAGTTTATCTTTTAGTCGTGTTCGTGCCTAAAATATATTTATGTATGAAGGCCATGTCTTATGCATGTCTTAACCCAAAACTCGCAATTTATATTTTATGTTACACAAATAAATATATTTTATCGTCTTGTCTTTAAAATGGTTTTTTATTTGTAAAATTTATAATGCTGTTAAAATGTACAATAATTTTATTATTATTTTTTTCAAAGAAAACATAAAAATAAATCATAAGTTGTGAGATGACATAAAATTTTCTTATTTTTGTATTTATATTGTGGAAATTTTTAATTAAAAATTACTTACTAAAGATGAACAATTGTAAACCTGAAAAAAAATGGATTAAAATACGTTTGCATTTTTTCTTTTTAATATTTGTATAAATAATTGAATTAATAATACGTCAAAAAAATTTTGTTCGCATTTGTCAATTATTTATTCCAACTTAATTAATTGATTAAAGAGAGTTTTTTTGAGACTGGGTGGCTTTTTTTAATTCATGTATTTAAGAAAAAAAATTTCGTAATCGCTCCTTAGATATGATCTCGTCAATCTGATATAATAACTTAACTTTGAATAATGTCCGGAAGTGCCCTTCTGCCTAGTCGCTCTGCCAACTATGAACTAAATAAGAGGTTGCAACCCTTTTTAATACTCCAAACCAATCACCAACAATTAAAGGCTCAATCTACTAGAATAAGCAGACAGACATAGTTATATCAATGAAATAAAACAACTTTCATTTTATTGTTTTAAATTAATTTTTTAATTCGCTTCATAAATAATTTTATGATCAAGTTAAGGACTTAATTACTTAAACTCTTGCAAATAAAATTTTATTATTTATTATTAAATATTTTAATTATTTAACCAGTTGAACATAAAATCCAACTTGAAAATCATTTTATTACTTTCCTGTTTCAAATTGTATTGTTGGACATAAAAACAAATGTTTGAAATACATTAAAGATAACTTTTCAACAGTTTTGCCAACTTTTGTCTTTCGTCTTTGTTAACGTCTCTTTTTTAATTTGTTATCACCCATGTAATCATTTGATTGTTATCCCTTTATGTAGATTCAACAACAAAAAAGGGCAGCAACCACTTTGTGGCAAAGAAAGAAATTGGCTAATTACTGAGCAGAGTTTGAGTAATTGTTGCTTGACCGAAAAATTTAATTGAATTTGCTCGACTAAACCAATTTTACTACAAAAGTAAAATTAGCTTTGTAAAAGCAGTCCTTTCATTTACAAATAAAAGAAAAGTATGGGCAACATGACACTACACACTTGTTTATAACTCCATTAACCCCTGTTTAATTGGCTCATTGCAAAGCCTCGAGGGTGGTTACAGGCACACTTCCGCTAACTTGAATACAATTTATATTTATACTCAAGATTGAAGTAATATAAATCAAAATTTTATAATTTTTCATGTGTCATTGCTGCGTCTAGTGTTTGGTTAGAAATTAAAATTAAAAAAGGTTTAGATATTTAAAATTAAGATAGCTAACTTTAGAAAAAATAAACAAATTGAGTCATACTTTTGGTTATTTCCTCTATGTAAATCAAGTAGAAAATTAATAATTTTGCGTAGACTAAATAAATTGCTGTCCAAATTTCTCTTTCTTTTGTAGCATTTCCAGCTCGTTCAAAAGTTATTTGGATCACATTTTTGGATCACATTCGTTTAAAACCAAGCGTACTGAGTCGATAATATTTTATGAATAAAAAATTGTATTCTTTATAAATATGGGAGACTCAAGCTAATCCTAGAAAAATGTTCCCTTTTTAAAAAGAGCTGAAGAATTTTTTATAATAAAATGACCAGGAGGGTTATTTAAAGTTAAAAACCATCAAAACTTTTGTGTAAATTAAATAACGCAAATTCTTTAATATTTAAAATTATTTAATGCAATTTTCACATATAAATTTAAGGTTATTTAGAATGCATTTGTGACGTATGAGTGCCAAACAGCATCTATCAGTGACGCCAATCCACATACGTCCGTATGTCCGGTCTTTTAGTAAAGTGATCGTATTTTCTATTCACAAAACACTGATATTATTTCCATGCGATTATTTCTGTAATCTACGTAGTTTTAAATAAAATTTTAAGCTGAATCTATTTTTAGTTGTATCAATATTTTTATTTATTTATAGGTAGTTATTATAATCAGACTGATTTATGATTTTATGTTCAACGTTATTGTAAAAATTTTTAAATAATTAAAAAAATATTTTAATAACTTGCAAACGTAAAAAATTATGAAATAAAATTTTAAAAGCAAAAAATAAAGTCCATTATTCCATATGCAGAACCTAACTGGTACAACTTTATTTTAACAAGCAAGAGATGACAGAGTGATAAATTGAATTTGCTTTGCTTTTGTTTCGTCAGCTGTTTTTGACATTTAAATGGTGTCCGGCAAGAACAAAATTACATTAGATATATTTCTTTTCAGTGGTGGCGCTAACTTTATCTAATTCGCTGTTGTTATCAGTTAAAAGTTTCGAAGCCTTATTCAGTTTTAAGGTATTATTTTTGACAAATAACATTATCCTAGCAAAAAATTAGACATTACCTTAAAAAGAACTTGCCATTTAATGACTTACTTTTGTGATTGCTAAATTTTGTTACTCGCTTACAAAACACATTATATTAGATCGGAAATGAAAGAAGCAGTAATTGAACTAGTTTTTTAAGTTGAGAGAAAATACCTTAAGAATCGTACAAATGATCCTAATTATTTCCTGCAAAAATCAATATAATCAAATATCAGTAATTGATTATAAAATCTCATGCCTTTTTAAAATCCTTCGGATGATCATCTGGTTGGAAAATCCCTCTGCCATTTATGCTTCATTTCACACTCGATTACCTTTTTTGAAATTTTTTGCTGGAATATAACAAATCCTACGTACATTCACACTAATTTAATACAACAAATAAACTACTTACGTTCTACTTTTAATTCTCTTTTTTAAATAAAATTTTGACTTTTAATATAATTATAATAGTTTTATTATAATATTTGTAAAGTAATATTTTTTGTGGGGCATATTTTATGATTCTAGGTAACTCAATTGAATACCACTTATATTAGAATAAAAAAACCCGATAGTAAAACACACAAAAAAATATCGTTTTATTTTACAGATATGGAACCGTCACTGAAATAATACTGAGCTGATAGTGCCGCTATGTATATTAAGAGATCTTCAGCTGTTCGCCGTTTTTTTTATATAAACAACAGAAGGTAGTGTAATGGCTAATTATACTGAAGTGCTTTAAAAGCAAGAATAAACAAGATAGTTTCTTAAAATTTTAAAAATTGCTTGTGCAAACTGTTGGTCGCTTGTTGGATTTTTATTTTCTCTTGTGAGAACAAAAAATATAACTGTGTGAGTTTTATTTTCCACAAGCCTTAGGTATGCATTAGGAGTTGGCATGTAAATAATTTTCTATTGGTAATATTTGCTAAAGATTTCATTTTTTTGTAACTGCTATGAAACTAATTCTTATGTTGTTAACGAAGTTTCTCTACTTACTGAAAAATCTTTGGGTTTTTCTAATAATTTAGATAATGATTTCTGGATGAGCTGGCTTCGGTAACCAACGAAATATGTTTATGTAGCAGCTTTTTATATACATAATTTTTTCAGTAATATTATTAAATTCCAATATGTTTTTAAATAAAACTATAAAATAAAATTGTGCACTTAGGCAATAAGATTTGAGTGAATCTAAAATTCATAATTACAATATTGTCTTTAAAGATATGTACTTAAAGTGAGAAGATTCTCACTAAACATACTATTGACTTTGTTTAGGTTTAATTTCAATAGAGATAACTATAAAATTATTTGAGTGTAGGCTTTCTTTTGCAAGTTTATTAAAATTTCTTAACGAAACTAAATTATCTTACTAATAACAGTTTATAAATAAATTAACAAACTGTGTACTTAGTATAAGATTAGTACAGGCATACAGGAGTTACTTTTTTTGTCATTTTATTGCTTATAGTCGATGATTTTGCGATCTTCCCATACCCTTCACCAAAAAGGGGAGAAAGGTTATATCTCAGATTGTCATTCAACTTTTACAATATTCATGTACGACTTCTTGAGTTATATATAAATTCTGATTTCTTATCCAAAGAAGCCGATGACATATTTATGTAAAATTATAAAAAGTACTTATTGGTTTCTTATTGTTAAATTTTCCGTTCCCCCAATATTTGTTTTTTTTTTATTGGAATTAAACAATTTGCACTACTGTACAGAATTAGAAATATGTCTATTATGCGTCTTATTCCAGTGACTTAGAGTGTATAAAACAATGTTTACTTTTTTTATTTTATGCCATTCTAATTGTGGTTGATGCCAGTTATCTATACAAATCATCATTTACTTCTATTCTTTGAAGTTATATTCCTATTTTTTTTCACTTAGGGCAAAACTTACACTGGAACATTATTCCAAACACTCGTCGTACTAATGTCATTTTGTGTACCATTTCCGGTTTCCGTTTTATATTGGAAACATTTATACATGCGGCTATTTCTGTTTTTTTGTGTTCAGTTTTCTTTTTATTTGCTCCTTATTGTTCACATTTCATTTCACTTGATGATGTCTCACAAATGTCTCATTTTGAATGTTAACAGTTTTTGTAAAAAAAAAGATGATAACAGAAGTCACTTTGTCCTCTATCATTCATTGCCTTTGGCTTGATGTTGGCTTTTTTGTTGTAATTTTGTGTTATTGAAACTAGTGTCGAAGTGTTAGTGAGTAAAGTCATGATGTTGGATTTGAAACCTTATTCTTCTTTTTCTTTTTCGCCTTCCTTTGACAATAGACAATCGCTGGAAAATGCTGTATTTTTTTCTTATTCATAGTTTCTGATAATGATTACAAACACTTTTTCTATTTTCTTGGTTGATTTCTAGTTTTTCTTTATTTAATTTTTTGCTAAATTTTTCGGTATGTAATTACATTTTAAGCACTACTTTTTTGTTTGTTTTTCTACTCTTATTTTTTCTTTATGTCTGTTTGAATGTATTGTACTTTCATTTTGGCATCCTTCAATCTAAAAGTCCTTTTTTATTTTCCCAACATTTATCTAAGTGTTAATCTCTTTTATGCGGTTGGTTTTATATCCTTTCAAAGCTAAAATATTTTTTTGGAATAATTACTGTTGCTGAAAAAAAAAAATGTAATGAGCATCGTTACAAATGAGATGTTACATATAAATTTATTTTTTTCTTTTTCTTAATACTGTATTCACTGGGTAGACCAAAAGTAATAAAATATATATTTAATTTAAAAATATTTCTTATGATGATGATGATTTTTTTAATTTTTTCAAATTGTTCAAAATGTGGTAAGTAAAATAATCTATGCCACAATGGCCATGAAGTAAAAAAAGAAGAGAAGCGATTATTATATAGATAAGAAAAATTACTTAATTATTTTATCAAAAGCTTTCCAGTATGTTTTAGTATTTTAAATTATTTTCATAATTGGAGCAATTAACTCGAACAAAGAATATATATTAGAGTCGAAATTTATTAAAGGTAAAATAGCAAACTTAGTTTAAAAGGATTAAGGTCAGTCGCAATAGGGGAGTTTTTTATTCATGAAATATTTTTGATATTCAAATTTTTATTAATACTTGCACACAAGGTGTGAAGTGCCAACATGTATCTTTAAATATCTGTGAAAATTGATTAGAGTGGGTGTTAATCTCATTGCATCTTAAGGAAATCGGTTACAGTTGAACCAATATTTTTTTATTCCATGACTTGTCAGATTAAAAGCGCTATAGAGAATGCATTTCTTGGCCTGCAACGGAATGTATATATAGTGCTAGTTTATTCTTTCTAATAAAAATGCCATAATTAAATAAAGGGTGTAGAAGTAGAATCATTAATTACCACTGTAAAACTACTTATGAAATAAATTTGGTATCATATTGTTTCGTTTCTGTAAAATACCTTTTTAAAGCAAAAATAAATATAAAGGTATAGTGAATATATTAGAGGTCTGTAGGATATTAACAGACATAAATATAGTTTATTTTGGCTAATTTAATGATATGTCGCAAAATATGTAAAAATCTTAAGTGTATCCCTCGAATTTCATCGCTATATAAAAATCAATTTTTCCTCTTCTACTAAGTGTAAACAGGCGTTGTAGTAACAAATCACTTAAGAAAACATTTTATTATTTTTTACTAGAAAGTATGGAAAGCGTTTTGACTCTTCGTAAAATACAAAAGAATATGATCTTCGTATAATTGAAAACTTAAATAGTGCTCTACGTTAATATTCGTCCCATATTATTCAATTTGTTATTGAATAAGCAAGTCAATAGGCAAAGCTCCCGAAAATATTTCGGCTAAATTCAATAAATAACCATAAAAAATGCACAGATTCTTAAAAGGCAATTCTTAGATCGCTTTTGATGTGATGCAAAGTAGTAACAGCGATGTAGTTTTAAATCCACGTAAATTATTGAGTTAGTAAAATTATCCTGTTAATATTTGAATAGTTTTATGTTTCCAAGGTCCCAGCAAAAAATTTCAGAAAGAGTAATCGATTGCGAAATAAAGTATTTTTGGCAAAATCATTCCCGATTAGATTACAAAACTAATGATTTCTACAAGGCGTGCGACTATTATAATTAATTACTGAAAATTGGTTACATTGATTAGTTTAGGATATAATAATGATTATTAGTACATATTTTAAGTTATTCCGTTTAAACTTAAAGAACTCTTTTAATTACTTCTTTCTTTCTTTGCGAATTAATGCAAACACCTTTTAAGGTAATATTTTTGGTAGGGCCCTTTAAAGTTCAAAACAATAAGTAACAAAATTTTTTTTAATTTATAAATGAGGTTAAACTACATTAAGGCATGTCAAAAACTTATACGCACAAAAATGAACAAAATTCATTAATGTTTTTTATGCAAAAAAATTGATTCGTTTACATTGTATCTGAGTATAATTTTTGTTCGCTATTTAATGACAGATCACTGTAAAAACTAGTGATCTAACAGAATAAACATGAAAGTATGGTCCTTCATTTAGGCTAAACATATTGCTAGTTCGTCAAAATGTTGTGCTTCAATTTAATAACACATAAAGAAAATTGCGAATTGTGAGCGCATTAGTTGAAGAAGCCTGAATATTTTTTTCATTAACACTGATAATTTATTTGAAAAATTACTCAAATTATAAGCTTTTATTATGAAGGTTAAAAAAGTATTGATGAAGAAATCACCATATCTTTTTATTAATATTTATTCTACCTGATAACCTTGTTTCAAACGAGAAATCTTCCCAAACTATTACAAATGTTACAATTAAACAAAAATGCATTTAATTCTAACTTATTTCTAGTTAACTCTTGGCTTATTTTTTACTTGTTGTTTAATAAAAAAATTGGATAATAACTTACAATTTTTTAAGGAAAATAGAATAAAGATGACAGGATGTAGTCTAACATTTTCTGTATCGCTACGTCTGTTCTAAGCTTTCATCGCAGGATGTGTACGTTGCTGCTATCATATGTAAAGCCAACTGTTTTTTAAATACTATTAATTTGATTAGGCGAAGTCCACAAACATTTGGTTTCACTTTCTTGCATCTGACATTTAATTTAATTATAAGTTTAAAGTTTTTAAAATTATGTGTTAAAATATTTTATTATTATAGTTTGGCTTACAACGATTTAACGGTTTATTTAGAAAATTAAATTTTTGTTGTCTACTGAAAAGAAAAAGATATATTATGCTCCTATACTTTATACATAATAGTAAATTACAGTTTAATCTTTTTAGTAGAGAACTGTTCTTATTATACGACAGCAAATGCAACAAATTAGAAAATAAGTATATCAAATTTTACAGAACTTCGACCTTTTACTTACCCCTCGATTCGGGCCTTATACATATAAATAAAATACAATATATTTCATTATTTCTGATTCAAACACAGAGATTTCGTGCAAATTCAAAATATGGATCATTAACTATAAAAAGTACTTGTTCCATTTATCAACAATTTTAAGGGTTCTCCTAAGTTCTTATTAAGCCTATAAAAAATTTAGTTAAATTCACCATTTGTTTATTTTTTAAAATTACTAGAGTTTGTTAATCAGTTGATATCAATTTAAATCATCAACTTCAAAGAATTGTATAAAAAACAAACCACGTAATAATTTAAATTTTACTATGATTACCTCAATAGATAAAGTAGATTAAGAACAGTCTTCATTTGTTGTTGTGACACACTAATAAGTAGACTTGAATTCTAAATGACAAATATTTTATAATAAATAAACTATTTTTATATTCATATTTCTGCTAAAAGTTAAAATAAAAAAAAAAAAAAAAAACATTTCACCATTTATTAAATACAAATGGGTCATCATTTATGTTCTACGAATAATTTTTATGAATTTACATAAAGCATTTTTTAGGTCGAACATTTCTTTACAATAAACCCACAAATTTCCTTTAACAAATAAAATCCAGCTTCAAAATACTTTAAGCATAAATTTATGAATTTTTTTAATAGTAGAGAAATGAAAACGCAAAAAAGGTTTAAATCTATATTTATATTTTATTTTGATATAAATTATGAAAATATGAGAAAATTGTATTTTTTTTAAGTAACCATCGATTTACCGATATAAACAAAATAATCATCTTTATTATTTATATTCTTAAGTGTATTATTACAATGAAAGGGATTTACGCAAATAAACTAAAGGATTATTTTAAACACACGCACAATAAATGTGTATTGGTGTGTGTAAGAATATTACATCTAAATTGTTAAGAATAAAAAATAAAATGAGAAAAATAATAAATAAAAGGATAGGCAGGAAGAAAAAAATATACGTTTTTAAATTTATGGTTTATTGTTGTAAGATGCATAAAATATATTGAAAATCATAAAAGCTTTAATAAAAATCTTGAACAGAATGCATAAAAATAAAAACAAAAATAGTGTTTGTAATAAAATATTTTTTTTTTGTTTTTGATAATTATAAAGAAACAACTGCAAATTTTTACAAGGGAATAAAAAAATAAATATTTATCTACATTTTTTAAGTTTAAAAAATATATATTTGTTCAAGTCCGTGTCATAAAGTAAAAGGGTTTACTGGCATCCTCATTGATAAAACAAAGCGAGAAAAGCCAAAAACAGTGCGTACACCCAAGAATATTGTGCATGAAGTACTATTAACATCAATTCACCGTCATTCTCAACAATTGAACATTTCGAAGACATTATTGAGGCGAATTTTGCATAAAGACCTTAGTATAACGCTATACAAAGTCCAATTAATTCAGTAGTTGAAGCCAACTGACCATTCAATATGTTTTTTTATAGCATTTAAAAAAAAAGTTATTTGGCGGACCCTTTTACATTCAATTATACAAAATGTAAATTGTGTTTTAATAGAAAATACACAATAGAAAGCGAGCTTGTGAATGAAGTAAATATATTTGTGAACTTTCATTATTTCCTTCTGTGGTGGAGCTTTCTTTTACATCGTATAACTCATAATATTGCAGTAAAACTATACTTAATTACTAAAATATCTTTTAAATATCACATTTATAATTAACTTAAATTTAAGTCAAATAAATTTAATGATTCTTATGTGTTAATTTTTTATCAAGAAATCTTTAAAATTGCATCCAAAAAAAGCTCTATAAACAAACAAAAAATGAAATATTAGTGTTATTATTAATTATTTGAATATGAAAACAAACTTACGCAACAATAAAAACATGCACTAACTAATAAAGCATGGTTGTATTTTTTGGTTCTTGGGTCTCTAAAGGCTGGTCATTTATCACTGTACATTCACTAAATAATTTTTAAATATCCAGTCAAGGATTAAAATCTTCGACGTTCACACAAACTTTCAATTTATAGATATTTGCTACAAAAACAGATACTGACACACGAAATTGTAGAAATTTCATATTAAGTGCTTGTGTATACACGCACACAAAATACCAATAGTTTATATTGGTTTATGTTGCTGTTATGTTTCTGTGACACATGTCCAAAGAACAAAATAAATTCTTAAGCAAAATATTTTTTGTCTGAAAATAAACTCAAAGTTTTTTTTATTAATTTCTAATATTCATTAATTAAATAATGGAGAATAAATTAAATGGAAATTTTAATTTTTTTTGTGGTAAAGTAGTTAAAGCGGTTCTACAAGAGAGCAATTTAAATGATGCCGAATAAATAAAAAGCTGTGACTTTGTGCAGCTCACTGCGAGGAATTTTTTAAGTAAGTTACATTTGGTGTCGCCGGAGTACAGCACTAAATTTTTTTCCTAATCTACTGGAAAGCCTTATGAGTTTTTGTCCTATATCTTTGCCCGTAATATTTTCAGAAAATACATAGATTGCTTCAGCTACATATAAAGTGTATTAAATCCAAAAAGATAATTAAACATATTTATTTGAAAATATATATAACAAGTAAATATTATTAAAGTAAATATAACAAGTTTTAATTCAAAATCTAGAGATTTTAGCTTGTTAAATTAAAAAGCAAAATGTAAATTATATTTAATTTGATAAACAAACTTTTAATTGTGCAGAACAGTAAGGAAAGTTGGTTTGTTATGACGGCAATAGCAGTTGCTTTCTACATCGTACTAATCAGAAATATAAGGCACTTTAGACTAACTTAAATTGTAATTAAAGCATTAAGTAGGGAAAGCTTAAAAAAATATTTTTAAATGACTTTGAAAAAAGGGTTCTTTATTTGTCTATAATATTCTTTATATTTCTATACGCAGAACTCGGAAATTTTAAATTGATTTGGATTTTTTTTTAATTGCAAAATGATGCCTGCAAAAAAAAGTTTATAATTTTTAATTTTGGGTAATTATTTTAAATGGCTATATAACCGCAAAAGATGTCCATATAAAATTGGTTGGTATGTGTAACCGCTATTAATTTTTAATAAAAAAGCATACAAAGGAAGCTTGCAAATTGATCTTTTGAGAGGAAACAAGTATGAAAGATAAAAAAACAAAAAATTGCATTTCATGACCATACCGAAGGTTGGTATGAAGCAAACACAAATGTAAGAAGCGAATTGCAGAGAGAATAACGAAAAAATGCTAAAGGCTATGTGTGGACTCTGTCTAACCAGATTTATACTGATTTGTTGTTATATGGCTGATCTTTACAATGTACACAACCTTACGTAGATAGATACAAAGAATGGTGATGAAGGATGTAGCTATATATAATTTTTCTTGTCCGCATACATTTGTAAATAATTTTTCTTTCTAAAAATTTTCAGAAATTAAATTAAAAAATGAACCTAAGTGGAGAAAGCAATTTTTAATTTATTTATAATATTCACGGTTCAAATACTGATTTGGGAAGAAAAAAAATTTATTAGAGTTTTGATGATTGGAAAAAGGAATTTATGAATTGGTATCAGCCTTATAACCCTGCCTAACAGATAAGGTGTCATTTGCTTTTCTGACACTTTTCACATTTGTTTTAGATAATTTAAATTGTACGCATACATTTTTTTAACGAAACATAATTTTTTTATATTTTGTTATTCTCCTTTTGTGAAAAATCTAAAATATAATGATCAACAATGACAGCTTTCTAGACTAGTTATTACACGAATTTGAATATTACTGGGCGTATGACACAAATAAAGCTTAGGTGTCAATTATACAATAGCTCGTTTATTAACAGAAAGGAATGACTTTATGTGGCCCCAAAGGAAACAAACAAAAAATGTCAAATCGTAAGACCTTACAGAATAATTGGCAAGTTTATTTCTTGAAATCAAAGTAACTTCAATCAGATTTCAATAAGCCGATAGCTCTAAATGCTGTATGTCACGTGGCGTCGTGGTGGCATTATTTAAGCTTCTTTCTTTTCGCGGTAATTTGCCAGAGTATACTGATCATAAATGTCAAAATATGTGTGCAGATCGTCAGTGCGTTTGACAGCTTGATATTTTATTATATCTATCGGACCTTTAAAGATCACCCATACCTCTGTTTTAAAGAATTTAATTTCTTAAAAAAAAAAAAACAGAAAAAAATGTTATAACATCAAACGTACTCTTCGCCTATTTAAATACAACTACAGGTAATTTCAATCGTAGACTTTTTGAGAAGATCTTTTAAACCAATATCTAAAATAAGCAGTACGGGACATAGTTATCCCAAAAAAAATAAAGATTTAACCAGTTGATTCTTTAGTCCAAGGTTATGGTACTATATTTATTTTATTAACCGAGGAGTTTAAAAACCCATATTCTCCTTAAAAATACTTAAAGTTTTCTTAAACATAAAAATGTAATTGAAATATAAAATTAATTAAACTGAAAATGTTAAGTTTCAGATATGGTATATTCGGTTCGCTTCTTTTTTCATTTCACTTTTTTGTATTTTGTTTTTTCGCAGAGTTCTTAAATTTGATTATTGTTTATTAAATTTTTGTTATCATCGTCACCTTTGAAATGGCATTTGTACAATTACCTAAAATATTAATGCTTTATGCTTTATAGCTTAACAATCACATTTTCTTATTTTCTCTGTGCTGCCCTCTTTAAATATAAATTTTCCATTTTGGAATCTTTATACTTTTTAGCAACTTCGGTTGAAAAACATGTCGACAAGAAACACGTAATAATCAACAACACAATCATCAACTTTATCGAAATCATCAGTTGTCCTTGCTGTGGGTGTATTTTTTTTTATTCTGTTTCATTTTTTTTTTGTTTTGTGTTACTGCTTTTGTTTAGACGACTATTCAAATAAATGTCGTCCTTTCAATTATTTATATATGCTTCAATGAATTATGACAGACATTATGACCAATCGTTTTGAAAATCTATTTTACCAAATTTTTGAACTTGAACAGAGCAGCAAAAAAAGTAAACAAAGAAATTTTTATTTAAGAAGTTTGAGATGCTTTTACAAACATTTAGTTAGTTAAGTAGTTTTTGGAATATCTTCACTATATTTTGTATAAAACGCAATATATTTAATAAAAAATTAAGTGAAATAAAAAAGTTTTCAAAATATACCGCTTGTTCGTGGTGCCTAGAAGTTTTTTTTTTCTTTTGTTAAATAGGGTTTGTGCTTCATATAATTTGAACAATTTTTATACATATTTACAGCTTTTAAATACAAAACCTCAATTTGAAAATGAAAGACTTTTTGTAAAATATATGTAATGTCTGAAAATTTGACAAAAGAAAATTAAAAACTTACACACTGCAGACATAATATGCAATTTTTGGGATTGAAAGATAAGTGTGATATAGGTTCAAATCAGTGCCTGCCATGATGGCCTAACCTGGCAGTGGTCTTATCACTGAGGGGGGTTTACTGAAAGGCAAATAAAAGGGCCAGAGTAACAATCGTTTAGAAAATACCCTTTAAAAACAAATTCTAAAAAGATGCATTTTATACATTGGCAAGCTAGCAAAGAAAATGAAACAGAAAATTCTTAAAACATTGTGTGCTATATTTTAAACAAAATCAAGTCGAAAGGTCAAGGGAATACTTCTCAATTATGTCCATGTACATTTTTATCGCGATGCTACCAGTAGTTTATAAAAACTACTAAGAAATATTTTAAGTCTTCTAACTGCACAGTGTTGTATTGTTACGTTTCATTTAGTTGCCGAGGTATTTTTATTGCAATGTTGAATGCACCAATTATTATTTCGTTTTGATGTAATTTTACTTACTTAATGCAAATGCAACTTTTACAATCGATATTCTGCCTAATGCTGTCATATTGCTTAAAACTTCTATATTTATTTATAGGCGGGTTAAAGCGTCTAGATTACTCTAATATAAAAAGATCTGGTAGCTTACTAAAGTTGCTTTTATATATGCGTTTTTTTATACGAATGAATGTTCCCTTAAATCTAGTTTCTTAAGAATTAATTGTAAAAGCATTAACATTTTGTAAAATATCTTCTCGGCCTCTAGAAATGATTATGTTTTATTGAATTTCATAATATTGCATGAATTTATTAATTTATCAGCAAGTTGTATACAAAATTTCTGCTCTTTTGGGAACTTTGAAAGAAAATCTTTTATTAAGGGTACAAATATATCAATAGTATCCAAGTATGAGTTTTAAATAAATATCGAATTTTCCTAAAAAGAAAATGTTTGCAATTAAAAATAAAAAAATTCTTGGTTAAATATGCGAAAATCCTCCTTAAAATTCCTGTCTAAGTTCTGCTCACAAATTCAAAGCATTTTTTTTTTAAGAAATTACTCATTAAATCAAAGTCTTGATACGTTTTATCTTAATAATATTTATAGAATTTTTAGAGGTAAAATTTTATAAACAGGCATATTGAAAATTAAGGAAAAAGGAATGTCCAATACACATTCTAAATTTAATCTAAGCGGCCTAAAACCCCCTTAGTAATGTTACAACTGGGGATTATAAGAAATAAATGACAAAAACTAATACATACATTAGAAATAAAATAAAATTGTACATCTATTTCCTTTACAAGAACAAGTGTAACATTGAAAATTAAAGGATGTCCTCATACGTGATGAGTTTTGACGTAAATTGCCTCACGACTGCCTGATTTTCAAGTTGTTTTATTTTATTATTTTAATTGAGGTGGAAAAAAATTTTTATACTGATTGGCGTCGCCATTCTTACATGCAACGATTTATATAGATTTGTATACAAACATTTTTGTGTTTTTTATTTTGCTGTAAAGAATTTGATGGCAACTTTGTTTTTCGCAATTATCGATATTTCGGTCTACAGTGGCGGTCAAATGACCGATAAAACTCATGTGCAATTAAGAATAAATATTTTGCTTAAATGAAAAGTTTTTAATAGAGAAAAATTATTAATGTTAACTCAGTTTCAAAAGTTTTATATTGTACTAGAAGTGTCCACCAATTAGTCTGCGTATCATTTCTAAGTTTTTTAAAATTGAAATTTTGAAAAATGCCGTTTCAAACATTTATTGTAGAGTTCTGAAAAATAAAATATAATAAAAACTGTTCCAGTACAATTATAGCGGTAAAATTGAGTGCTTTTACATTTGAACCTCTGTGTTCTCCAAGAAATAATTTATACAAGAAAAAAAATGTATTCTCTAATTAAACCAAATTTTATTTAAATCTATCCAGCAGTTTTTACTTGATGGGAACGCAGACGGACAGACAAAAACTCTATTAATAAATGTTTTGTATTCTATATGGACTACTATCACACCCAACCTTAAAATTTTCAAAAAATATTTCACGTACATAAATGACCGCATAACTGTCTTATTGTATGTATATGTGAAGTTGCCATTGCGAATTTAGAAAAAACTGAATTAAGAATTAGGCTCTAAGAACACATGAATTCAAAAAGGTTAATCAGTTCCTTAATAATTATTTATCCGAATTTAAAAATCAATACATTTTTAAGAATTTTTGTTTGAAGAACTTTTAAATGAAAGCAGAAGTTTTTGTCTGTAGTTGTTTTATAAACCAAAAAATACAATAAAGGAATAAATTACTTAAAAATTTACATTTTTCAATGGTTAAGATTATTTGTTCTTTAAGACACAATAGTCTGTTAAAATAAAAGACACAAGCTTGTCCTTTTTTATGTTTCTACCCTCACTTTTCCGTTTTGTCCTTTTACGAATTCATATGTTTGAATTATTAATTCCTGGTTTCTCTTTTCGTCTTCATTATTCAAAATATTAAAATTTTTCTCTTGATTTTGGCCAATTTACATTTTCCTTTCATTGGATGTGGTTTTTAGAAAAGGTTTTTTTCAATCCTACTTTGGTCGTTCTTTTTTGTTTCTTGACTTCCTTATCTTTATATTCATTTCCGATATTGTTGGCATATTTAAGAAAATAAATTTTCAATTTTCTGTGTTTTCTCCTGTACGTTTTAGTTTTTGTTAATGTGTAGATATGTGTTTCTATAGATATTTTTTCAGTTTGTATTTTTGCAGGTTTATGAAATTTATTTTTATTTCCATCAATGTCATGTATTTATGTATATGTATCACAAAATGTCTTTCGAAAAGGTATGAATGTGTTTGTATGTATATCTACATATCTGTACATATGCACGTGCATAACATCCATGAGATTTTTTTAAAGTCTCTTCTATTCTTTTGTAAAAACAATGTTGTTTATGTCAACTTCATCTCTCCGCTTTGATGTTAAAATGATAAATTATCATATTGCTACTTATTTTGTAAACTCTCCCTTTTCAAATGTATATATATTTCGTTTGACGTACACATGAGTTTTTCTTTTTTCTACTTTTATTTCTTACGTGTTCTGTAGCAGTGTGATACACATTTTGTTTATTAAAATTTTATTCTGCAATGGTTAATTTTTCAATCTTCTACAAATCAATCATATTTACTGTTGTTCTTTTTTTTTTTTTGCCGTATGTTTGGGTTGTTTTCAGAAATTATGATGCCACAATATCCTAAATAGTCCTCCATCAAACAAAGGGATTATTGGCATTGTTTCATTTTCTCAATGTATGCCAAACAAGTCTTACAAAAACAAACAAAGAAATTAATCAAGCTTTAATTTTGAAGTTTAGGTTGGTAATTTGGTTTTTTTAATTAACAAAATTGAAAAAAATTTATTTTTAAAAAATCAATATAAAAATTATTAAAGAAAAATGAGCACATAAGTGGGTAACGTTATATTATTTTTATGTTCAATGAATATTTTAAGGTTTTCTGCTAAAGGAAACAAGGTTATGTGAAAATAGCACAGAAGTATTAAGGGTTTGAGCTTGACGCGTTTGCCACTACTTCAGCGTCGCATTAAATTAGAATACTTATACATCCGTTTTAATTTTGTTAGGTATGATAAGCTTTCAACCCTATTATGGCCCAAAAAGTATATACTTCTAATAGTTTTGCTATTTGACTGAGAACCTAAAGTAGGGAAACTCCTTAAAACCAATGTGCACAAATTTAAAAAAAAACTAGACTAAAGTTTCCGTCAGACGTTTGACCGAAAAAATGTAACCACTATTTTTATAAATGTTTTTTTAATCTTTCCTGACATGGTCATTACGAACAACGAATTATAATGCATTAAGTCGGATCTTATAGTTTTTAATAATTATTTTAGACGGACGAAACTTCTTTTCCATAATTTAGTGGTTACGTCTTTTTGGTCAAATATTTGACTAATCTGACCATGCTTTAAGTTTATGAATATCTTAAAATTTAAGATTTTCAAAAAATACATCTTGTTAACGGCAGACGGTAAATTAATCATTTGTATATGGTTTTAAAAACCTTTTTTATTCTAGTAGAAAATAAATATATTTAATAAGAAACATAACTTTTGATAAAAGAAACAACTATCAATTCGCAAATGATACGTTTACAATCTCTTTAAAATTTCACTGGATTATTGAATCATAACAGACATGTTTTCTTTCAGTATAGTGGTGCTTTATTTACCAAAAAATAGAAGACAGTGAGCTCATATTCCAACAGAAAATAAAATGTATAAAGGTGAAAGTACATAACACGCGTTAAATACATCAATGCGTTGCAAGCTTTGTATACTTTATACGTTTCAAACTTTTCAAGTTACATAAAACGCAAGCTTCTGCACGCTTCTTTTTATTTTTGTAATCGTAGCTACATTTATTGTACAATATTCCATGTTTTTTATCTCTTCTATTAATTTTTCATCCATTTTAGATGAATTTTATAACCAAAATGAAAGAAAAGTCAGCTGACGAGATGTCATATTACATACAATGCGCGAAAATTTGAAAGTTAACCAACTTCGTTGGACGTTGCAAGCTTATTTATGTACCTTATACTATAAAAATACTCTATTTAAACTTTATTTGATAGAAGTGTCAACGCGTGTTATGTACTTTCCTGATAAATCTTTATTATAAAAATGTTTTATTCTAAAATACCGGGCTACCCAAACGTATATTTTCATATCAGTTTTATTGTCATATAATTAAATAGTTTAAAATTGTTAATAATTTAAAAAAAAATAAAAAAATTTTTCGGCTTAGGTTCATTTTTTATTTTTATTTCTAAAAATGTTAAAAAAGAAAAATTAATTAAAGTTGTATACGGACGTTCTCAAAGAAATAAAAAAAAAAACAATTAAACGATAGTAGAATGTAGTACTGCATTTTCTGGACCGCCACATCCTTCACCAGCATTTTTCGCTTCTATCTACCTAAAGTTGTGTACGTTGTAAACATCATCTTTTTAACCAACTAATTAATAATAATTCGCCTATTCGAGGTTCACACAAAACAAAAAACATTTCTTTGTTATTCTTGCTGTAACTCGTCTTGGACATTTGTTTTTACTTCCCACTAACTTTCGGCATGGCTACAATTGCAATTTTAATTTTTAAATAGAGTGTCTTATTTGACTTTGCCGAATCTTATACACCTTTCACTATATATGTAAATATATTTGGGTGAAGTAATTCCAATTAACAAAATAAATATTGTGGTGACAGAAAATTAAAAAATAAGAAAAAAAGTACTATAAATAATTCTACATAAAAATGTTACCGACTCTTACTGGGTTAAGATTTTTTTTTTTTAATATTTAGCATTTCCTTAAAGATCTCTTCAAAGGCTTTTGGATGATGTCCATATTGATACCTTCAAAAAATATGGTGAACAATCGTACTATTTTATGAAAATTTCAGAGGCACATATCTCGTAAAATACAAGCGACCACCAATTTCTTTGCCTGACGTTTTTTTCTTATTTTTAAACAAACTTAGATATACTCCAATTTACTCCACAGTTATTATACCATTCACCGTTATAACGATAAAATTGGGTGCTTTCATATTGGTATCTCTATTTTCTCTAAGAAATGATATATTTTGCCAACAAAGAGTATTTTATATATAAACCAAGGTTTTAGAGGATCTCTCCACCAAATTGTATTCAAATTCATCCATCAGTTTTTACGTGACGCGAACATAGACAGACAGACAGAAAAAAATAGTTGTTTTCTTTCTACGACAACAAAATTTTTCAAAAGTATTTCATGTACAAAAATATTATATTTATAGATACACTACACTACGTTTTGGACACACATGCCATTTTTGACAGATCTAACGCATAAATCTGATAGTGTGTCATGGACTTAAGAAGTAAACCTAAATATTGAAAGCATTATAATTTAAATTACCATGTTTATTAATCCATGGCAATAAAATATCTATTACATCTAAAAATACCTTTTTAGGGATACTATTCCAATAAACAACACATTTGGGAACTATGATGTTTTTATAATCTTATTTAAAGAGTAAAATTATACTGTAGAATGTTAAATGGATTTATTTAATTTTTTTTTCTGTAATTTGCAGCTTATAAACTGCTCAAGTTACTAAGAAGTTATGAATTATAAAGTATTTTTCAATTGCTTTAGTAAAAAAGATTTTTTATTATTTATTATATTTCTTTATTATTTTACCAAATGTTAACTTCTCATGGTCATGGTTACAAACAAGCATCTGCAAAACTATAGAATAGATATATTTAAGTTTGTCTGTGTTTGTGTGTATAAATAATCCATTTGCTTTTCTTTTGCATAAATACGAGTTAAGTGCTTTGAGAAATATTTTGATGGATTACAATGCGAATACAAATAAGAAAATATTTCCAAGTATTTAATACAAATACTCACAAATATAACTTTAGGATAGGAGAAAGAAATAAGATAATAAAAATAGAAATTATGTATGGAATTTTTTACACATGTCAAAATAGTCTAGAAAAAACTGTTAGAAAAAAATGTGATAAAAAAATGTCTGGTATGAAAGATGAATAGAAAAAATATTTTGATGACGATAATGCTTTATAGGCTTTAGTTGCATCACATAACCACTAGGGAGCAGAAACCTAAAACATGTGTACTGCGTGTTTGTCGTTTTTTAATCCCATTTAAGAAATAATTTTCTTTTATTTTTAAAGAAAAACCTACTAAATTCATATGCAAATACTTAAATCTACATAGATTTGAAAAAAAAAAACAGATTTACAAACATAAAAAGAAGTTCCTAATAACACAATAGATTTTTCTCTAGTCAATTGTGAAAAACATATGTAACTTAATCTAAGATTATAACGCAGAAATAAAATGGTCGGTTGTTGACTGGAATCATAAAACAGCCCAATATTTTGACGTAGCGAATTTGCTGTTAACTTTATTATATAGAAAATATGAACGTTAACATAAGTTTTAAATTTATAATGCAGATAAAGTTAAAATATAATTTATTGTAATATTTTAAATTTAAAATAAATTTTTAATAATTTTTTTTTAAGATTTTCCTTGATAAATAAATTGACCAACTATATTTTTTATTAATCAAGCTGCAATCTGGCTTGTTACACAGACTTGGCTTAATTTTTTAACCAGTTGTCCTACTGGGGTATCTTATGTTTAAGTGATTGAAATCCTGCATTAAAATTGAATATAAAACAGCCCTCGATTTATAAAATGTTTGCCGAGTTTGCTTTCAATTCAAGTAACAAACCAGATTGGGCTGTATGTAACCAACAAAACCACTTGCAATACAAATGTAAAATGGATTTTTTCATTAAAATTCTATTAGGAGAATGCAAGTAGATTAAATTAGCTGGTTAGTTAATTAGTTGGGAGTGGCAGCCTCTCGCGACGAAGCTCACTTGAGCATAATCGAATAGCCCGTTGTGATACTACTAGGAAGGCGGCGCGACTCACTTTACCCAGCCGAGAACCATGAGGATTCACGGATGAACTTCGCTATGTCCCCTATAGAGTGAGATGATAGCTCCGTAAGAGTTCCAAAGAAAGGAGAGCCCAGAATTCTAAGTCTTCTTCGAGCCAGGGATGGGCAGTGGCACAGGAGGTGCAGTACGGTCTCTTCCTCATCCTCCGCGCCACAGCTGCGACAGAAATCATTAAAATGCAGACCGAGTCTTTCAGCATGCCTGCCGATTAGACAGTGTCCAGTAAGTACCGAGACCATGATACTTATGGATATTCTGTCCAGTCTGAGCAGCTGCCTGGTCC
Organism: Cistogaster globosa; assembly: GCA_937654795.1. Lineage (NCBI taxonomy): Eukaryota > Metazoa > Arthropoda > Insecta > Diptera > Tachinidae > Cistogaster > Cistogaster globosa. The sequence goes on along the minus strand of OW569403.1, from coordinate 42,496,854 downwards.
GCTTGAGATCCAGTGTAGTCCACAGTTGTCTGACACAACAGGAACTTTCCTCTACCCATAATTTGCGAGCCAAATTTAGGTAGTGGTTCTTTATGGCCATTTTCACCGTTGCCAGAGGAATTCCAACGTCTGGTAGCGAGGAGACGTTAGGAAGCAATGTGCCCCCTTTAGCAAGATCATCGGCCTCACAGTTACCCTGGATATCCCTGTGACCAGGGACCCAAAACAGGTCAATCTGTGATTGCTCCGATATAGTTGGTTATATCAAGCCTAAATTTTCTGAAAATATACGTGTCTGGAATTTTATTGACAATCGGTGAAATAATTTCTTTTTTGTTTTAAGTCAAGTATGGTTTAGTTTTTAATCCCACAATTTGAACACGACTAACTAAAACTTTAACAATATCATTGAAATTTTTTTAAGGGATGCCAAATAAACAAATCCTGTTATTCAAATTTTTGACTACCTAAATTTTTTTGAATTTTTATCTAAAAATAAAAAATCATACACAAACTGAAGTTATTACTATTATATGCATTTAATCTTGAATATAAATTAACACCACAAAATTAAAAATTTTTATATAGAAAAAGTTGCTTCTTAAAATGTGGTTATAACCATATAAACAAAATCCGTCATATTTGAGCTGCACTCATACATAAATATTTTCGCACTATGTACGAGCCTCACCTTATTTTGTACTTAATTTTTTTAACTTGTTGCAGCGCACTTGGTAATTTATGCTTTTGGTAAATTTAAAATGGGTTTTTATAAGACCACTTGAATAAAAGGACACCTTTTAATTTTCATTTTTACAGTTATTTGTTAGTTGTCCTAGTAATACATACTTTACCTTTTTAAAGTTCTAAGCTATAACAATTCAAGAAATAAAATCAAATACCCGAAAATCACGATACTATTGGGTCGCTCTTTAACTAATTTTGTTTGCAGGGTGTAAGTTTGAATTGTCTCTCTATCACAACTCAAGAGTATAAAAAATTAAAAAAAATTCACGTCACTCTTGGGTTACCCTTTGGGTTAAGTTTTTACCCTTGGGGTACGTTATCCTTAAGGTTACACAAACTTTTCTGTTAAGCAAATCAACACGAAATTATCCAATATATTTTTGATACTCTTTTATAGATTAGATATAGAAAATTTAAATACGCCAACCGAACAGATGTAGTTTTGAAAATTTTGCTATTAAAATCAGCCCATGTCCTTCGTTAAATACCATGCCTGCCTCTAATTTTTCCTTATCATTTTAAACAATGAAGTTAATCCTTTAAAACAATCAAATATGTACATATATGAAGCATTAGAAAAAAAAAAATGTAAAAAATTTGCGCTCGCCCACATTTTCTGAGGTATGAACGTCTGAACTATTCATAGAAAAGAAAGATTGTGCGTCATATTTTTTAAAATAACAATATGCGAATCATTTTAAAGCTTTAAAAAAGAACCTATAGACAATACTAAGTTTTTTAAAAATCTCTAACCCATTTAGAGCTGATTACATTTTTAAGTAAAAAAGTTTATTTTTAATTTTTCTATTCTCTGTCACCGCAATATTGGTTTTTTGAAGGGTATATAAAATTTGGCCCAATCCAATATAGAATTCTGATTTGTTTAGTTTAAACTTGATGCTATTTTTAAATAAAAAACAATTCAAGAAGTTTAATATGGCGGTCTAAGAAAAGATCTAATTATTAAAAAAAAAACAAGTCATTAGTTTCGGAAAATTTGCCAAAATATCATTCTTTAATTTTCTACTTGTGTTGTGTAATAAACTGTCAGCAAGAAAATATTGTATATGGCCTTTTCCATGAAAAGATTAAGTTTCAAAAATTAATAGAACAAGTTAATATGAGTCGTGAGCAAAGTACTAAAAAAAATTAGTGACCTTAGGAAAACTTCACAGCGATGCGTATGAAATGAAACCAGTTTTTAAACATTCAATAATTTAATGAAGTTAAATTTTCAGGCACCAAAAATTTTGAACATTAAAAAACACAAGATTAAAAAAACTGCGGAAAACTAGAAAATTTAGGAGTTTTGGAGGTTTCAGGTACCCTACTCCTAACACTACAATCAAAAATTTTTGTATGTTTTGTTAAAAGCAGATTCTTTTGTATTGCTATTGCAATAAATATCAATTATATTATTTTCGATTAGTTCCAATTTCAAAAATAAATTAATATTTTTCGTTTGCTTATTCACTGCATTTTTTCGTTCTTCCTGTAAAGTTTTGTGGTTAGTCAAAAAAAAAAAAAAAACTAAATAATCCCTAGATTATTAATTTTAAAATATGTTTCTAATTTTTTTATTTTTGTTTTGTGTGCTATTGTGCTTATTTATAAGGAACTCTAAGGGTTTGTTTGATTAAGTTGTTTAAACTTTTAAAACTTCTTTACTTTAACTTTATGTCAGTTGAACTGCACATGCAGACTACATATTCAAATATATAGTTTTCTTAAACAAAGATTGAAAGTTAATTGGAAAAGTTTTGAGATTTTATACATATGTACATATGTGTGGAATTAGAAAAGAATATTAGTTTTTAATAAATATTTTAAATGTGTTTAATTACTAAAAAAACAAAAATAATCAGAGAAAGTTATGATTATTTTTCAATTAAATAAACAATTGAAAAACTGCCGCATTTGAAACGACTGATACAAATGAAACCTTAAATGAAGAAGATATGAGCGACAATGTTGTTGATAAAAAGACTTCACTTTAAGAGGAGGTTGCTGGCGTTGCAAAGGAAAGATATAATTCCTACAAAAAATCTTAAAGTGGGGATATTATGGATCCATATCTTGCAGCTAAACAACATAAATCTAGGAAACTATTGAAAGAACTTTACCGCTTAAAAATAATATATTTTCTTGTAAGAAAAGCACTGATTGTATAATTTTATATTTTTTAACAGAAAAAAAGTTTCACTCCCACTCAGAGTTTTATTGGTTTTTATATTATTTTTAATTAAATATGAGTTTACTCGAATAAATATTTAGCTGAAAAATAAATACAAGATTTTCCAGTTAAACCATTTCTGTAATAAATTAAAGATTTAATTAAATTGGAAGAAAAATTTTCTATTAAAATAAATTATTGTATCAATTTTAGTTAAACACAAATAAACTTTTGGTAAATGTTAAAATATTTTTCTTTGCATAGAAAAGCATACGTTATTAATGTGCAACTTAAATTATTGGAAATGAAACCTTTGCGGTTGCACCTTATTTCTCTGTAATCATGACAACATGAATAAAGTTAAGGTTGTTTACTCAGTTTGTTCACAATTTATTATCTGCCAGTAAGAAAATTATATTTTGTTTTAAAGACATCCAGTCGATATTCTTTTGATATATAAAAAAAATTGTTCTCTGTAAGCTAGTGTACGGAAATGATAAAGCCTGAAGAAAGCCGTAATACAGGGACATTAATTAAAGTTCCGCAGTTCTGAATTACTGGCGTAATTTTGTGATGAAAAATACTTTGAGAAAGAGTTCACTCAAATCTTAAGATTTGGATTTAAATTAAATAAATAATTTTCGGTCAGACTTAAGCACATATAGATTTACTTCACACTATTCACCAGAGATGGCACTCGGCCATATTTTTCGAGTTTTGGGCTTCTGAACTTTTTATGAAAAAAGTACGATTGTGCACCATGTTTTTATAAATAGCAATATGAGCATCATTTAAAAGTTTTTAAAGGTATCTTTCTGGAAATACTACAATTTTAAGAAAAAATGCCTAACCCATTAAATAGCACTCTGACTTGCTATATTTCGAATTTTTTAAAGAAACAAAAATTTGAAAATGACGTGATAAGTTTTGAAGGAAAATGGAACAGTTTGAACACTACGAAATGCAACTTTTACTAACTAATACTAACTAATATTTTTTTTATTATATTTTAAATTAATTTAATTAAGTTATTTCGGGTAAAATATTTAAATTCTGTTTTTATTAAAATTCAAAAGAATTTAGCGTGATGCATATGTTATTCGCTTTACACTTTTACTTTTGCCTCTAGTTGAAGTTTTAATTCGCAAGAGATATTTTACATTGCAGTGATTTTTTTATTTTGTTGTCTTTATAAGTTTAGATGAAGTTAAAAAAATTTTTAAAACTTTGTTTATTATTTATGACCATAAATTTTAGTTTTTGGAAGCCAAAAAAAAAAAAATAATAATAAAAAAAAAAAAAAAAGATAAAAAATCAAAAATCAAGCTTTACGTAGCGGCAAAAGAAGATCATTTTTCATTTTTGGCCACACAAAGGTTGTTGTAGTATATGTAATGTCTAATATTGGCTTTTCTCATAAATTGACTATAAAAAAAAAAAAATTGTTTATTATTTTTTTTTTTTTTGTTGAAAGAAACACAAAACAAACCAAAAACTATAAAGAAAAACATAAAACATAACGAAAGATAAATCAATTTTTCATATTGTACAATTTTTGTCGTTATTCAATTTACTTTTAGTTTTGGATGGTTGGCTGGTTTTATAGATATTTGGTTGAATAGTTGAATGGTTGGATGAAACATACTTCATATCTAGTCTACAGGCATACAATCATTCATTTACTCATTTCCATGTCTACATTTGCTTATTCATAACTTTTTATTATTGTGTGCATGAACTCAGTTAATACACATACGTATGCAGATGTATTATATGTTTTCAAATTATTTTATGTATGACATAGAATTGCAGAAAGCCAAATCGAAAAATAAAAACAAACAAAAAAAATATATAGTTATACATAAATTCATATTGGGTGAGAAAAAACAAATTTCGGAAAACCAAGCTTTAATAATTTAAATTAGGCTGTAAGCTTTCTATCGATAATTTTCTAAAAAAAATCATAATTTGCTTAAGTTTATTTGATATATAAATGTCTAAATTTTTATGTTCTTTTATTGCAAATTAATAACAAACAACTCTTAGAACTTTAATTAAGTTTCATAAAGATGACAACTTTACCACTTAAGTAACGGACAAAACTCTTGATAACGTTCACAATTAGAATGTATCGATCAGTATGACTGTTGATTTTATATACCGAATATTAAGATGTTCTCAATGTGCTAAAACTTTAACCTCCATTTACTTGTAGAATATTCGATTATTGTTTGGCGGTTATTGCACACGATGTGTTGTCACTTTTATTTAGTTGTTATGCAATGCAGTTGTTTGGTTGTGTACCGTTTATTAACTTTTCATTTTGTGTTTGTTGTATTTGTTTTGTGATCAATAAGATACTTCTTGCCTTGTGAATAAACACAATAGGTCAGTTCGTTTCACTTTCTTGGTGGCAATTTTTATTATATTATTTATGACTAGATTAAAGCATCTTCAACAATATAAATTATGCATAATTATGACGAATCCATACCACCCGTGAAACTCATATGGCATATGGTGAAATTATTACCTTTTTTTCCTTCAATACATTATGAGTACTTTTAACAACCATTTCATAGGAAAAAAAAGATAAACAAAAACCAAAAAAAATCTATGATTGTTTAATTTTTAACAAGTTGTACTTTTGAGGTCAACAATTAAAAAAAAATGTTAAGAGATTTTTTTCTGTTGAAAAAGAACTTAACTTAAGATAATTATTAAGCCCTTCAAATTATTTTAGGATTTTCTTGACATTGCTTGTAGGTTGATTTTTCGCATATAAGAGCTCTAGACCATAACCAATTCGCCAATTAAAAGTTATCAATAAATTGGCTTCATTCAATTGATATCTCGTTTTTTAGAACGCGGCAATATTTTTAAAATTTCTGCAACTAAATTTATTTTTTTAAGACTACAAAAAAAACTGATTTTATTTAAACATTATTTTATTTACTTATGTAATTGTAAACTTCCACAACAATACTTTTATCTTATAAATGAAAGTACTTATGAATAAAAAAGTAAAACTTAGCGTATAAATACAAAATAATAAATAACAATAAAATAATGATTTAAAAAATATGAGAAATTACATGTTCATATGGTAATTATAAAAAGAAAATAGTTGTAAACAAATAATACTAAAAAAACGAGAATAAAGATAGGCCAAAAAAAAAAAAGACATATTTATTTTGTCAATTTTTTGTTTATATTAAAACATTAAAATTAATTAATTTTTTAATTTAATTATTAAAATCCTATATATTTTTTTTTTATTAATGATACCTTAGATATTTGAATAGTGCAAATATGCGGTTACTATTGAGTCAAATTTGTGATTCTATGTTATCCGATTTTGGCTATCTAAAAACCTTTCTGAATAGCAAACTCCAAACATTTTCAATTATGTGTAGATCGGGAGAGCAAATATTTTGATTAGAAACAAATTCATTTTATGTGTACGAGCATTATCTTTTTGCAGACGTCATTAAATCGGTCTAAAAATATGATCTAGTAAAAGTTAATTGTTATAAAGTTTTGCTAGTGATTTTGACAATTTGAAATGCTAAACCAATTGTGTTGTAACACGTTAAAATGAGTAGCATTCCAAGCTATTAATCAAACCTTTTTGCTTTGATGTCTTCTTAAAAATTAATTTATGAAAATAATAATTGCAGCCATAAGGATCATCCATGTATCACTAATATCCATACTACGTTTATGTTGTGTTGTTTTTCTATTTGAATCACTAAAAAGAACGGTACTTCAATAATTAACATGACCTCTTGCTTAAGTATTCAATATCAGTGTTGGTTTTTTCTTCATTTTTTATTTTTATAATTTCAGGTATTTAAAACTTGCGATGGTTTTTTTTACCGTTGGTATACTTGACTCCCCTGATTTTTCTTTTTTTTCTGTAGCGGTTAGTATCCCTTCTATTTTATTCTTTTCATAGTTTTCAATTTATTTCAGATGTCTAAGCCAACTTTCACGTGAAAAGTCTCTTATTATCCGGTTGAACATATTCACTTTAGATGATTTTACTGCAGATTTTATTATTTGTTAAAAAAATAACTTTTGAAATGATAACCCGTGTTCGAAAAAAAACTGTACACAAACCATAGCGTACGGCACTGATAAAATACTTTAAAATTCCATTTTAGTGTTTGTGAACTTGTATGTGTACCCATTACGTACACAACGTCTACAAAAAGAAGAACGCAAACTCTAACAAAACGTACTGAACAAAGTTCACAAACACTATTTTTTAGTGTTTGTGTACAAAGTACGCTAAAACGATCAGTACAAAACGAAAAAATTGGGTTTTAGTGAACTTTTTTGCATACACTAACATTTTTTTAGTGTACGCGAGATTTTTAATTTGTTGTTGTTTGTAATAATAGAAATATTTCGCCTATTATGAATAATAATAATAAATGTCGTTTAGTGAAATGCAAATAAATATTCTATATATTCTAAAAATTATTATTTTTCTATTTGTAGTATTTTACGTTTTGTAGTATTTTTACGTTTTGTTAGAGTTTGTGTACATGTTCGTAAACACTTAAAGAGAAACGAAGTGTTTTGTGCTTGTTGTAGTGAATGTGTTTGCGTTCTTTGTATATGACGATCAGTACAGTATATAAACGTTGCGTACTTTAGAGTTTTTTTTCGAACACTGATGATAACTATCGATGAGAAAGGTTTTCGTTAAAATTTAAAATTGATCCTTGTCAACTCAATCGCTTTTTATCCGATCAAAATAAATTGGCAATCGATCGATTATACTTGCACACTTTATATCAGTAAAGCGGGTTTTCTTTCATTACAAACATTCCTTTGTTTGCCCTTAGATTAGCTATGTATACATGTATGTCTCGCTATGACATATGCTCTAGTTCTATAGCCAGGGTGTGTATTGGGATTTGCTTCAAAAATAAAACGAAAACTATACTAAAATCATTTATACACAAGCGCTGTATGATTCCAAGAAACGAAAGTGGATTGTCTTATACCCAATATTTATATGTGTATTTGAATCTATTTTACATAAAATCAAACAAAAAATATTCTTTTAATGTTTCTTTCGATATTATATTTGGCTACAAATGTACATGATGTTCTGTAGAAAGAAAAAAAAATATTATGCAAAAACTCATATTAAATTTATGTAACTTAAAGAAACCACAATTATTGATTAACAACAAAATTATAACAAAACTCTCTTAAGCCATTAATTTTTATAAAAATTTAATCAATGGTAAATCTATTAAAAGAATAAATGTACAAATATATCCTTTCATAAAACACTAGATTTATTTCAAAGACATGTGTTAATTAAATCTTATTAATTTTGTGACTTTTTATTGTATTCTTGTTAATTAAACGCAAGAATCCAATATAAAGAGATTTAATCTTGGCCTTATCTTTTTTAATATAATAAAATTTTGTGGTATTAATTCTTTTGTCTATTGCGATACAATGTTATGGATTTGTTACTATTAGAATCTAAATTATTACAGACTGAATTTTTTCTTTCTTTTTTCTTTCCATCCGAAAGCTATTAAAGAATTAAATGCAAAGAACTACAAGGTTAAAGGACATAAAATATTGGTAGAGGTAGATGTAGAGCTGAAAACATATTTATATATTTAACTGTTGCTTGTTTATTTTATAAATTTGTTTACCTTAAATCAATTAAAATTTTACTTTTTCGGCTTTGGTTCATTTTAATTTTAACTTTTATTAACATTTGAAAAATAATTTTTCTTAATAAAAGTTAAATTAAAAATGAACCAAAGCCGAAAAAGTAAAATTTTAATTGATTTATGAAGTTCACTGGTTCAACCCCTGGCTGGGACTAAAATTAAAAAATAATTTTTTACCTTTATAAAAACAATTCCTAATTTTTTTGTCAGAAAAGCGAAAAGTCTTGCTTCATATATAAAAAGGGTGCCTTGAAATTCATGCTGGACTTTAGGCGGACAAATCTAAATAGGTATTTTGACAGTTGAAAAATTGAATCAGAACAATATTGATCATAAAATGAGAGCACAGCTGAGTTTTAATGTTTAACAATGTTGTTATTTTCGCGCCGAATTATACTAAGCAATGAGAAACAGTTTTTCCTTAACGTCCTTGGGTAAGGAGTCCATAATCCCTGTTTCAAAATAGAATTATAGAATAGACCCATTAATTTATTGTGGCAGTTTAAGGGTTTTAAAATGACTTTGACAAACATCGTAAAGGTTCTCTTATTAACTAAAACAGGGCTTATTTCCCCGCGGTTATTTGAAGTTAAGACAAAAATATTTTCGATCTTTAAATCTTGAATTCACAGTCTAACTAATGAAATTATTCAGCATTTTTACAAAAAAAAACATTATTTTTAAGCACCAACCCTTGACGAATCAATTAATAACTAATGGTAAAGATATTACAAAGGAAAAAAAACCATTAGATAACTATTGCCACTAGTTAACAAAACTGTAAATTTAGGTGTAAATTACTTAAAGATCTTAAAATAAAAAATTAATTAATTTCAGAAAGTAATTGATTATCCTACGACGTCAATTATTATTTTACTACGAAGAAGAGAAAGCGTTTTGGCTGAAAACTAAAGAGATACGTTTTAAATCCTAACAGCAACAATAATAATTATTTCTATGAAGCAGTGTCTGGACTTGCATAATTTAAATCAGTTTAAGATAAGTGGTCTAAAGCTTTTGAAAATTAGTTTCGAATAAATATTAATAATCAAAATCTGCAAGATACCAAACTAAGGCAAGTAGGTATAGACGCAAAAGATCACATAATGAGTACGAAGAAATTAATGAACTATTTCCTGTCAAATTAATTCTGTTGTGATCAGGCATCCTAGATAAGAAGAAAGATGATCCGACTGATAGAACAGTATAGGCTGGTCACTCACAAGCATAAACTTGTGGGTCGAGAAAGTTAAGGTAAAAAAAAAAACCAAAGAGTAAAATTTACATACTACATTGATAGGGGCGATGGGCATGATCCCAATTCATAAGTAAAAAAAGAAAGGGAGGAACATATAAGGATTGCAAGTACAAGAGACGTTAAATAGCAACAACCAAATTTCAGAAAGTTTGTTAGGAAATTCAATAATGTAGGCTACTGTTTTACACAGATTCTGTGAGATTAGGTATACCAAATTCAACATTCCGTGTTGCTTGTTTTATAACGAAGATCCCATGTACACTTTTTCAAATCAACCAAAAATCGGTGGAAGGTGAGGGACGTTACAGGATCTATTAAAGTCGAGTGATTGAACACAAAAGGAGCAAATAATAAGTGTCTAGAGACGCGTTATCAGCACAGGCTTTAGCAATTAAAATGGTTACTGTGGGCCAACCTTATGTTAAGTTTATGCGGTTTCCGATCAGATTTCAATTTTTTTTACCTATTTTTTGGTGTAGCATATTTGAGAGCCCGACATATCACAAAGGTTGATGAATCTCTCAGATGAACTTTTAATTCCTCTACTGTACTTTTATATGTAATTTAAGCCTCGTGGTATGAAATTTATACTAATTTCTAAGAAATTTCTTTCTTTTTTATTTATATTACCTACCACTCTACGAAGAATTATTTAATGCAAGAAAATCGTGATATAAAAAAACTGCATAAAATATTGCCGAAGAGCGTGCTAAAGAACCCGAGTTTACCAATTAAATGCTGTATTGCATTTGGGCATTTTCAACATCTATCGCTCGTTACTGGGATAAAAGATTCAAGCTACTGAAAATTGAAAGGAGTAGTCATGGAATATTCTCCTACATTAATATTCAAACGTAATTGAAGAAATAAAAAATGTGACAGTACATACGAGCGTAAATTGGGTTGATGTTAATCCTAAGGGGCTGAACTTTTGTTATTGTTCAATACAAATTATTAGTTGGTAAGCAGTAAATATTTCGATGGTTAAACTTGCAAAAATATTTTTCTTGGAAATAATACTCCCCTTCTTCTTTTGATGAAATTATCTGCATTTTAAATATAAGCATATCTGAGCTGCTTTAACATGAACCCCAAATCATTTATGGTCTAGTGCTAACTTCTAAAATTTCAATTTTTTTTTTAATAATATCTAATAAAAAACCTCATATTTTTGTACATAGTAAAATCGTTTTTCGGATTTCACCTCAATATTACATGCGAAAATATAAAGAGATTTACAACGAAATGTAAGTGTTACCACAAATTGCTTCATTTATATGCAACTAAATAAAATTTTGTAAATATTATGGTAAAAAATGAAACAAAGACTTTCACTGACTATAAATAAACCACGACACAACCGCATGAATTCATACTCAAGCATAAATACTTTCAGTTTAGTCAAATACATTTATGCATTGAAAAATAAACAAAATGTAAAATCCAAAGGTATGTTCAAATTTGTGCAAACTTGTGTGTAAAAAAAGGAAATAAAATACAGGAATTAAAAAAAAAAACTGCTTTAGACTAAAATAACATTTACTAACTTCATTTTTATACTTATGGTTGAAGTGGATTCTATTCAAATGCTTAAATTTTATTTAAAATACACCATTTCCAAACTCTTACAAGAGCAAGGACTAAAATAAATTCCAGCGGGTTTTATTATATAAAAAAACAAATAGTTTGTGCGGTCGTGAAAGAAGGCCAGATGGTCAAAAAAGCATGTAAAGCAAAAAATTAACTCATGTTACAACTTACAAGTGGAAAAACGATATAACTAATTTTGTCATTCCGTTTTTTATTTCTACAATATCCATTTCCGACCCCATAAAGTTTATATATTTTGAATTCTTATGCATAGCTAACTCCATCCAAGGATGTCCGTCTATCTGCCTCTACGCCTACCTCTAAATTTTTCACATCACTTGAATTGAACAACTTAAATTCTTATTGGCAAATTAGGTTTTTTCAAATTTTTCAGTTTTGGGCCGGAAGGTTTTTGAAAGCAACGAAATTTTTTTAGATTATATTATGTTTTTCTTTTTTATTTTGTTATGCTTTGACCTATATAAGCAATTTGTAAACCATATTGTCCTGTAAAAGAGTTGACTTTTCGTTTTTTCACTTATTAGGGTTTTCATCTCGGTCTTCAACTGGTTTTTAAAACATATTTTTTTTTTTGCTTATAAAAGTTCTTTTTTGTGGATGTATAGAATCGAAATGGAATAAAACAAAGATGAATTTTTCAAATTGACATGAAACTGTTGGAAAAATATTCCTCTGGTAACATAATTTAAATATAACTTCTGAAAAATGACCGCGACAGCTGGCTAGAAGGTTGGACATCGGAGTTCCAATTTCCAAACAGAATAAAAGGAAGTTTTTAAGCGACATGAAATTTATCTTGTTCGATATGTAATCTTCTGGCATTATGATTTAAACATGACTTCTGGCATAAGACCGCCACGGCTGGCGCAGACGTATTCTAATTTAGAGTTCCAACTATTGATGATTTTTTTTTAAATTCGTGGCAAAATATCGGCCATATCTTCTGATCAATCGCTTTAGGCTTATTGGCATAGACTAGCAACTTCTCTTATCCTAACAGAATTAAGTCTAGCGGCGGTGAAAATTTACGTTCGTGAAGGCTAATTAAGTGTCCAAATCGTGGTTGTTTAATCGATGAACGAAAAAGTCAGTTGTCATGGCCCTAAAGTTGTCACTATAGTCTGTAACGTTTTTCTAACATCATTTTTAAAGAAGTAGGGATTACTATGACTTTAAGTACAGCAGTTTTATTTATTGAGCTACCCATTATAAACTTAATACTTAAATTTTTTTATAATTTTGATACCTTATTTTATGCACATTAATTTGTTTAATATAAACTGATTTTTATTTCTTTTATAAAGAGAGGAACTCTTTAGTTTTTAAACGGTTCTTAATATTGTAAGTAATAAATAAATTAAAAAATGCGATGTTATTTGGTTTATTAATTTTTTTTAATTATAATTTGAACGCATGTTCTAACCACAGTTGGGAGTAGTGCACTATTTGTAGTTTCACTCACATTGGTGAAAGTGCTAAATATTTCACTACTTCTATGTATGATTAGTGGTTCATTAAAAAATTTTCAACTTACTCAACGATAGTGACAGTGATTGGACCACTTCTTGATATTAAATTAATGTAAAAATTAATACACATTTAAACGACAAAAATTTATGGAATAATAGCCTTAAAATCTATAGGCAGAAGTTTAAAACAGAAAATAAGTCTATGAAATTCTAAATGAGAATAGTCACACAGAACTAAAAAGTGAAGAACAAATAGCTTTACTAAATAAAATTTTTTTATTTTGCATAAAAAATGTTTACTCGATTTTAGCAGAAACAAATTACAAATTATTTAAGGGAAGATTATTAAAAAAAATAAATATATAAATGGTGTAACTCCACTCAGATGGTTTGCTCTTCACTTGTAGAGTGAATAGCATTTTCATATTGTTTTATTTTTATTTTATTTTATTTTTTGTTGTTGTTGTTTTACACTTTATTTCAAATGCACGTATACGTAGTCTTTTTTTAATATAAATGTTGGCCATTTCCGGTATTTGAATTTACATACAAGTTGAATAAAATTGTAGTTGTTAAAGTACTGCGGCTAAAATGCAACAAACACAACAGCAATAACAAACATCAGTAGCAGAAGCAATATAAACAAATTTTAATATTACTCCACTTATAGTGTTGTTTAAAAGAATGAACTCACTGTATGCAGGTATATTTAGTAGAAAATAAATAAAACCAATTTTTAATTGTATTTTAGGGGTTCATTTACTTGTAAGTTTTTTTTTAATTTATTTTTTATTCTTGTTAAGTGGATTTAATGTTATTTGGATTATTTTTTGTTGCTTTTGTTCTTACAGGAGATTAATTCAATTTGATTTGCCTTACTTAAATGGTTAAGAACGTTGTTTCATTTGGTTGTGTTGTCTGAATTGTATTAAGACAACTGGAATATTAATCGTAGTTGCTGAAAGGATTGTTTGTTTTTTATTTTTTATGAATTTACCCTTTTTAATTTGAAAATGCAAACAAATGATTTGAAATTTGTTAAAATTTACCCTAAATTAAATCAATAAAACCGATAGAAAATACAATTTTTAAATTAACACTCAATTTGTTATAAATTGTTTTTTTTTTTTTTTTGTTTACATTCTTCAAAAGGTTATTTTATATTTTATACTTCATTAAAGTAATTCGATGCTTTTGATATATGTTTAAGAGTTTTATAATTTTTTATAAACGTTGCAAAAACTTAACATACATGGAGTTAATAAAAGTGCCAGTAGTTTTTTCTAAAAATTTTTATTTATAGTTAATTCATATTTATTATTTAACAAGAAATAGTACTAAGCTTTATATACATTTCACAATATACGAAAGTGGCAAAAGACACTTTGTCTTTAAGCTCATACACATATTAAAAGGATTGTGTTTCAAAGATTTTATAAATATTTAGGCTAAATCCCAAGAAAATTCAATTGCATTTCTATCTCAGGATACTTATTTCCCAATAAAAACTTCGGATAATACAAATCGTAACATAGCTTAAGATTTCAATTTCTTTCTTTTATTTTTTTTTAATTGACTTTCAAAATAACCGGCTGAGATGTAAACCTTGTTAATCAAGCAACTCCACTCAAAAAACAAATATTGGGGTGACAGAGAATTAAAAAATAAGAACGAAAAAATTCAGTATCATATGTATTTTAATAAAATAAAAATTCAGAACATATATTTTTCATGTGCTTTAAAATAATTAATTTATAAATTACATCTGAGGTCAAGGATATAAAAATTTTAATAAGAATATTTTTCTTTAATATCTATTGTTTTGCTCTAGATTTTCTTAATTAATATACGAAACTCCATTAATATATAAGCCACTCCTAAAAAAAAAGTATCCTGTGGGATTACTCTGTATTTCGATTCGAAGGAAAACACATGTAAAGCACAGTTTATAAGCTATAGCATGTCGAATGATTTCCTTTTCGAATAGAAATACAGAGTAAATCCCCTGGAAGCTCTTTTTAAAATGAGTTAAGAGGAAGGAGATAGTACTAATATCCTTTTATAATTTTTACGTGTAAAAATAACACAGTTCATTATTTAGAGATTTTTTTTTACTCAAGATATTATATTAATATTGAACACTTCGTGAAAAATAATATTTGTCTATGTCGATTGTATTTGATCGGTCGCAAGTGTACCAAATTTAAAGTTGGAAGCAAAATGCTATAAGAGAAAAATTTTCAGTGTACGATATATCACGACCAATATTAAATTTAATGGATTATTATATCATACAAAGACTGCTTCATTCGAATATGATGGATTTAAATTCTCAAAATTGCAAATTTTTTTAAATCACAACTGCTTTATGAACCGTACGATATTTCGTTATTTTGCACGATTTTTTTTTTTTGGCCCTTGTGTATCGAATATGCTGAAATTCTCTTTAAATATTATACTTCCTGAAGGGAATACAACGTTCACATTTTTTTTGAATACTTCTAATTTCAAAACTTTATTTCAGTCTATAGACATACGAATGTCGCGTCCAGTGCCATGGAAATGGCCATTTTATTATTTTTATTATTAGTATTATTATTATGAGCCAAGGCTACTTTTCATGAAAATATTTTAAAATTTTGCTCAATTAGAATCATTAGTAAATGCATCAATTACAGCACCAATATAATTAGATCAGGCAATAATTTCCAAACACTTAACAACACTTGAATTTTAATCAAAATATGAAACATAAGTTCCACAAGTTCTCAAGCTAAGAGAAGTCGAAAAAGTATTTTTCATATCCGAAATGCTTCTTCGCCAAAAGAAAATAAAGTCTTCTGTATCATAAATCAAAATAACCGTCTGCAAACTCCAGCTGAGCTGTTATCATTTACAGGTAGTCGAGTTATAAATGCGAAAGTTTGTTCAATTTTAGGTATCCAGAGCTTGCAATGCCCAGAGCTTAGTTTGAGACTTACTTGGTACTAAAAGAAAAGTTTAAAAAAATTCTCAAGAGTTAGCTCTTCTGGGTTGTTTTTATAGCAGCCCTTTCTTTGTAATTCGCTTAATAGCTTGATTAAATAGACTTGCAAATGATCAACATTGAATCTGGCCCTTTCCGCTAAATTTAAAGTGCCTTTCGTGCCAATTTTTTTACTAAATTTACTATAAAGTAATATTTTGTTTTACTATTAGCGTAATTTATAAATCAAAAGTGAAAAAATATTAAAAATTATAAGATAAGAAGTGGTCCTTGTTAAAAAAAGATATTAAAACGAATTTTTTTCGCTGCTTTTTTTTGTTATCTTAGAAAAGTGCCTTTTTGATGATAGTAAAATAAAGATAAAGAACTTAAATGATAAGGCTTTCTAAGCAACTAGCATTATGTGTCAAACCCACAATCAAACAGAAATTACCATTTTAAAATAAAAATACAATTTATTTGTTGATTGGAAAAGCAAGTATGATACGTAATTCGCTGGTTGCTTAAGCCAGCTCATCAGAAAAGCTTTATCCAATTTTTAAAAGAACCAAAAACATTTCTTTTAAGTATAAAAGCTTCAAAAACAACAGAAGCCAATACAAAAATCTTAAGGCTTTAACAAAAATTACAACCACAAAAACCACGTTTTTATTTTTTCTTACATTCCCTTCTGCGAGAGGTTGTTTACATGCTGACTTTTAATGCAGACGTAAAGCGTAGTTAAAATTATGTAATTACATTATAAATCTTCCAAATTGTGATGTACTAAAATTTACATAACTTAAAGAAACACAAATTCAGTCATCCTTTAATAGCCTTGATTTTGCATTTCTCCCCTATTTTTAGACTGACACTTTTTTCCTTATTTTTTGAAAGAAAACGATTGATGATTATGAGTGATTAGAATAAATTTGCAACAGCACTTTTCAAGTGCAAGAAGAACTTTTACCTTAAAAAATTAAAAAACAACAAAATACATTTTTAAACGTTTTTTTTTTTTTTTTTTTTTTTGTATTATTACAAATAAAAACACTTCTCTTTTTACTTTAAAAATTATAAAAAATTTTACAACTTAATACAAATTTAGATATCACAAAATTATTTACAATCTAAGGGTTTTTTTTGCTTTCGTGCTTTTTTACACAAAATCGCTTTTAACCACACATGTTTTTTTAACTTATTTTTAATCTTCATTAAACACCTGCTAAACAATTAAGAAAAATGCAAAGTGTAAAGAAACATCGGCGTGTGTGGGGAAATTAATGATGTGAGGGTGAATGTTTTTGATACCATAAGAATAATGAAAGAAATAAGCGAACTGCACAAGAACAACAATAACAATATTTGCTTAGTCTTTTGCATGCTCTTGTTTTGAATTTGTATAGAAATATTTTTATTCACGACCTCACACTTACCAGATAAGACTACGTGTGTGTATGTGTAGTTATTATTATTCAGTTCAAAGTGTAGATTGTATACAACAAATTTGAGAAAAAATTATTTATACTACTTTTACTTATATCAAAAGAGTCATTGAAAAAAGATAATTTAAAAGTAAATGAGAAAACTTTCTTTTCTTTTACTAAACTTTTTCAAAACAAATTTCCTAACTTTCTACCTTTATTTTAACATCAAAAATCACATCTTAATTTAACTGCCAATTTTCCCAAAAGAGAGAGTGAAAAAGGGTTCAAATTATGTGAAGATTTAAAATGTAATTTTTTTTGGAAATTTTTTTCCAATCAGGTTTTGAAACGTGAATGTTATAAATTAATTGAAATTTACTTTTTCAGCTTTAGGTTAATTTATTAATTTAATTTCTAAATATTTTTAAAAAGAAAAATTATTTACAAATGTATGCGGACGTTTGTAAAAGAAACTAAGAAAAATTAGATGCCAGGTAAATAAACGCAAAGAAAATGTAGCATTCCATTCTTTTTAAAACTTTTTAGAAATTAAATTATTAAATGAACATAAAGCCAAAAGGTAAATTTTAATTCACATATAATTTTAAATATGTTTATTTCTTAAGCAAGTGTTACATTCACAGTACAAAACTTTCTTTTCTCTGGATTGCTTACATTAAAAAACGTTTCTGCTCCTTACAGTTTTTGTTCAGATTGAGATTTAACTAAATTTTTTATGCTCTCAATTAACTTGAAATTTTGTTATTAAAAAATTAAATGTATCAATATATTATCAATAAAGTAGAAAACACATTTTTATATACACATGCTTTATTTTCGCTGCTATATTCGCAACTGTTTCTGTTGAAGGTCACACGCATTACATATGCAGACCATATGTAAGTAGTGCAGCATAAGTATGGGTGAAGAACACAAAAATTAACTTTGTACAGTATGTACAATTAAACACATAATGTGAATTTTTAAATTTTTGCCAACATCTTTAAATTTTTTTTATTGTCTTGAAGCTTTTGTTTCAGTTTATACTAAAAGAGGGAAGATAAAATTACCATATATTTCTACATAATAAAATTAACAACGAATTAAAGACTTAGTGATAAATAAGGTTTTGGATGTTTTTTTTTTTTTTTTTTTTTTTTTTTTTTTTTTTTTGTTGTACACAGCGACTTAATAGAAACAGTTTCTTATTAACTTTATCAATGTGTCCAACAAAACAATTAACCAACATTAAATATACAATTCATTTTAGAATCAAATACATAATTGAATGAATTAGTTAATAAAATTTAATCTGGAAACGAATTGAACTTTACTCAGTGCAAACATTTTTTTTGTTTTACTTTAAAAAATTAAAATTTTACAGTATAAGCATAACTGGAATTGTACATTGTACATCGAGTTTCGCACGGCACTAGGAATTTGTCATAAAAAATCCTTTCCTTAATTATATGACCGAAAAATTATTAACAAACTAATTTCAAAATATATTTTTTTTTATAGGTAGTGGTTAATAATGTGACCACGTATTTATATGAAAAAAAAAAACAAAAAGTAATATTAAAAAAAGATTCCATATGCGTGCTATAAACAAATAGAAATGCAACTTTGAAATAAAAATTAATAAAACACCGAGATTTTTGCCATTGGTCTACGTTCAATATACACACAAAAATAATCACAGAATTTGTTACGCATGACTAGCTTCGCTTAAAGCACTATTTGAAAGCTTATAATGTTTTACTTCTGATGACAAATATTTTTACCAAAAGTTGACCCAAATATATTAACAGAATTAAGCGTTGTATAGAATAATAACAAGAACATTAAGAAAAAAGAACATTTGAAAAGCTGAATGTTGTTGAAAGAAGACATAATCTTTTTTAATACGTTGGTCGAAATAAATAAAAATTAAAGAATAGTTTTAAAGCAAGCATTGCAAAGGCAGTTTTGCTAATAATTGTTGGACATCTGAGTAAAATGCGAAAGGAAAGCTCTAGAAAAAAAAATAAAAGTTATATAATGTAATTATAATTATAAGGGAGCTTACAATGTAGTGCAAGTGACGGCGAAAAAAAAAATTTTTTGCTTAGCAATTTTTAAAGATTCAATTTACTGAGAATTAACATAAATGAGTGATAATGTTTTTTATATTTGAATCAAATTATTCCTCACAAATAGGGTTGGAGAAACGGCAGTTCGCGGGAAAAGCAATCCAAAATTTACAGGAAAAATTTTGGCTAAATTCCCGGGAAATTTTCTGCCTAATTCCTGGGAAACGGAAAGTTCAAAATCACAACTAAAATATGCACTAGCTGGTGTTCAAATATTTTTGTTTTAGCATTTAAAATTTTTAAATATTTCTGAAAATTCTACTACATCTAAACCCATAATAAAACAGTAATGGGGTAATTTCTTTACATAAAATTATTTTTAAAAATGTTGGTGTTGGTGTACATATTAATCAAAATGGAATACAAATACCAATTTTCGGAATTTTTGTCTGTCTCTGTTTGCATCACGTAAATACTGCTGGATGGATTTGAATAAAATTTTGTGTGAAGGTCCCTTGGTTCCAATAAAGAATACTTTTTGTTTCGTAAAAGTAAATTATTTCGTAGAGAAAATAACGATACAAATGTGAAGTCAACCAATTTTTTCGGTGTAATGTACCAAAGAAGTTGTCAGCACATTTTATTTTTATAGATGTAAAGTTTTAAACACTGTTAATATATCTTTACAATAAATAATTGCCTACATTTGAGTTTTAAGAAAATTATAATTGACACACGAACGAAGATGGGAACTGCTAGTAAGATATAAAGCAAAAGCTTACTAATTTGCTTCAGAAGGAATTTGAGTTATTCGAAGCCACTAAAATTTGAACAACGAACATGGATAATCTTTATAACACATTGTTCATACCAAAACTTAACTCAGTAGAAAATAAAAGGGTTTCTTAGATTGCTGGAAATTTTGCAACAAAAATAAGAAATAAAATGTTTAGTGAATTGTTAAACGCACTAACAGTTTTAAAATCATATTTACTATTACTAAAATACCTACTTTTTCAGTATTTTTAATTTTTGTTATCTTTATGTAAAACAAATGTAAATTAGTTTGTTTTGTCACCTAAATTGTTTTTAAATTTTATAAGATGTTAATATTATTATTTAGTAATTATTTTTATTGCTTGTTTATATTTTAATAAAAGTATGAATTTTTCAAAGTTGTTTTTTTAAATAAAACTTGTATTCTTCAAGAAATGATTTCTTCTTGGAAATGCCAGGAAATCCCAAAAATGATATGTTTTTTCCTTTTCCCGGGAAAATAAATATTTTGGAAAATCCCAACACCTACCAATAAACCAAATAAACTTCTTAACAACGAATTATATTTCTATCAAATTAATATTTTTTGAAATTTTTTAGGATTATTCAATCGTAAAAACGCAACCCGTCTAAAAAATACATTGTAGTTTCTTCTGTTACACATACTTGGCCTTACCATTTGAACCGCCACAGAGGTATATTGAAGACTTAAACATTAGTATTGTCTTTTTTTGTTTAACCGTTACTATTAGGCACTTGAAATTTTAGGTGACAAATAAAAAATCGTAACGATACTTGAATCGTAACGCTACTTGAGTGAGTGTTGCTTCCACTTGACCGATTTACTTGTAAATAAGAGACTTCAAAGTGAGTTTTCAGTAATATTTTTACAAGACGCTTTTTTCTAGTTATTTAAGAGTTAAGTTGTTTATTCTATGTGGTTGATTGTTAGATATCAGCAAAATGATCATTTTTTATTACTTATTACTGTAAGTTAGGCCACGCCTGTACGTTAACCAACTTTTTGCATAATTATCGACAATAAAGTGGTTATTAAAATTTTACTGATTCTACTTATTTTTTTAAAACACAACAGTATTAACGAAAAGTGTAACTTTAAGGTGCCCAAAAAAAAAACAAAAATCAAATCAATAAAAATCAAAAAAAAAAAATGTAGGCTTGGTATAAAAAAAATATTTTTGTTTGTTTTATTAAAGTTATGGAGTTGATTTTGTATATAAAATAAAATATTGCTCGTTGACAGTAAACAATAGCTTTATCAATTTCATTAAATTTGTCATATAAAATGACTCTGTAGCAGTAAAAATCCAAAAAGAAAAAAAGAGTTTATTTGGCACAAAAAAAATGTATTGTTCTCAGCTATAAAATGTTAATCAAAGAACGAGAAATCCGAGTTATGGCCTATGAACTTTTCATAGAAAAGTACAATTGTACACCATATTTTAAAAGACATCAATGTGAATATCGTTTAAAAGGTTTTAAAGATATCTTTTAGAGAATACTAAGGTATTTTTTTTTTGAAATGCGTAACCCATTGAGAGCCGTTGACATTTTCATGTTAAATTGTATTTATATTAATTTTTTTATTTTTTCAGTTTTCTGTTGCCCCAATTATTGTTTTTTTTTTTTTTCTTTTTAATTGGAGTCACTTCACTAAGCTAGATTTACATATATAGTGAAAGGTATACAAGATTCGGCATAGCCGAATATAGCACTTTTACTTGGTTTTAACTGCTGGAAGATATTAAATTTAGCACTTAAATTTGTTGAAATTTTTTATTATATTTATATTATTCAAGCTAGTGCCGTAAAAATGCTACTGCACTTTAGGATAATAAATTCTAAATAATCTTTATTCTTTCTTAGTTAAAGAAATATTATTAGCATTACAGAAAAGTTTTAAACAAAAAGTTAAAAAATTGCTTATATTAATTGAGATGTTGGCACACAAACATTAATACCGTTCAAAAAACAAACCAAATCTTAAAAATTTTTATGTTGCTTTAAACCTGATAAATCCATGTTTTTATTTTTACATACGCACATATACTTGAACCTTAAAAAAGCAAAAAAGTAAATAATGGGATTTTCTTAAATGAAAAAGAAAACTTAAACAAACATTCCTTTCCGTCCCTTAAGGATATTTTTCCTATCTTTTAAACTAGGCTGGTTTATTTTAAAATCTGCGATTGCCACAGCAATTGAAATAAATACAAAAAGAAAAAACAACTTATATGGCACAGTTTCAATACAAATAAAAACGTATTTGGAGTATTTGTACATGTATACCTCTATCTATATATGAATGTGTGTCACTAGCAGCTTTGCAGACATATTACACATCCATTCTCTTGTTTTATTTACTTTACTAACGAAAGAAATAGTAAAATTTCCCAGTTTTTCCTGTTATAATCTGCAAAGCAAGAACAATAAAAGTTTATATTCTCTGACGCTTTTGTATGGGTGTATGAATGAGAGTTTATGTTTTTGTATATTTTATTAAATACCTAAAAGAGAATGTTAGTATGTGTGTACTTTAGTTTGTATGTATGGTTTAGTTTGGCCTCTTTAATTTTTAGCTCAGCACAGCTCAATTCAACTCAGCTGAAGTGAACTCAATTGGGTTGAATGGTTGGTTGTTGGTTGTATTTCAATCGTCTGACAAGTCAGTTGTTTCATAGATTTCGTGACGTATACAACATACACAACAAATTTATCTAAACATTTAATATCGGTCGGTCATCCTACGCAGGATAAATTTTCTATTATAATATTTTTAACCTTTAAGGATTAATAGTGTGTGCTTTTTAACAATATATATTTTCTAACAATAGAAGTTAAATACACTAACAATTCGTTATAAAAATGAAACATAAATAAGTCTCAGTTCTAAAGTGAATTTGTTGTGTGAGGCCAGTTAATAAATGGAATAATTATAAAATTAAAGAGCTTTGAGCTTAACCTTTGCGTAAATACTACAATTTAAACGCAAAAAAATAATTGTGCTAAATGTGAAAGCTAAAGAAAAATTTAAAATATTACTGTAAGATTGAAAATCAAGAATATATTAAAAGTTTCTAAATCTTTAAGAATTGTTAAATATAGAAAATGTAATTAAATAACTTCTGGATTAAAAATTTATTTACGGAAAACAAACTCTTAAAATAAAGTTAATGTCATTGCTCAAGCATTCGATATAAAATTTAAACTAAATAAATATAATTAAAAAAAATTAAAAATTAAATAACAAAAATAGTTTAACAGTGCTTTTACCAATGAAAATTTACAGCATGGATAAAACTAAAAAATATTAAAAAGTTTTCCATACAGAAATCTAAATAAATAAAGCAAAAACAACACAAAGATTAATTAAATGAAAAAAAGATTTTATAGATAAAAAAAATGCACTAAAAATATTTTTAATGTTAATTTTAAATATAATAAAAATAATTTGTGTGACTTGTAGTATAATTGATTTTAATTATTGATTAAAAACATAAAATGTGTCTTGTTAAAAGATGTTATTAAAAATAATTTTCGTGCTTTGTGTAAAAAGTAGAAAAAGAAATATTAAAGTTAATACAAAGTAAAATTAAAAATTTATTAGAAAATAAATCGAGTAAAATTAGATATTTAAACTAAAACTATTGAAATAAACTTAAACTAAAAACTTGAAATTAATAAAGGTAATTATAATAAAAAAAAGAGTTGTTGAACAGCAGTTAGTAACAAATAAACTTTAAAAGGATGGTAAAGCAAATTACAGTAATTTAAATTTTAAACGACACAAATTAAACATTTAACTAAAATTGTTATTAGTAGCTTACGTGTGCAAAGTTTTTGGTTTTTAGATTTTTTTCTTAGAAATATGTTAACACTACAATTAACTAACACAAAGTGCCCAAAATTGGGGGTAAATTTCTTGTAATTCAAAAAATTTATGTTTAAGGGTTTTGGAATGACTTTCTAAATAAATTTTCCAAAAAAAATTTTTAAGATCTAATTAAAAGAAAATACGTTGAGAAGCATTTTAGGTTATGGTATTTAAAAAAACTAGCCACTAGCTTGCATATTTTTTAATTTAAATTTAAAGTTAATTCGCAAATTTGTTTTTTTAATTTTTCCAATTCCTTTTAAGAAAAACAATTAAAAAAACAATCAACAAAATACATATCTTTTGAACGATCTGACAAAATAATAGTTTCATTTGGTTTTAATAACATCATCATTGTATTTGTTTGCTTAGTCTGGCTTAAACCATAGGTACCGATTTTCTTAAACACTTTACGTGAAAATTCAAATTGGTATTTTATAGCTTCGTGCCCACAATGAAATATTTGGCAGGGACTTAACTACTTTGTATGCCTGTATTAAAAGTTTATATATACATTAGTGAAACTACTACGGCAGTTTCTTTCCATTTCTTATTAAGTGATTTTAAAGTACTGACGCCTATTTTTTGCAACAACGGATTTCCTAGAAGCAAAATAATTTACATAAGAATTTTTCCATAATTTTGACCCATTTTAGAACATAATTTTTAACTTCAAAAGTGATATATTTTTCATGACCTTAGTTATATCTTTGATTAAATTTATTGCAGAAAAACAAATAATTCGAATTTAAATATAATATAATTTATTCACAACGATTGAAATTTCATTGGCATTATTTGAAATGGTAATATTTACACACGAAATCTGCTATCATTTAATGCTATTGATTTTTTTATGATAGTTATTATATTTGAAAAGAAATTATGGAGCACAAATTTATATTAGCAGAAGCGTAAAGGAGAATTGGATTCACCCATTTTGTCCAGATAAATTTTTTGTTCGAAGAATATTTTTTTTATACGTAGTTTGACATTTCTCTTTCTGAAAAAATTGATTTGGTTTAATTTTAATTTTTGTCCGGACAGAATTGAACTGAGTTGTCACTATTTTTTTTTAATGAATTCTCATATTTATAAAACAAAATAAAATTGTGGCATTTGTTTTGTTTATGTTCATAATAAAGAATAATTTTTCTATATTTTTTTTTTACAAAATTGAGTGCAATGAAGCAGTTGCCTTCAACCTTATTATGGAATTAAAAATGCTGGGAAGAGAATGCTTGTACAATATGAGCAATAGTTCATATAAAAATAATCGCACAAAATAAATCACTTGGACCGCAATAGCTAACGCCATTGGAATTAAAAGCAAGTAAATATTAATGACGGCTTTCAGTCTTATTTATGAAATTATGTTATATTTTTTAAAAAGGGGAAAACCAATTGCTTTGGAAAAATTTACGAAGACGGTACAAAGCAACCCTAAATAAAAACATAGGAAGAATTTGCACGAGGTCGTAAAAACGGCGAATATCACCAAACGTGTGGGGTCCATGCAATGAAAATTAACAAAGGATTCTACATCATTTAAGCGTATCTCAGGAACTAATGCGTGAAAATAGCCCATTGCTTTTCTTTGATTTAATATTTTTTTACTGCATATATCTTTACCATTTTCTTTTTAAAAATGTATTTTGCAAGTAAAAGAGCGTTTTGTATTTCAACAGCCATAAATGGAAGCAGTTTCCTTTATTATTCAAGTTTTAATAACAAAAATGCCGAAATAATATAAAATATAAAATTTCACACCAAGAAAACACGTTTTAATATAATATGACTTGTTTACTTATGTATTCATATGGCAGCTTTGTTTTTCCGAACAAATTTTTCGAAATGGGCTGCAGAAAACTCTTAGTCAAAACAAATTTTGTCCGGGCAAAATGGGTGAATCCACCTTAAAAAAGCTTTACATAAAATTAATAATATAAATAAGTCTTAACTCTTTTAAGACAGATAGATTTAAAACGATATCTGAGATTAAACTCCTAAGGTAGCACTCTTTATTACTTATAAGATTAAAATATTGCTTTCAATAGTGCATCAAATTTCCTGAGAATATCAAATCATATTTATTTTACCAAATTTTTGTGACAAGAATATCATTTTAAAATACTGCTCTACTTAAGAAATTTATTTGATTTTTATAAATCGTATACATGAAACTATATAATCATTAGAAAATGATAATAATCTTGTTTTTTTAACTCATTTTCAAATTTTTTTAAAAGCATTATTATTATTTTCAAAAACCACTTACATTATTTGTGATTCAATATCAATTAAACTGATAATTAATTGGTCTACCTAAATAAATACTCCCGTGTGTTAAAACCACACATTTTAACGTTAAAGAATTATTGCATTAATTTGAAATTAAGAAGTCCATATTTCCTATTATGTAGTATCAAATGTATATTTCACACAACTATAAAATAATTATATTTCTCATTTTTACTAAAAATCTTATTGTCACAAATTGCATGTGTGGTCAAAAAGTATGATAGTGTGGACTAAAAGCGTATGGAAGTGAGAGACTTTTTGAAAGATGTTTACGATTTTATAATCTTTTAAAATGAGTCATAGAATGTTCTGTTCTATGCGATCAGAGTTGGTTTTTTCAACATGAGGAGAAAAAAAAAACAACAAAATATTAGAACCATTTGTTTTTTGCATCTTTTTTGTATAATAGTGTGTTAGCTTCATCAACATTTTGAGACGATTTTTAAAGTATAATCATATTCAGATTTTTGCGTCAGTCAGATTTTTGCATGAATAATTCGTACGATTATGAATGGTACTAAAATCTGGCCTTTAGATTCAATACTTTTTTGTCTTCAGTAGTTACTTTTTACAAAATGTTTTAAATAAATACAAATTTTTCTTTATAAAAGTTTGTTAATATTTCTCTCGAAAAACCAGAATTTTATTATACATTTTTACTTGCTAAAATCGCATTAATTATTAATATTATATTAATTAATTAATTATTATATTAATTATTGTTAAAAAAAAACTTTAGTGTGCTTGAAGCTAAATATAGTTTTTAATTTTAATAGTTCTTTCCTGTATCCGAGAGGAAAGTTATTGTTTAACTCATATTTTTCCTTTTTTGTTTAAATAAATTTAATTCTAAAAATTCTGTTTTTAGGTTTATTTTTTCTTGACCTTTGTAATGTTTTGCTTAACATTTTCCATGCAAAATATTTTTTCAAAACTATATATGACTCATTTAGTATTTATACTTTTAAGTTTTTTCTCTTTTAGGCTCCTTATTTGATTTCAAATATCTCTTTGGCACATATTAAATTCTGTATTTCCTACTACTCTATTGGTCTGGCTATACTTGAATCTTATGGTCTAGTTCTTTACTAAGCATTCGCTATTCTAAGCGCAGCACTCTTACTCCGGCGAGACATGAACTACTCGATGCTTTGTTTAGTAACCCAAACCTTCGACAGACCATTTACACGCAGTATATCCAAACACACGTCTGCCATACCACCACACGTTATGCTATTACTCCCTTGAACAAACAGCTAAAAATTTATCTGTTTATCTTAATTGACGCCTTTTCAATTAACTGTACCTTTTGCTAAATAGATGCCTTCACAACAATGTTCCGGGAGTTTCTTCTGTGCTGTTTCTTAATTTTTAATTATATTTTACTACTGCAATTATTAGTTTTCCTGTGAACGCACTCATGTCTGATAGTAGGCTAGATTTTTTGATCTTTTGTTTAACAGCACTGACCTCTACCAACACAGCCATTAATGTTTCTCAACTTGTTTTAGCTTTTTGTTGTATTATTCAATACACTGGCGGAAGCAACCTATTCACCGCCGTTTTTTTCATGCACATATGGACAACAACAGGAGGGGTTGCCAGATATTATTTTTTTAACAATACTTATTCTAAAGGAAGGCGATATAGCCAATATGATTGGTATTAAACAACAGTTTTTTATTTAAAACTATTTATACTTTGAAATTTATTATAAGGAAAATTTTAGAACTTATTTATAACAAACTATTTTTAATTTTTTTGTTCAATTTAATATATGTTTCTTTTGTACAGTTGCTAACAGACATTAAAACCACTTTTAGGTGTGACTTCAATGTCTCTTTCCAAAATCACAAGACATCAAATTAAAGAATTATATCACATTTTTGATAAAAGAGTAGAAGCATTACTTACACAATTGTATTATAATACAATCGATACAAACACACGAAATAGTTGCGAAGTGACCTATTTTCCTAATTACATATTCTTTACTAAAAATAAGTTTTATAGGTCAATTTATAATTAGTTACATATAATAATTTAAACAAATTTTTATTTTAATTTTTAAGGAAAATACAAAAAAGCAATTAGTATGATTTACTGAGATTTAAAGAAAATGTTATTATAATAAAATTATACTCCTTGCTAAACTGATAGCTGTATGTATTTTATAAGTGATCGTTAATTAATAAGAAAAGGAAGGAAGCTTTGGGTTGTATATTGAATCTCCCTTATCAATTTAATATTCTATGAAAATGAATAATGTC
This sequence comes from Cistogaster globosa, assembly GCA_937654795.1. NCBI lineage: Eukaryota > Metazoa > Arthropoda > Insecta > Diptera > Tachinidae > Cistogaster > Cistogaster globosa. The sequence goes on along the minus strand of OW569403.1, from coordinate 42,468,178 downwards.
CTGTATTCTTATTTGTTAATGATCGGGTTATAAAGAGGACGTTTATCTTATAAATAATTAGGGTCGATAGAAGCAAAGAATGCTGATAATAGATGTAGCGAACCAGAAAAGCTTGCACTAGATTTTGGTAGTGTGTTCCCGCTTTCTTAAAAATCAACACAGATATATGCAAAAATAAGATTGTTTTCTTAATAAATTAAGAAATTAAAATTAACGTGAACTTAAGCCGGATTAACAACATCGCTTTTCAGAGAAAATGTTTAATGTTTGTACTTTATTAATCACGATTTTGTGTTTTTTTTTTCATTTGACCATTATCACATCAGTGAGTTATACAAAGTCAAAAGGATTGTTACCATTTCGAAAGTTTTTTTTTAACAAACCGTAAAAAATGATTGAATTTTCTTAAATTTTTCTTTAGAAAATAAAAGATTTATAAAAATGCTCTAATAAAATAAAGAAAATTTTGGTTTTATATGCATTTGATCTTGAGTTAGTTTTAAGGAGGAAGATATGCTTTTTATATTGTCACTATCAGGAATGAAACAATATCGACCAGTAAAAATCTAAACACTTTTAAAATAAAAATCTGTAAGCCAGTAAAATTATTTAGTTTAGTTATAATACAAAAAGATTTCGATTAATAGTTGATTAAAAAAATGAAAATAATACATTTTTCGTTTATTCTTTTTGTGCTCAAACAACATATTTTATCCTTCCTTCTTAATGACTCGAAATCGTTATCACTTAATATGTTAATTTTCCCTAGTTTTGTCATAATATACGATAGAAAATTTTTGGACATTTGAAAGGCACGGTGGCTTATATAACATTATGTTTTAGTATAAAATTATAGATATAAAATTTTCTGTTTAAAATATGACTATAATTTTTAAAAATGAGAGTCTAAGCGGTATCACCTTCGATTTGTAAAGTTTTTTTGTTAAAAAGTTTAAAAAAAATTATAATTTAAATCAAAACTAGGAATCGGATTTACCTATTGAATATTTAATATACAAACTTTATAACGTTAGTGCTAAGTTTAAACAGTTTAAATTTATTAGTCTGCCTGATTAAATATTCAAATTATAAGAAAAAGTTGTAAAAAAAAAAACATTAAATTTGCTGATATTTTACAATAAATTATTTTATAAAAAAAATATTTTTTACTTGGTTTATTTGATTTCTTATTTATTAAAAAGCTTTTAGTTCCCTTATAAATCTGTATTCATTTCATTTATATCAGTTTCGAAACATTTACTAAAAATTTCTACTTTTTTCATTTTAGATTGATAAACAAAAAACTTTTTGCTGCACAAACTGTCCACGAAAAACTAAATTAATTAAAAACATCATGCAAAAGAACAATTCCAAAATGGCTTAAACTAAAACAGAGCTAAAAGAAGTTAATGTTAAAGTGGAAACTGAAAAAAATGTAAAATAAATAGTAAAAAATGCTTGCAGAGTTTATAAATTTAATTTGAAATATATTAAATAAATAAATTCCAACTTTAGGATCAATTATATTTTTATTTTTCTTTTTGTTGAACAAAAGCCATTGAAATTTTTTTCGCAAAAAGAAATTCCAAGATAAATACGTCAAAACAAATAAAAACTATGACAAGTGATATACAAAATAAAAATTTAATTTTACTGAAACTTCAGTTAAGTAAAGCCAAAAGTTAAACACAAAAAAACATAAAGTACATTATTAGTCATAACCGCAGCAAAAACCGTATATTAGAAAAACAACAAATAATTTTAAAAAACATCGAATTATGGAGGTAGATTTGTGTCTACTAAAAACGCGAACACAAAAAATGACACAACTAGAAACAAAACGAAATTTATGCTGTTTGAAAGAACAAAAACAACAACGTCAAAAGCAGCAACAACAACATACAAGTATAAGTAAAGTTTTTAAACAAAAAGCATCAATAATGGATCAGCAGGGACAGAAAAGAACACACATGACCTCAAAGAAATATTTTGAATTTTCTAACAATGCTGCTACTGACACAACAATAAAAACAACTCTGGCAGTAAATACAAGAATAAACAAAAACATATATGTGCAGCAAAATCAAGAGAATATTAAACAAGAAAGCTCAAAAAATGCATTTGTGACGATAAGTGCAGAAAAACAACAGCTTCAATTGCAGTCACGACCAACATTTACTAACACCACTGACCCAATGAACATACTACCAAAGCTGGCAACTATATCATCGCCTTCATCACCATCATCATGTACACTAATTCTAATGCCACCATCAACAACAATAAAAGTACTACAAGCCACTGAGTTTGATATTGCTGCCATAAAAGAAGCATTAACAATTCCTGTTACTGGGAATGTTGTTGAGAGTTTACAAACAAATATCCAACAATGCAATAATGTTTGCATTAGTTCAAAATATGGCTCAAAGCAAAAATATGCGCAACAACAGAAACAAAAAAGACACAGCAAAAGTGCGAATAAAAGTAGCAGTCACAACCATTTTAACGACATCCGCACTTTGAGCAAAGCAAACATAAATACATATTTTACTAATGATAATGCAGCTGCTACTGCTACACCAACAGCAACTAATGCATTTGGAGGCATGGCAAATGCCAACAATTTTATTACAACTTCCACCACTAACAAGGCCAATATATATCCTCTAACTACCAACATCACTACAGCTTCAAGTGAAAATAATGTTGCACTCACTGCTGCCATTGCTACAAGACCAACTGAACCAACAACGCCAGCTTTAGCAGCAACAACACATTGCAAAGCATTGCCCTTACGACAACGTTGCTATCGAAATACCAAACAACTGGAATGTTTACTTCGTGCTATAGTTTTCAGCTTAATGTTCGTTATGTCGATGCAATTTCAAGCTGGTAAGTAATTACGTAGTAAATTACACACATATGCATGTACGCACTGGCACACATTGCCAGTGTGTAAACTTTTATAGATTTACATTCTGTTATAATTCCAACACACGTGTAGCATTGTTTCTTTCCCATGGATTAAAGATTTTACCTGTATATTTTCTTATTCCCCAACAATTTGTATGTACGTGTGTAAGGTTGTGTTTTAATTAATTTTAGATAAATAAGAAATAAATAAAAAAATATTCAAGTTTTAGTATTTTTTTCTTTGGTTTAAAAGTAGAAATGAGAGAGAAGAAAGATTTATTAGCATATGCAAGGAAATTGAAATTTAGTAGATCAATAGAAACGGATATGCTATGTATTTCAATTAACTTAAAGTTCAAGAGGTAAAAAGAATAATTTAAAACTTTTAAAAGATTAAAAATTCTGAAACGCGTACACTTTATTAAGCAATTTTGTCGCTTTTTTAGTTCTAAATTACGGCTTTAAAGGAAATTCTTATTTATTCACTAAAATGATGCTACACGAGAGACTATCTTGTCTTGCAGTTAATTCATACTCGTAAGAGAGACGGAACAAAATCTATAAAATTTTAAATTAGGATATCTGTCTTCTTCAGATTTGGGTCTTTAGACTGACACTGCAGTTTTATATTTTGCATTCCTTTTACTGTGTTATGTTAATTATTCTGTGGCTTGATTTGAACTTTGATCTTCTGTTTGCTAAACAGGTGATTTTTATAAACTAATCAGTCAGCCAAGCCACAATGCCCCACGGTGGACGGCAATACTGGAACTTTTTAATGTCTTTTTTATAACAATGGCTTTATTTGAACTTCTTAATGTTTTTTCCAGTTTAGCGATCTTGTCCAAAATGCGCTTTGTTTCGTTGAGGACTTTTGTTTTGTTTCCAGCCAGACTTTGCAGTTATGGGAGCGGCAATTGTTGCCAGTCCTAATATCATTTATACTTTCATCCTTATTTTTATAATACAACCAAATAAACATTTCTTTTATAAAAGCACTCTCGTCGTCTACAAGTAATTGATTTATTTCTCCCAGCTATAGTTCGGAAAGTTTGGATTACCTGTTTCTATTTATTCATCTTCTTAACAGTCATTGATTTTCTTTTTTATTTGCGATCTGCTGTTAAAAAAAATGCAGCCACCTTTTTAGGGTACAGCTAATGTTTTTTTTATTATGTCACAGAACTCAATTCTGATCGAAATTGTTTTTAATTTCGAAAATTGGTTCTTCAGAATAAAATCACTATTAAATTTCAACGTAGAATTAAATTTTTTTTACTCGTAATATACTATTATTTTGTGTCCTTATTCGGAGTATATAATTTGCTGATATAGTGTGACTAATATTGTCATATTTAAATGAAGAAGTAGAGAATTAGCAGTATTTACAAAGACACCAAATCGATTGAAATCTAGAGAAGGTAAAACAAGTTCGTTCGGAATGGTTAATACGGAACTGTAACAATTCTGGTAGGAATGTGAGAAATGTCTGTATGCTCTACCTACCTATGCATAGTTCTTCCTAAAATAATTAAAAATTAGATCTTGAAAGTCTTACTTTTCTAGCAATATTTTAAGAGATTTAGAGCACGTCAAATATTTCTTAATTGACTTACCATGGTTTTTTCATTTATGTATTTTTTTGCCTCTTGTTATTACATATCAGATGATGAGAGTTTAATTTTTTAAGACTACAAAAATTCAACAATAAATTAACCTTAATTTCAACAGTTTTTTAAAGTTCCTTTAATACAAAAAATACACAATGTTTTTTGTTTATATAATAAGAGTCACTTATTATAAATTATTTCTTCCTAATAAACATAAATGAAAAAAGGTCAACAAAATATTTTAAAAAAGTGAAAGGTATAGAAACAGCAGCTTATTGTTAGCAATAATATTTCTATCTAACCATTCATGGGAAAATTGGCTGAAGTCACAAAAATGAGCTCACATAAATAGTAAAATTTTTGTTAACTCTTCCACGTAAATAAACACAACCATGACTTACAGTCACTATCGATATAAAAATTTTAAAGGTTCGATTAAAAGGTTCAAAGGCAAGAAACAAATATTTTTGAATTTTTGTGTATTTTATAGACCTGGGGATGTCAATTACAATTTGTAATTAATTACACATGCAATTACAATTTACATGTAATTTGTAATTGAAAATATTCAATTACACATTATGTGTAACTGTAATTGTAATTGAAATGTAATGGAATCCCCCAGGTCTGGTATTTTAGCAGCAGTGCAAAATTACAAAATTGTGTAAATATTTAATCACTTATACGTATGAACATAATAATTTTTAAAAAAGTATGCAACAGTTTTTGTTTTTTGTTTTTAGTTCATAAAGTTTATTTGTTACTCATATGTAGAAGGCAGGGTTGTCAAGACCAAAAATTCTTTTCAACCATAATTTCCAAAAAAATATACAAATTAAGTAAAAAACAACAAAAATTAAAGTGAAGTATTGCTAGTATTGGATTTAATTGTCCCCTCTGATACAGGGATTGTTCTTATTGAAATTTAGGAAATATTCAGGCATGTGACACATTCCGATCGGAATGGTTTTAATTCCGCATTAACAATTCCGATCGATTTTGTTTGATCTTCCTCAGATTCCGATCGATTTTGTTTATTAAAGAAAAGTATTGAATCTTCGGTGTAGAATTTAAATTTGGCAATATTTTGCACACCAAAGTAAACAACAAGGTTAATCTAAGTAAGACACGTCATAAAAGTAAATTAAAGGAACGCAAATAACACAATTGAAAAGAAACTAAATTCCATTTTGAAATTTGAAAATGGTTTCATTCCGAAGAAATTTTTTGTTTTTAGTTTTCTGATGTAGCAATTTACGGAATTGACACCACTTTCGATCGGAATTAAGTTCTGTGACAATCCTGTTTATTTTCGAAATATTATTAAAACAAATTGTTTATTTTTAACCTTAGATGAAGACTTAAAAAGTTTAATTTAAAAGAGTGCAGTGCTTTTTTAATTTTTAATTTTATGTCCCCGAAATTATATCTGCGTCTTAGCAACTTGTTTTTGCTTTGTTTGGAGTGGAGCCACAGGCATTTACAACTGCAATCACTAATCGCTAAATTACATTTAATTCTTTTAGATGAAAAAAACTCCCCATTAAAGAAGTGTTTTTTTTTTTTTTTTTTTTTGGTATCCAATGGTAATAAAAAAATTCGTATCAAATGTTATAGTTAATTTGTTAATTAAAGCGTGACTCTGAAAATAAGTATAAAAGATTAACCAATACAAAATAAAAGTATATACTATGCATCAGAAAAAAAAATAATTTTGGGTAAAATTAATCAGAACGACGATACTCATAATACATGAAATTTTTACATAAATGGTTATCAACTTAGTAATGAATGTAATAAATTTAATGAAGGTTATGAATTTAATTAAAAAATTTTCTACTTTATCAAAATTCTGTGTTAATGTGTTAATGAATCTTAAAGATCTTATTTGCAAAGACATTTTATAAAAATTTTATAATACTTAATTTTAATTGATTTTACCCTAAATTTTGCCTTATTTGTACTAAGCGTAGTCGTCAAAAAATTTCTGAAAAACTAAACTGAAAAGCTTAACATGAAATACAATTAATAAAAGTTCAGCATTGACCTTGTCAATGCTTGCCTTGCCCTGTCGTTAAACCGATGAGATCGAGAAGAGATAAAATGTTTTCTTATAAACGACGTAAAAGTTTTGCTTAACGATATAAAAATTGGCGAAGCTGTCAATGAAAATAAAGATATTTGCTTAAACGAAAAATCTTGCTTTCTTATACGAGCAGCTTGCATAAGTAAACAAGTCAACAGATGCTAATTTGGTTTTTTGCACCTGTTATTAGTTGAAAACTCTGAAAAGGGGCAATGTAGGTAAATATATTATTATTATTATTATTATTATTATTATTATTATTATTATTTTATTTTTAATCTCAAACAACACACAGAATTTTCAGCATGTAAATAGAACACCATATTTCTTAAACTTCGGTCTCCATTTCATATTTAAGTGAGCAAAAGTTTAAAGCTTTTATTTCTGCTAACTCACCAATGCATAAACAGATTAAGAACTGTTCGCCAAAAATTTGAGAATATAAAATGAATAATTCAGTATAAAAATAGTGATTAATCTGCTTTAGGGACAAAAATGAAGAGGTAATTGTTGAAAACGTCATAGGTAATAAAAAGTTCTTCTAAGCATCAGATGAATGGTTAAGTAAAATACTCATCATAATAAGGACTAGCTGAACATGAATCCAGCCAAACGTTTTTGACTACAGTCAAAGTAAATACGCAAAGCTATATTAGCTAATACACAATCAAATTTCTGATTAATGGTGAGGATAGGAGCCAGAAATTCTATTCACCCTTCGTCATCAATTTTGAGGCAAAATTACTTCAACACCGCATCCATACTTATTTGGTGTTTCCTTACCATTTAATGACGACGTTGTCTGTTTATCGATAATGTCAATAAAAATTAATATACATCTCTTATTTTTGTGTCAGTTGACTTATTGTATTTACTGTTATTGATTGTGTTAAAAATAACAATTTTGTTACACCAGTAATAAAGAAGTAGTCTTCTTAGACTGGAAATCAAGAATTTTTCAGTAAAGAGATGAAAAGTAAATGATAAATTCAAAGTTGTCTATTTCGAACAAATGGTTTGTTTCTTCCTGTAAACATAGTATAATATCAATAAATGCAAGTAGACCTCTTGGGGCAACATGGCTGACCACTTGAAATGATTTAAGCCGGCTCAAATAGGCGCTGTCTATGAAATCAGGAAGTTTTCATTCCCTTGGGACTCCCTTAACCATAGGGTTGTCTTGCTTTTGGAACTTGAGAAGATTTTTCACAATTAGCTTTACATTCTATTTTGTTTGCAACTTTTTTTCTTCATTTTAAATTTTGGGTTGTGCCAAATCTACAGAAATAACTTTGTCAAACATGATTTTGTAAAGCACTATATACGATACATTTTGCCATTCATCACTCGTTCTATTTGGTAGGCGAAGGTCGTTAAGAGCAGTTGCAATACTTTTCTACTGTTTTTTAAAATTAATTTCAAATTAAAAAATGAATAATCAACTCCACCGCCACCAGCTAAATTGCTGTGGGTTATTTTTTTTTCTCCTCTTGTATAGAAAATACTGGAATTGAATGAATAATTTTAGTTTCAATATTAAAGTCAATGTTGTGTTAATTTTAAATCCCAACACAAATTAAAAAATAACAAAAATTATTTAATTATATTTTTTACTTAAATTAATTTAACAGTTTGTTTTGAGTTTTTGTTTATTTAATAAGAGAAAAAAAAAAGAAAAACTCATGTTTCATTAATAAAACTTCTTTTTCATAAAACAAAAAAAAAAAAAAAAAAAAAAAAACAATGAGCAGTGTAACGAACCAAAAAAGTTCTGGTTAAAATGAATTAGAAAAAAAAGTTATAAACGAAAAGATTAAATACAAACCAACATAAACATTTAGTTAAATACAATGAAAGTACAAAATAATAATAAAAAAATCGTTTTGAATAACAGTAAAAAAAAGAAAAAAATAGACAACCAGCTGGATAGATAAAAGGCGAGTCAGACGGACAACTTAGTACTCAGACAAATAAAAACTAGAAAAAAAAACTTCTTAAAATAAATAAAACTGAATAATGAACCACAAATAACTAAGATTTTTATATGTATGGATGTATGTGTGGTAGTTTTTCATTTTTATTGCCACTGCTACTACTCGTACTACTGCTTCTTCACTCTTGCACTAAAGATGGCTAAAATAAAACATTTTAAGTTAACACTACTTGTGTCACTGCCGCGCTCTGTAACTACTACCATTACGAACACGCATTGCACGACCGCTGCTATTTCATGTACAACAACAATTAAAAATTTACTGTAAGTCTAACGGGTAACAGTGGTGAGATCATTGTTTTCTTTCCAAATACATTTTTATCGCTTACGGCTATTGTAGCAAACAATTTGCCACAACTGTTGCCATTTTTGAAAAAAACAATTATTAACAATGGAAAGAAAGCAAAAAAAAAAAAGAAGAAAAAAAAACATATACTCTTGTACAAAGAGCATTAAAAGCTCTGCAAAAAGAAATATATGAAAGAGAAATAAAAGTAAAAGAAAACAAAAAATTAAAATTATTTTGCTTTTCCGTTTTAGTTAAGCGGACAAGAAGCGAGAATTCTTGTTTTGTTATCAATTATAGTTGTTATTATTGTGGTCGTGTATTCAGCTTTTTTTTTTTGTCTTTTTTTGCTTTAGTCTAAGGGAGTAATAAATGTAAGTGCTAAATAATACAACCAAACGTTAGTGTGTATACTTCAAATACAGAAGTTGGCTTTAACTTTAAGAACAGTTGAATTTTAAATTTATTTGTACATTAAGAAAACAAAACTAGAAATAAATTTGCTCCAAGTTTTTAAATGCTTCGCTGAGATATTGAAACAATAAACGAATAATGAAATTATACCAAATTGTGTTGAATCGAAGAATTACAAAGAATTACAAAGATTTCAAAAGAGGCGCCACAGGGTGCTAGAATAGAGCAATTTTGAAATATGATTTTCTTAAGGTTTGAAATTTGTTTCAAAAAATAAAAAATTGTAGGCTTCAGTATTGTCGAAATATTAGATTTATTATTGGAGAAATCTCATGAAAAATCTCATCCCAAAATCTTTACTGGATTATAAAATATGCGTTATTCAAATTGGAATTTGTAAAAATTAATATATAAGAGCGATGCCGAATTCGTTAATTGTCGCCGTTAGCCTGAATGTCAAACTGCATGTAAGAATATAGTATATAGATTTTTTATATATGAAGTTTGACACTTAGGCTAATAGTAATAATAAGAATAACATCAACTACAAAATCTTCTTTAAAGTTCAAATTAGTGGTGATTAAATTGCAAAAAGTCAGGGACTAAAATTAATGATCGAAATCTTTAATATGAAAGAGATTTAAAAAATCATTCACAAGATATATCACAAATTCAAAAGGAGCCATTAAAATGCCAATTTGGGACTGCCTTTTAATTTTTTTATGTTTTGGTTTTGCTCTCCACCATAACAACCCCACTTAGCAATGAGATAAATCTCTTCAAAGCTGTTACTGACTGAAGGGAAAACTATTTGCAGCATTTCTTTATTATCTGCAAGCAGCAGCTCTTCCTAAAGAAAAAACTTTTAGTAAGTTGATAATTGAAATTGATGTTTGTTTTTCAGATTAAAGAATTTTAATTTCAGCTGCCATTAATAATCTAATGAATCCAAAAATGTTTAGCTTTGTTTACTGTGGTCTGCCACTATTTCTGTGCATCACAAATGAATTCAGTTGCATAAGTTCTTTTATAAAGCAAATCTTTATTCAAAAAATCTCAATTTAGTAAAATATTCTGTCTTCCACTTCACGGTTAGACTTCCGCTCTGATCACAATTAAAACGTTACTCCATATGTGCCATCCAAAATAAATTTCTTTTCGTTACACCAATTATTAACACGAATACTTGTATGACCCTTCTCATCATGTCTTGAGCAAATTCCACTCAATTATTTTTGAGGGCAAAATACAGCAGCGGTTGCAATGGCTATTTTTAGTTGCCTTGTAACCAACTTGAGACCTGTTATTTGGCGTTGAAAAAAAAACTTTTGAAACATATCCCAAAATATTTTTTTTTGATTGGAGTAAAAGCGGCTGTAATATCTTCTTTGTAATTTTTTTATGTTTTAAAATAACTTTTAAGTATCTAAGAATAACTTGTGGTTTTCCTAATTTAACGCAGAGTGGTACGAAAGAAATATTCTTGCGAATTTGGCTTCATTCGCTATAATTACAATACTTTTCTTTCTTGTTTTCCACAATATATTTCTTCTACCTTAAGTTTAATATATAAATTAAATACCCAACTTTAAGACCTTTCTGATCAAGAGTGATAACTTAAAATATTTTGAAATGAATCCGCCTCTCTATATTTTTTAGTTTTAAAAAAGTTTTTGCCACTTCTGTGTTCTGTTACATTTTTCTATGTTTAAATGTGTGAAATAATTTGCATTTGTATATATTATTTTGCAGTTTTTATCTTTTTGCCTTATTTCAAACATTTTGTTTATCACTTTTTCACATGACTTTTTACATTTGTAGATTATTTCCTAGTCCTTAACGTTTTTTTGTTTGTTTGAGTGTAAATTGTTAGTTTATGTACAATTTGAAATATTGTTGAAAATAATTGCAAAATAAATTTCCTAACAAAATGAAAAATTACATGATGTAATTGACAGAAACTTACGTTCCATTTTTGTAGAATTTGCATTATTTAGTATTTAAAAAACAAAACTTTTATGTTTGCTGCTATTTTGAATAAAATTGTATTCATTTGTATTTTTTAACTAAAGAGAAAATAATTACTTAAAAATATAGAAACTTTAAAGATGGTTGCCATTTATTATGTCTTCAATATGTACATAGATTATTTTCGAGTTAGATTTTTTAATAATTGATATTAGATAAAAAAAAAAATGTTAATTCAGAGGATTTTACTTTCTTACCTGACCGTTCCTCTAACTTAAGACTTTATTATTAATTTAGTCTATTGGGACAATATTCGCAAAAAGGCAAAGATCATTTAAGATTTTTGCTTACAATTAAATATTTAAAAATCATTAATAATGATGCTTTAAGCTAAGTTAGAAAGTTGACTTAATTATTGCAGTGACAATACAGTATTTTAGGTGAGGTTAGATTGATGGCAGATTCTACAATGATACCGTTCGAACGATAAGATGATTTACTCTCATAGGATTGTTCAAGAAATCTCTAAACAAGAAAGCCAAGGGGGCAAATTACGGCATTCGATATCGATCGAAATTTACATTTAAATTCTATTCGATTGATATCGAATGCCGTAATTTGCCTCGAGTTTTTATTTGATAAATTGTAATGGTTAACACTCATAGTGGTCCGCATGCTATTAGGAAAAGAGAGGTACAAAAAAGACAGACGGTAATATACTGATTTCTTGTTTCCCTAGCTTTTAAAATATTTTTAACAAGTTCTCAAAGTATATCTTTATCAAGTACATGCAAGTCTACAACAAATACAACATTAAAACATTAAGAGGCAATTTGTTTGTGTAAAAATCTAGTATTGTGTCAAAAACCAACTGACTACAATCCAAGGATGGTAAAGTTGGTATACTTATACTCTCTTTTCAACATAAATTTAAAATCAAATTTTGTTATATAATAGTAAAAGTTATTAAAACAAATTGATTTGTTTTTAATAAAAACAATGTAAATTACAAGAACTGCGCAATTTCGTTTACCGCCTTTGATGCAACAAAAGTAAAATTAAAAACAATTATACACAAAAAAGAAAAACTAAAATAAATATTTGAATATTATTAAAAATTTGATAGAAATAACGTGAAAATAGCACAAATTAAAACTTTATTACTGCCCCTAACAAATTTTCTTGTTAAAATAACTTTTCAATGCAGTTTTTCCAAAACACATCACACACATAAAAAATATTTTTTTTATTAAAGAAGGTGGCGCTAAAAAAACGTAAACAAATTTTGACGTAACGAGGCTAAAAACTTTCAGCTGAGCTCCTGCATGTACTTATTCTATATATATTTTGCAAGTTTTATTCTCCTGCATTGTTTGAGGCAATTGTATTTCACTTAGAATTTTCTAAAGAGCTTTTTCTTGCGTCCGCATGCAAATTAGAAGATCAGGGTAACCGCAAGAACAATTATCATATGGAAAATTTGCTTAAAATTGAAAAGGCTATTTAATTTTGTAAGTTGTGTGAAAAAGCTCCGAAAGAAAATTTTTATATGAATTTTGATAAAATCAAGTTAAATACTAACTGTCAAGCTTCAAAAATAAAAAAATCTGTATAATTTTTTTTAAATGTAGTCTGACATTCAAACTAGCGGCGAAATCATTAATTTGGCGAATTCATTAATTTTGCTCAAAACGTAAAATGTCAAACTCCATAAATAAAAAATTTAGTATAATTTTTTGTATATGATGTCTGACACTTAACGTTTCGGCGAAAATCAATGAATTCTCTTTCGAGACCACCTATTTCGCCATGCATTAGACAATACTGTCATGACAATAGCAATACATACAAACTTTTGCTCTAATACATGTAAACTTTTCAATTGTCTGAATTACTGTCTTGAATATTTTGAAAACAGTAAATAAGACAGTGATTTGACGTATGGCGACAACTTAATTATAACTTTTTTGAGTAAATGATATTTAAATAATATTATCATTTTATTTACTACAATTTCTTTGCATATAACAATAGAAATGGAAAGAAAGCAGGAAGAAACGCTAAAAATTATTTTTTTGTTTCCGAGAGCGTGAGGTTTTTGCTCAAAATGAATTGTCATAATTATTGTTTGGACGCCTACGACCCATAAGCAATTGTCAGCATTTTAAAGAGCTAATACTGGCAATGGCGAAAAGTTATAAACCCACCTGGCACATGCTTTGACATGGACAAGGCGAAATAAAACAGGTGTAAACATGGCGAAATAATACTAGGTGGTCTCGATGGCAAATTCATTGATTTTCGCCGAAACGCTAAAGGTTAAACACCATATAAAAAATAACGCATATTTCTTATATATAGAGTTTGACATTGCAACCAGCTAGTAATTGATTCGTCTTGAGTATATCCATGGTGTCATAGCAAAAGCATATACCAGATGATGGCAGTGGCGAATATGTTCATTTTCACCCTTGCTAACTTCATATAATAAACTTCGTATAAAAGAATTTCAAGCAGATTTCTTGTGTATGGGATTTGTCATTTCTAGCCACGGAGAGAATGAATGAATTCGCTATTTGGACCACCTGATAATTGATTCGCCTTTCATGATATAACTTCACAAGTAAGCAAGGCCGGTAGCCTAACTGTCAAACTCTACACATAAATAAAATCTGTATTTTATTTTTTTATATGTAGCTTGACATTAGGGTTAACGGCGAATACTAGCGAATCCGCCGTCGCCAGCACTTTATAATTGATTCGCCTTGCAAGTTAGTCTCATTACCACAATAACTACAAACATAATTTGTTTGTGTGAATCATTTGGTTTGTCGTAAGCACATAAGAAACATATATACATTTTGTAATTTTGTTTTCACACACAACTTTTGATTTTGTAGCAGTTTTTTCGCCTTTTAAGTTTGAAAATTTTATTATTTATTTTGTGTTATGTTTTCAGTTTTATTGCATAACTTTTCATTCTTATCACTTCTTTGGACTTTTTCAGTTAAGGTTTAAGGTTTAATTTATTGAGCCTTTTATAAAACATAATACAATATTGGAAACAATAAGAGGAAAGAAAACTTAGGACTAAAATGTATTATCCTAATAATAGCGAATAAAATCAGTTACATACTTACAATAATCTGGAATTTTTAATTGGAAAAATAGAAATAAAAGAAAACTACGTCTTTGCTCCCGAGACTTGGTTAACATAACTTAAGAGAGGATCTCATGGGGAAAAGTGTGCTTAAAATTAACTTAAAACTAACTTATAAATAGAAGAGGAAAGAAAAAAATAATAGTAGAAGAAATTACAAAGAAAATGAAAAAAAATAATAATAATAATAATAATAAAAATAGTAGCTGAGCTAACCTCTGTGAATACCCTGAACATTTTTTGAGAAAAAATTGTGCCGCAAAGAAGTGGACAAATCAAAAGATGGTGCAGTTTCATTTAGAAAACCAATGGGGGATAAATAATTAACATTTGACCAACTAAAATGACTTTGAGTTTCATAAATATCCGAAATAAATTTGTTAACATGAAATCTGGACCTTACTATAAAACTTTTAAGTATGTCACAAACATAAAGTCCTATGGGAGTTACTTTAGATTCTTTATAAATAAAGGTATTTGAATATCTTTTAAAAAATGATTCATAATGCTTTCCTATACAGTTTCGCAATATCTTTCTTTCAAAAATTTCCATTTCTTTTATAATAACCGGAGACACACTGAACCAGATAGGAAATCCGTATAAAACAATTGGTCTAAAACAGTTTTATAAAGTAAAAGCTTAGTTCTCACTGGTAGATTTTTATTGCAAAGAATTTTGGAGAACGAACCCAATATTCTATTTGATTTCTTTAGTACCATACGGGCATGCTTATTAAATTTCAAGAGTTTATTAAAAGTCACTCCAAGGTATTTCATATTACCCTTAAACGGAATTTCCGTATTGTTAAATAAAAGCCTCAGTTGTTTACTCTCAGGTACAACAAAACGTTTACATTTCCCTGAAGCATTACGTAAGCAAATAGCCTCACATTTCGAGACATTTATCCTAACGCCCCAATTGTCATAAAAATTGCTCACCATTTCCAAATGTTGAGAAACTTGATTTAAGGCTGAAAGAGGGGATTCATTATGAGAATAAACAAGAGAGTCATCAGCATATAACAAGCTGATGGAATTTGAGCCAACATGGGGAAAATCGTACATAAAAATATTAAAGAGATGGGGTGCCAAAATCGATCCTTGAGGGACACCACAATATACGTTGCCGAAATCAGAAAATAGTTGATTAAATTGTATTGAAAATTTTCTATTAGAAAAAAAATTTTTGAATAATTTAATAACAAATGGATCAAACCCGATTTGAATCATTTTAAAAATAATTCCATTGTGATAAGCATGGTCGAATGCTTTTTCAACATCCAAAGATACTGCTACTGTACATTGCTTAATCCGAAGATGATTCACAACGTCATCTTGAAATTTAAGTAACGCATCAGTCGTCGAATGACCTTTCTTAAATCCAAATTGCAAATCTGGAATATAAGATTCGGTTATACCAATATCCATTTTTTCGCGCAAAATTTTTTCAAATAATTTCCCTAAATTTGAAAGTAATGAAATTGGTCTTAGGTTATTAATATCTGCAATATTAGCCTTTTTTTAATAGGAATTATCTTAGAAATTTTCCATTGGTTAGGAAAGTAAGAGTTGTTAATACAATTATTAAAAATTATCGTAAGGTATTCAAGAGCTTTAACAGGAAGTTTTCGAATGATAAAATTAGATATATTGTCAAAACCACAAGATTTTTTGTTATTAATATTTTTTGCAAGATCTAAAATATGGTCCAGATTAACAAGCATGGCAATTTTGAGTATTAAGAGATGAAAAGTGATTATCAAACACAAACATATTATCCGGAACACTAGAAATGATATTATTAATGGAACTCTCAATATGGGTGACATCTCTATTCGGAACAGATGCAATATAAATTCTAGAGAAATAATCCTTTAAAATACTTAATTTTTCAGCATCACTATCAATTTCAACGCCATTAACTGATAACTTATTAATACAACAGTTTTTCCTGTAACCTATAAATTTATAAATACTTCTATGCGCATTAGGACCAGGCTGAATATTTTTTAGTTTTTCACTGAACAAATGAGCTTGTTCAATTTCAATTTGCCTCTTAATAATTATAGAGAGTAAATGAATCTGTTTTGATAATAAAACGTAATCAGGATTCAATCGATTCCATGTCCTACGATAAATTTTTTTCAAATCTTTTTGCCAACGGTATTTTATTTTAAAAAGGTGCTTTATATTATTAGAAATAACAAATTTTCTATTATTTAATGTAATATTTTCAGAATTCATATCCGTAACAAAATTTCTAGTCTTACAAAATTCGTCAATAAAACTATCAATTTCAAAATTGGACAAATTCCTCCAATAATTTGGCAAATGGTTTGAAAGGCCATGAATTACTTCGTTTTAAATTTCTCCCAATTTGTGTTTTTAAAAGAAACAAACTTAGGAAATGGTTTTAACAAGAATTCAAAGCCTTGAAAATTGATTTCCAATTTGAGAGGAAAGTGATCCGAAAATGTGGAAAGACTATAAATTTTGTAGTTTTGATTTATCGAATCAACTAAATTAGTACTTAAAAGAAAATGATCAAGAAAAGAACCGCCATTAGGGAAAGATGGAAAATTATTGCAAATTCTAACAAAATCTAAAGAAAAATTTTGAAGCCAGTTGGAAAACACAATACTGTTAGAATTATTACATGAATCGCCCCATAACACATTTTTGGCATTAAAATCGCCTCCAATAAAAGCGCCGTCAAAATTTTGATAAAGTCTAGCCAATATTGATAGACCATTATATAATTTTGTTTGATCGAAATTACAAGGTATATAAACAGATCCAAACAAAAGATTTTTGGGCACATTATTAACTAAAACTTTGACATTAAGTAAAACATTTGGGAACCTTATGCCTGAAATATATACCCTTGAACAGTCATATATATTTCTTATAGCGATTCCAACACCTTGGGAGCTAATATCTTTAAAAAAGTAGTAACCCTCCAAGCTTATGTTTTGATTTTCCCTTAAATGAGATTCTTGAATGAAAGCAACATCAATACCATTGTATTTTAGCATATTCAACAGATCAATTCTACGACTCACCTCAATGAGTGATCTGACATTAAAAGTAACTAAATTTAAACAATTACGGACCATAAGCCAAGTTTATTTCATCCATTAAATTCGCACATGTATTTCTAGCTACTTCTATTGGTAAAGATTTATAGTTTCTCACGAAATGTTCAATCTTGGATTCCAAAGTCAAAGGTTCGGTTTGGCATAAAGATTGGGCTATTTTCAAAAATTCTTGAATGTAAGAAGGCATTCTTTTGTGTGTATTAGAACCGGGAGGAGTTTTATTTTGCAATAAGCTAGCAAACGATTTATCTTTTTGGATAAAGTTTGAAGCATTTACTGCACTAGTAATATTGTTCAAAATCTTTTCCTTGCTTGTTCTAGCAGAAATTCTTAAATTTTCTTTCATTTTAATATAATTTTTATATTCTAGGCAACCTCTAAAATTAGAGGGATGACCATGCTTATTACAATTGACACAAAATGGTAAATTTTCCTGAGAAGAGACAAATTTGCATTCTCCGGGAGCATGACTATTCTCACATTTAACACATCTAAAAGGTCTATTACAATTTCGAGAAATATGACCCCATTTTTGGCACCGCCAACACTGAATTTCCTTTAAATTTGCCTTTGGTGATTCCCAAGAAACTCTTTGATTAAGTAAGTAACGTAAACCTGAAATCTCTGTAATGTTTTTACCGGGTAAAAGAGTAATTAAAAATAAACCAGTTTCTAAGTTGTTCTTTCTAGAAAAAGGTGTTGAAAATTTAGATACTGTATCAACTGTATTAGGAGCTAAAGAATCAATTTCGTTTTTGATTTCCGACAAATCAGTTTTATAATAAAGTCCACGCAATACTATACTAGTACGTTTAAGTTCCTTAGGAGTATAAGAATAAGACTCAATTTTTTTATCCCTTAAAAGCTCCATCATCTCAGAATGAGCTGCAGCATCTTTTAAATACAGTTTACTTTTGTGTTTGGTTTTGTTAACAATCTTAAAAATAACTTTTTTTGTGTTAAGCTGTTCTATTAAATGTTTAATGTTTACGTTAAATAAAAAAATAGGTGGACAAAAGTCATTATTCTTTACTGGAGCTGTTTTACTATTTGAATTAGCAGAAGTACTTTGTTGTTGTTCTTTTTCAATATCCAATTCTCCAAGAATGGAAAATCTATTATGTGAGTTAACAGTTAGTTTGGAATTGGATTTATTTTCATAAGTGAAATTTGAGAGGTCTACCACTATATCATTTGACCTTTTTCTTTTAATATTATTAACACTATATGAATTACTTGAATCATCACCATTGTTACTTGCTTGAAAATCCATGGACTTATACTCTGTATCTTGAGAATTATTGAATGAACCGTTACTTGACTGAGAATTTTCGGGTAAATTTATTTGCATCTTGCTTATGCTTAAGTTCTTGCTAGTATTTTTAACGACACATGACGAGCATGGCAAATCAAAGCTTCCTGAGAAAAGTTCATCACAAAAACAATTGGTATTTCGCAATTTTTGTAAAGATGATGAATTAGTGGATTTATCCGGAGGTAATTTTCCATTTAACATCGGTGAAGTATTATCCATGGTTGAAAACGTGGATAATATAGGCAGCAATTATTATAAATTAAGGAAAATTTAATTTGAATTAAAATTTTTAAGTTTAATTTTTTTTCACACAGAAAACGTTTGTTCTATTTGAAAGTTAAATCAAAACTCCTTTTTCAGTTAAAATATTTTAAATATGTATTAGAATTAAAAATAATTTTCCCTGTTATTTTTTAAAAATTATTGAAAAAAAAAAAACAAAATAACAAAGAAGGGGGTACAAATTTGACAAACGAAATTTAACCAGCTGACTTAAATTTCTTCATCAACTTTACCTAGTATAAATTTTCCTGGGTTGTAACTAGTAGCCACTGCCACTACCTGGTACATTATTTTCCATGTAGTAGGCTACAAAAAGTCGCACGCCTACAAAAACAAAAAGCTTATGTAATTTTGTGATTACAGAGTACCAAAAAAGTAGCTGACTCAAAACCGAATTCAATTTTAACCTTTTAACATCATTTCTTCCAGTTTATTGCTTTCTCTTGTGTTTTTTTTTTCTTTCGTTTTTAAATTTAGTTTTGGTTGACTTTACATTTTTTTCTTTTTAAATTTTTTGAAAATTTAAAATTTTTCGAATGATTGTAAAGTTTTGACAACAATGTTAAAAATAAACAAAAGTCAGCTGGACTATTAAGATCACCTGTTAATTAATTCGCTTCGGTCTAGCAGTTTATTTTTTACTTAAAACGTCAAAAATCATTTAGGAAAATTTTCAAAAAAAAGAGGCAAAAAATGTTAAAGATTTATTAAAAGCAAATTTGTTTTACACAATCAAAATGCATGTGGTTGTAGGTCATGTGTAACGAGACTTTTTTCTATAATTATAACATGTTTCGCAAAAAATTAAATTCTTATTTTGTCTAAGCGACTTGTTTTTGTCACAAGCTTGAATAAAAAAGTTATTTTGTCCACTTGTAAAATGTAGGAGTTGAGGGGCAAATATTTTTTTCGTTATCCTTTGAACTTAACTAAACCTCTTACAATCGCAAAACTATGTGACAGAGAATCATTTTGTGTAATTTTTTTGTCATTTTTCGCTGTTGATTTTTTCTCCTTAATTCTTTGACACAGAGTCACTTAACTAAGATGATATTGAAATGTCTGACCAAGGCATACCAGGCCTTGTAAATTGTACAAGAGAGTTTTCTTGATCAACTTGCCGATTACTACACCTTATCAGATTCGCCTTGATCACAACTAAGTGCAGCACAGAAACTCTAGGGAATATTGTCATACAATTTCTTTTTTTTTTCTTTTTTCTTTTTTTTTTAATAAAAAACAATATACAAAATACAAATATGAGTTATTTTCTTAACGGAGCAAATTTGCAGTTATGCAGACGTGCCTTGTTATCGATCAATAGAAAACCAGTGACGGCGCTACTTCAAATTAATGCAGCTACAATGCGATTTATCCACCGGTATCTTTATAAAGTGCAAACGTGTCGGCCTAAGCTTTCCTATAATGCTGAAGTATTAAGGGCTATTAATTGTAATATAAGACGAAATGATTCGCAATTAGAAAAACCAAAGATTTTTGAAAAAAATATTTCGAAAACAATTAAAAAATGTGAAAGAAAAGTTGGAGAAAACGCTATAAAAACTAGCATAATCTTAATCGCATTAGCAGCTGCTTACTTTTTATTTCAAAATAGTAAGAAAAGTTTAAAAGACATAATTACCAAAATCGTAGATTTAAAAGATGAAACACAGCTTAAAAGTTCTGGAGATTTGCAAAGCATGTATCCGGACCATAAAATCAAATGTGGCCACTACTAATGCTCTAAGCATAGCAGATGAAAACTGCAATCCATGTATGCTTCAATGACTATCTAAGAAACTATGATAACAGATTTAGTCAGTGGATTTGTACTGAAAAGACGAATTTTCTTTATCGAACAAACTGAAATAAAAATTAAAGTGAAAATTATGATATTGCTGTAGCCCACGTTTTCAATGGCTACGAAGTTGATTACAATGAATATCTGATATTTAATGGCTGTTAACCTATATCCATGGGGCAATCACTTGATAAATTATTTTGTCATGCCTATAATCCGGCCGTTTTTTCAAATGCTAAGCCCAGTATTGGGATACATCGTATCGCTGATGATTTTTAGCGCCTTTAAATTAACTCGATAACTAAAACCCAAAAAAAAAATAAGCCATTGTTGATTACGGTTTCATTGGAAGGAATTTTCCCTATCAGCTGATTGTTTCAAAGATATGGATTCCCAAGTCTATCAAATATTTTCTGAAATCGGAAACATGTCTTAGTTGGTGCCAGAATTCCTAAGCATCTTTTTGCAATTGATACAAGGGGTTCACCCAGTAGACCTAAGGAAATCGACCAAGGCTGTCTGCTTTATCTATCCTAACCAACTAATCGATTTATAATATTAAATTGACCTGAATTTAAGCCGTTTATAATACCAAAATGGATCAACAAATAATTTCAAAAATAAATGGCCGAATGTGTTTGATCACATTCTAGGCAAAAGAAGACTTTTTAAGGTGTATAAGAAAATAAAAATAAACCACAAAAACAGTATTCTTTCGCTTAGAATGCGAACGCACGCGTTCATTCATTATTGTAAAAGAGGCCGTAAAAAATTAATTAACCACTTAAATTTTTTTCTTTTTTGTATACCTCTTTCATTCTGAGTAAAAAACTTATAAATTCTTGTATTTGTACATAAAATTAAGGAAATAAAATAATAATAATAAAAATTTCTTTAGTTGTTTAAAATACTTGAAGAAATTGTTTCACAGAAAATAAACTAATATTATTTTGCTTTGCGAAAAAAAATATTCTTAATTTTTAGCTTTAATATGAACCAATTTTGCATAGATGTTTTAGACATGCTACGTTTCATCTTAAATTTTAAATTCTAACTTTCCAAAAATATTGGATGGAATTACCAAATATTTCTAGTCTTTTAATACTTAAAGGTTTTTTTAACTTATTTCTACGAAAATTTTTTTTAACAGAAAACTGCGTATTAAGTTATTTTTGTTTCTGATATTTATGATTCGAAATTGGTTTTAAAACTTATACTTCTATTTCATATATTCGATACATTGCTACCTCATTGGTGTCATTAATAAAAAGTTTAATAAAACCAAGCCGTTGTTTTATTGTTGAAATATTATGTTGCGTATAATAGACACGGTCTGAGGAAGCACCACACTGTCTCATTATAGTCGCAACTATTTAATCCACAACGGAATATGAATATTAATGAAGAAAATCTTTAGAAACTTTATATTTACATACCTGTATAATTTAACATTTACTACGTTTCAAATAATTTTTACAAATTATTCTATATTAGAGAGGAATTAAGTTAATCTTTTAAATTTATATCACGGTTATATATAATTTTTACGTATTCCATATAATTAATGTTCGTTAAAAGTGAAAAATATATTTTCTCTAAGCAAATTTTTTATTCATGAAAATTGTATATTTTTTAAATCAAAATTAAGGATGGCGCTTATTTACGACACAGCCTAAAAGAATATGTTAATACTTATATCATGTACATATAAATTAATGAATGTAATTTCATTTAACTAAATATTTATGTTTCATCAAATGGTATACTGAAAAATAAAAAATAAAAAAAAATTAAAAAATAAAAATTGCAATAAATATATGTGTGAAGAATATAAAACTTAATTAAACATTTGCTGTAAACGCTAACTTACATTGCAAACTTACAGCTCAGTTAAATAACCTGTAGATTTTTTTATAAAATAAATATAATAAAATATAAAATAATAATTTTAATAATATATAAATTTTATACCTTATTACGAATTATCCCCAAGTTTCAAACGTGTCCAATTTTTTATGTAAATAAAAAAACCTTTTATCTCGATAGATTATCAATTTTATCTTTGATTTGTTCACTTAAAGTTTGCTAAAGAACTGCATATATTATGTAAGTTTTTATTTGTTATAATAAGAATAATAAAATTATTTACGCATTACTGACACTCTGCTCGACAAGATGCACAACAAAGAGTTCTTGTGCTTGTAAATTTATGAAGATTTTTTATTACAGGTGTCAAATAAAAAATGGAGATATAATAAAACTAATACGAAAATTTATTTCATTTAAATGGGACAGGTAACTTCAAGGAGTTATATGCGCCTTGCTCTTCACATTCTTGAAAAACAAGTTTTAATTCCTTTCTAAAAATTTTCTTTTTTTCTTTTATTAATTAATTTAATTTAACAATTTTCACTAAGCTTATTCTTTTTACTAACATTTAATGTGTACAGATAGCTTTATTATTTTGAACATCTGTTCAATAAATGGAACAAATTTTTTATTGGAAATTTATGATACCAATTTTTTCTTCGAAGGAAATGAAAATTTAAGGAGAACAAAAATTGGATAAATTTAATTAATTCAATTAAAACTGTCAAACAGAATTTGTAGACCAATTGCTTACTAATATCCCACTTAAATAAATTTTTATGACTAATTTCTAATATATCAATCGAATATTAACATTTTTAAATAAGATTTTCAACCAATTTTTTCTTAAAATGGTTTTGCAAAAAATATTCCGTTTTGTAGAAGAAATACACCTAATTTGTATTCAATTGTTTTATTCACAATCTATATTAAATTGTAAAAAATACCAAATATTACTAGAGTTGTTTTAAACGCAATGCTCAGTGATTTAAAAATGTTATATTTTGGAAATAATTCGGTTTCTTATTAACTACTGAAGTTATAAATAATAAAATTTTAAAGAGGAAAAGCAGAGGTGTTTCTAAGTATAGCT
Organism: Cistogaster globosa; assembly: GCA_937654795.1. Lineage (NCBI taxonomy): Eukaryota > Metazoa > Arthropoda > Insecta > Diptera > Tachinidae > Cistogaster > Cistogaster globosa. Next base: position 42,444,290 of record OW569403.1, on the reverse strand, counting down.
GCAATGATTCGGTGCCTAAGATTAAGGGGTGCTTCTGGGTATGTCCCTGAATTTTGATACCTCGGAAATACAATTATTTAAATATGTCATAAAATGTTTATTCTTCATCAAATATTAAGATTTTTAAATTTAATTAGAACTTAAAATTGGCTTAAGATTTCTTCTCTTCTAAATTTTGGCAGACTTTAAATTAGTATTTTTGGCATGGTGTTCTTATTATTGATCGCACTATTACCCCAAAACATTTGGTTTATTTTTAATAGAATTTAAAATAAATAAGTATCAAGTTTTGTTTGATAATGCTTTTCGTTGGGAAAATGCCAACAATAAAGTTTTTTCGGGATTTTTCCCGAAAATGTGGTATTCTTGCTTATGTAATGTAAACTTACTTTAGTACTAGAAAATTGTTGAAATCATTTTAAATGAAGGATAAATTAGCTCAAAAATTATAACGTTTTTCCCTACAGCCCAAAAACAGCCAACAAAATTTTTATTTGATTGTAAAATTCCTCAAATTGCAAAGCACCAATTGAAAAAACGTAAACGGGAATTTAAGTCCCTAATGCTCCAAAAAAGATTGACAGCCCCATCTTTATCTTTACAATTTCAAAATTTTGTAAGATTTGATTTTGTAGAAGTTAAAGTTCGATGTATTATTTACCTTTACTTGTTTTTTTTATTTTTTTATTTGGTTTTATAGGTAAACGACATTGAAAAAATAGTACGCGAAAAAAAAATCATTAAAATATTGTCAATGTAGAAGTTAAAGAATTTCTGCTGATACCACGTACTTGTACATCAAGCATATATTTAAGATATGGGGGCTTCTTTAACCTCGCATCTTCATGATTTTTTTCTTATTTTATATGTAAAAATTAAATATGTGTATAGACATATTTTGTTAGCTAAATGTGGTTTTAGGTTTGTCAAGAAATGTGTTTTCGTAAATGTATACAAACTTTTAATTTTAACATCAATTGAAGAAAAAATATTTTTAAGACCTTATGAAAGACATTGCGTATAAATATATTAAGTCACGTTCACTGATGTATAATGAAAAATGTTTACCTCTATGTCTCCTTCATAAAATAAACGTCAGATATTTAACAAGCATAAAAAGTAAGGAAAAGCCGTTTTAGATATTAAAAAATTATATATCATATAATATTCTGTGTATTTTTCTGTTTACACCAGATCTGCCTAACTTTAGAAAAAAAGAAGAACTAAAATCACAAGATGGAACTTTTAAAACAACCTAACTAATTTACATTAAATGGAAACCAAACACACAAGGGTGTCAGCACTCACAAATATGTAAAGTATAATCGTGAGGGTTGTGTGTTGACTTATTGTTCTTGTACTTACAACTCAAGCTTCCGCCTATACTCGTATATACCTCATTTCCATCGCTTTAATATTATTTAAATTTTGTTGGTTTAACTGTTTTTTGATATGAAATATTGTTAACTTACGAGATTTCACTTTCGATTCAAACTTTGTCACCATTTTTAAAACTGATTAATGCCAGAGAAAAAATCCTATCAATTTTATGTAAATGTGTACGCTACAATGAGTCCAGATCTTTTGAATGAATTTAAAAAAATAACATCTGAAGTTGTTGTTGTCTTTTGGTAAGAGCAAGAAACAGAGTAGCACAAAGAGTGCTATACAATGTACGGGGCACCCCTTGATTTTATGTATGCCTTTTATATTCCGTATTGCAAATTCTTGCTAAGAAGTGTCAGTTTTTTAGGAATTAATTTTTAATTTTGCAAAATGTATTTTAATTATTATCCTTCTAGCGAGGATACTACTAGATACTCAATTTAAATTGAGGTCTTTTCTTACAACGGTTTAAAAGAATGGCTGTACTGAATTGTCCAGTTATCTGTAGTTTTAGTTATTAAAACTGTTTCTTCATAACACACAAGGAAGAAATACAATAAATCTTTAAGAGAACACCCTTAAATTTCAGTCTTTTTGCTTAACTTGTATAAAAATATTGTTTTCGGATATGTGATCTAAGAAATTTAACAATTCTGAAATATTTAAGTAGGTATTCAATGAGGAACAGATTAAAATTTTTTCTTCAAAACTTAATTTGTTTTATATAAACAAGAAGTCAAAAATGTTATTAGAAAACCGTATAAAGTAACGCAAATAATAAAAAAAAAAAACCATAAATAAGCAACAGATATTAGGCCTCACAAACAATTTCATTGTCGTTGATGAAATTGTAAATTCTTTTGAGTATTAACTGATATTTTTTAATGTAATAATTCACCAACATTTCGAATTTCGGTGTAATAATTTTTTGTTTAATTAAATCTTTTGTTTGACTTCTTTTCTAATTATTTTTTTTTTTTGTGATATTTTGAAATGAAAACAATATTAATTTGAAAATTTATTATTGGGAATCTTTTTTCTATTAGTTTACTTTAATCGTGCATGATTCCTTTAAATATAAGTATTTCATGATATTCTCATGAAATTTTTATTTGTAAAAATTATTTACAATTTTTTTTTTTTCATTACATCTTTAAAATACAAACGAGTGGTTTCCAAAGGAAACCCTTCTGTAGATAAATGTAAGAAAAAATAAAAATGGTTACTGAATGTTTGCTGTGTTTTGTATAAAAAACTGTTGAGTTTTTATTTTCTCTTTGCATTGTTGATTCCTTGTAGTCTTTTGAATCAACTTGACATTCTATATAAGACTTTCTAAGTTTAAATACAAAATTTGGGTAGAATCCACAGATGAGCTATATGAGCAGTGGCGAAATGGCCATATAGATATGCTTTCACCGCAGTAATACATTTAATTTAGAGTTTTAAATTATAAATATTTCATGATATATTGATAATTGAAGGAATCAAGCACGATTAAAGTAAATTTATGAAAACAATATATTTAAAATAATTTGAGCGGTTGATTCATTTAAAAAAATATGTGCCTAGAGTAATTCTGCAAATATATATTTCAAATACTTATAGATTGTTTTTAGCTGCTTCTGAGTCTAAAATATGACAACATTTATTTTAAATTGCTATTACTCTGTTACTTAGAAGTCTTATTAAAATAATTAAATTTGCTATTTAAATCTATGTTAATTGTGCTCGATTCCCTCAAAAAAGTAAATATTTTATGATATTTTCATGAAATTTTTATTATTGAAGGTAAAACATGATACATGATATAAATGGAGAGAAAGCACATCTATATTTCATATAGCTTATCAGTGGATTCAACCAAAATTTTGTAAAGTAAATTCAAGAGTTTTATATCTCCAACCAAATTGATAACAAGAGTGCTACATTAAATGAGCAAAGCAAAAAGGCAACAAAAACTTATATTTTTATCAATGTTGTTGTTTTTGGCCACACAAAGTTATTTTTGATTTTCAAATTATTTAGCTTCACATCATTCATATTATCATTCATACTTAATAAGTGGTGACTTTTGAAAATGTATAAATGTGTTAATTTTCATTTATTTTTATTTTTCAAGCTTAATTAAAAACCAATACAACGTCATTAATTTAAGGTTATTATACTGAGCTTAGATAACGATATGAATCTAGTGCTACTAAAGGATAATACACAATAAAAACAAATTTACTTTCATCTTATATTTGAAACGTTTGCTACTTAGGAACTCTTTTATCTGCAAATTAAAGTACGTACATTTTTATTTCACGCTTTTTTATCCTTAATTTTTTTATTCCTTATTCTGTGGTTTTGGCTTGACTGGTTTGCAAACATCACAAACCACCACTACGATAAGGTATATAATCGAACTCACAATATTCTGTTTTACCATCTGGAACTTTTTAACTAACTCAACCACAAAAACCATGCTATTTACTCATTTTTTCTGTAATATACAGACGAACTCGTAAACTCCTTTTTATATCTAAGTTTGTCATTCCATTTGTAATTTCTGCTGTAACCATTTCCGACCCCTTAAAGTATATTTTTTCTGAATTCCTATGCATAGCGAAATCGACTGAGCGATGTCCGTTTGTCCTTTCGTATTATTGTTTTAATCAACTTTGCCAAGACGATGAATGAGCTAGAGTAAATTTAAATACGCAATCAGCAAGATCAGTTCATATCATTCGATGCAGCGTGAAAAAAACACCTTTTCTGCCTCTAATTTTTCCATACAAAGTATGGGTATCATTTAAGAACCTTTGAAATTATCTTTCAGGAAATGCTAAAAGGTTTTTAAAATGCCTAACCCATTAAAGGCCAATGACATTTTTTTATAAAATTATATATTATATTATAGTATTTAAATTTTCTTTCGAGTTACTTCGCGAAACTAGATTTACACACACGGTGAAAGATAAATAAGATTTTTACTTTTAAAATTGTTTTTTGTTTGTTTAAAATTCTAAAGCCAATTAAGATATCATTTAGAAAAAAACAACTTTTTAAATTGTCACTTGTTAGAGTCTTTATATGTTTTTTTATATAAAAATAACTAAGCATTTATTTTAAAGTATGTGTGTGTTTCTACCTTTGATGACATTTGTATGTGTTTTCCCATGCTTTGATTTACGCATATCAACAAAATCAAATCAGAGAGCTTTTATAATTTTGATTTGTGTGCTATGATTATTTTAATTATAAAAGTACGTACATTTATACTTGTGTGCTTCTTAGCTTATAATTTTTTTTTTTTTTTTGCTATATTGCCGTTGCTGCCGACGTTCTGATTATAAACTTCTACTGCTAAAAGTTAAATTGAAAGGAAGATACAATAAACAGCTTAAGAACACGAAACTTTAACCAACCGTATATAATACAGAAATTTTTGTTTCATGTTGCTAATTGCTTGCATAAACTCTAACTTTTACACAAACGCATATCGTCACCATAACTGTTCAAATGTACTGTGTGAATGATTTTTATAAATTTTTACAGATTTAGTTATCTATAGAGTGTTGTATAAATATGCAGAAGAACTAAGAGGATTTAATAAATTAAAACTTTTTATACGCATATTGTGTTTAAAATAACTTAATTGATTTTCCTTATTTTTCAAAAGTTTCTTTTCTTTCTAATTCCACTAATATTAAGATTTACATTAATACGCTTTTTATGTTACACAAAAGATCAGTGGATCTGAAAATTGTTAATAAAAAGGAATCAGTGCCTTAAAATTTTTCTAGACACTTATATCCATTTGAATAATAAAAGAGTTCAAATATTCCGGATTCCCGATTAGAAATCGGAAAAAAATTATGCAATCGTTGTAAATGAGTTTTAAAGCAATAGTTGCAACAGAGTGTGGGTATTGTGTTGATTTGGTTAAAAAGGTAAAACGGAGATTGTGACTTCGATTCTCTACTGGAGCCTTATAAATAATTTCGGGTAATAATTAATTAAAAAAATTTTTAAAATTTAATTTCAAATATAATTAGCATAAAATTGTAATTAATATAAGCCTTCTTTCTGGGGATGTGAGAACTACTGCTATATTGGTCATAGGCAGTGTATAAATTATTTCCATCTCTGCTTTTCTGACGCTGCTTCACGAAGTTTATCGTTGTTGTAACTTATATCTGCCAAGATACAATTTTAAATATTGAGAAGCTTTTAATTATTAAAAAAAAACAATATTGAATTGGCCTTTAGTATTTTTGTTAACGATATAATTTTACTAACATGCAGACATTGATTAAGGCATTTTTTCTCATGCTCGTTTTCCTTTCTTTTTTCGCATTTATGTATCTACTTTTACCTCTTGTTAATTTATGACCCATATACACATAACATTTTTCTAGTTTATTTCCTTGTTACTTTGCACGGCTCCTTATGTGTTTGAGGCATTAAATTATTGCGAACGTTATGTCATTGTATTGTAATGACTTGTTGTTGGCAGGTTTTGCTTTAATTATAAGTACAGTAGTATTTTTAACACATAAATATTTTAAATATTCATTTGCTATACACCGAACTTGTTTCTAAACGAGTCTTCCTTTTTTCTTTTTTAAACCGTTTAGAAATAAATTATATCCCGAAAAAACAATTACGAGTACAAAGGATTGAAATGTGTGTCTATATATCTTGTTTCATTTTTAGAGATTATAAGAAATGGTTTTATATATAGACGCAATAATTCACAGATAATTGCTGAAAATCTACTATTTATCTTTAGCCCTCGCCACTTATCCTTACACTTCGTTTTATTTTCTTTTAAATAATGTGTTTTATTCTCGGTTGACTCCATGATGATAAAATCTCTGCTTCGTTTTTGTATCTTAAGTGAAAAATCTCTCATCTTATTTTATACAGAGTGAACCACGGTAAACAATAAATTTAATAATTTCTACTAATAAAAACGTTCATTGGTTGCTCTAGCTAATTCTGTATAAAACTGTTATGTGAAAAATTCTCACTTAACAAATCGAAGGTTCAATAAGAATAAAAAAAAGACTTTAAAAATCTAAACTTTTATAAAAATATAATAAAAAAATCACGTTAATAAATTAAATATTGGTTTAATATAAAATATATATAAATATATGCATTTGTTTTTAAATAAATATATTTATCTAGAGGGGTTAAACAGTCCACTCCACAATACAATTTAAACAACTTAATTTTTTTGATATTTTAAGTAGGCGTGTCACTAAGTAAAAACAAACTCAATACATTATTTGGTGAAAGTCGCAGGAAGAAAATGACGATATTTTGTTGAAAAATAGTTTATTGAATCTTTACATACTTTCGTAATTTTTACTTGAGCCCTAATTTTTATAATCATAAAAATACTATTATTAATATATGGTATCGATTTCTTTTTAAAATTTAATAACAAGACAACTTCTTAAGGCTTAATAAATCAATTAGTTTTATATATTTTTTTAATAAAACTATTTTTCTATTTAAATATAGTTTGTCATTTGAAACTTTTTGAATCACATTTAAACAAAATTGACGTGGACGCACTATAGTTTAGGTCGAAATCTTAGCTATTTTTCATTAAACTATCAATTCTTCGAATAAAACACAAAGAAGAAAAGAGAAAAAGCAAATTTTAAAAAGAAGTTCCAATTATCGGCTTAATGAATTAGTAGGTTATAAGACGAATATGGTGTGTAAAGGAAACAGACAAAACCAGACAAGAGTAGGCGGAAATTGCTAGCACTATTAAGCATTAGACAACTTCAACAAAAGTTCTGCCAAGTTTTTCAAAGCCAGCTTAAACGAATGTGTGGGAATGAATAAAATTATTAAGGAATTATTTTTCTTAATTACTTTTTGTTAAAATCAAATAGTATTTTTCTCATTGTTTCTCTATTGCAATTTTAAATAAACACACTACACCCCTTTGAAAGAAAAATTTTATGAAACTTGGTTCAGAAAAATTCCGTAGTGTAAAATTGCTCTCATTTGTATATTTTCTGGTTTAAATATAGTTTATTCTAAAAAGACTAACTTGTACTAATTTTCTAGTCCTGTGCAGGAATCTTAAGAATTTAAATTATTTTATAAATTTATTGACCTAGAAATCAATTAGATAGGAAAAAGTAAACTCTTGCCATAAGTCCAGTTCGTTTTATTTGTATAACATTTTCAATTACTTCCACCTGTAGACCTTGAATGATTACTAAACTTGTGTTCATATCACATCAGCTGCCAACTAACAAAATCTATCATGTTACACCACCATAACCCTGCAGCACATAAAATAATAAATAAAATGGCGATTTTTTCGATGAAGCAGAAGATTTTGAGTCCAATCTTTATTCACATTTGTAGAACACAACGTCACTTTTTTCACTCTTTAAAAGAACAGTTTGAAGGATGAAAAATAAAAGTTAATTAACAAATAACAGAAACAAAGTTAACTGAAAAAAGAAATAGTTTGTCTTGCAAAGCAATGTGAAGAAAATAAAAATATGTATCTTAGACAAGGAGATGTGCTGATTTAGGATAATTTAAGCTCATTTTTCTTTTTTTAATTTTAGAATATTCGAAATTCGCACGAGAAATATAAATCTAAATCTGCGGAAACATATTTTCAAGATTTTTAAAACATTCAATTAAAAATTAAGTTGATGATACTGATGTAAAGGAATTGCCAGGAGAGTTTTTGACTACATGAATGCAATTATTATGATGTTAATGAGTAAACATTAATGTGCATACGTTAGATGAAGTCAACTTAAGGTACCCATACACGATATGTTTTTTACATCTGACATGTCAAATTTGTCACTGTAGAACACATACATGTCGTGTAGGGCTGTTAAGACATTGCTTCTGTAAAATACATGTGAAAAGTCATCTGACAAAATTTCATTTAGAACGTGTTCTATTTTGATCTGAAAAACCATCTGACATCAGCTGTTTTTATGAATCTGTTTTTATAATCTACGTTATTTTTTATTGTTTCTGATTGAAGTTGTGCAAACCGTTGCACTTTTTAGTATTGTTTGCCAAAAAAAAATTTAATTTAAATAATTTAATTTAATATTCCCGTGGTTAAATTTAATAAAAAAGAAGAATTTTTTTATATTAAATTTATCTTAAAATATTAATGAAAAAAAGGCAAATATGTATGTATGTATGCACGTTGATGTTATTTAATAAATAAAATTTGTTTTTTAAATGCTTTTTGTTTTTAAACTTGATTTATTTATAAACAAACATTTTTTCAAATATTTGAATTAAACTTAATGTGAACTACCAAATTCGTTAACAGAAATGCTTAAGTTTATGACTTCAGCTTTAGCTATATTATTGTTGGTCCTTAAAAATTTAGGGTCCAACCAAAATGTGCATAAGCTAACTTAAGCTACTGTCAAAATGAAAAAAAAGCCTGACCAGTACTTACGTGAACTTTCAAACTGTAAAGCCGCAGGTGAAACATTTTGTAATTTAATAAAAAAATAGTTTTTCCTCATATTTTATTTTGTTACGATAGAAGTAGCAAAGCATGCTAGATTTCAAATAACACTTAATAAAATACGCAACTACGTTTTTGTCGAATATGATGAAACAAACTTCTGCAAAAAATGCTAAGCTCATCAAAATAATAATTTTAATATCAAGTACGCATGAATTTGCTCTTGTTGCATCAATTGAGAATTTAATTTATATATTTCGTTTTACTTTTTAATTTAATGTAGTGCTGACGACATTTATTCATATTTATATTAAACCACATTATGTTCAATCAAAAAAGGAAATCGAATTTTCCAATAAATGAAAACGCAAGAAATCTTAAACTTTTTTATTCGTTTCTTTGAATGGATATGACGTAAACACACATTTATTTACAAATATGAATGTGAAAATTCTAAATTTACTTTGTGTGTGTATGTGCTGGCAAAACTCTGTTTAGAAGTTTATCAAAAACAAATAGCAAAATGTAACTATGAATATTTTCCTATTGACATTTAAAGGAAGTTCATTTTATCAAACAAAATGAAAAAATGAAAAAATGAAAAAAAATGTAATGTAAAAAATAATGTAAAAATATTCTATATTTTTCTATTCATATTGAGTTGAAAAAAATAACTAGAGAAATGAATTTTGACTAGAAAAATGAGAAGATCTGGTGTTATATACATACATACATACATATATCAAATATGCAGAGAAATAGTTTAATTGAAAGTTTTCTTGAAATAATGCAAAAAATAATTTATTGACATGAGAATTTTTGTTTTTATTAAAAAAGTTTTTATAAATCTGGCATTAAAGTTTTAGAGTGAATAGATATTTCTAGTTATTTTTTCTAAAGTATTCACAACTTTATTTGAGGAAGGCAAAGTAGTAGTTTTCAGTGTCAGTAGTGCAAATATTAAAATAATTTAAATTTACTTTCAAAAGTTTATTTTACATGTGAAGTTGTGTCCACACATCTCATCTTATGTTTTATAAAAAACCGGATATCTTGCGGTTTTCTCGTTACTACATCATGTATTCCACTTTTAAGTCGACTCTTACAATAAAATAGATTCTAGAACAGCATCTGCTATGATGTGGAGAAAATATATAAAAAAACACCAATTAATTTGTATTCTTTTCAAGACCAGTATTAGCAGAAAGCAAGAACTGTGGTACAATTAATAAATAAAACAACGACACCACATGTGGGTTGTAAGTAGGCATCGTATTTTTTATATTCATTGATTTTGAATGTTTCTCGCATTATTATTTATCAAAGTAGTTGATGAAATAGATGGCTGAATGTTGCAATACATTCTGTGATTATCAAATTATTGTTGTTAAATTTAAAATTATCAAAAACAAAAAAAAAAAAAAATGTGAATAATTTTTCTCTCAACTTAAGCTGTAATAAATTATATATTTGTTATAAAACTTTAGTAATTTGAATAACAATTTTTAAATTTACAAAAAAAAAAAAAAAAAAAGTAAAAGCTGCCGTGTCTAAGCATCGTCTATTGCAGTAAAAATTATACGAGAACAACATATTTTTCTTTATCAATAAAATATTCATGATTTACCTTTATAATTAGTTTTATTTTCTTATTACTCAAGCACTAGGTCAGTTTTTAAAATAAAAATTTTGATTTTATTTTTATGAAATTACAAGATGGACTGTGGGCATAAATGAAATAAAATTTATTTTTGGCTTTTTTTTTAATTCTAAAAACCTCTTCTAGGAAAAAAAAATTAATATACAAATATATGCGGCCTTTTTTTCAAAGAAAATAAGAAAAAATAGACACCACTAGAATGTAATGCTGCATTTTTTAGACTGCCACATTCTTCATTAGCATTTTTCATATCTACCTACCTTGAGTTGTGTACATTTTAAACGTCATCTATTTAACCAAATGATTTTGAATATTAGTTCAGATTTACAAGTGCAATTATTTCATACCATTTTTTTTCAATTCTGCTTAAAAGTTTCAGCGAGTTTTAACGCGTCCATAAACTACTAAATTTTGTATGGCATTGGAATTTGTACATTTCGCTTTTAATTTGATTTTTGTTACTGTAGCGGCGAACGTACACAAAGCAAGTGTAAATAATTGCAAATGTATTGAGTCGTTTTTTCAAAGAAAACATGAAAGATTAGACACCAGTAGAATGTAGTGCTTTAGTTTCTTGTTTTCTTTGAAAAAACGTCCGCATACATTTGTAAATTAATTTTTATTTAAAAAAAATGTTTATAGAATTAAAAAAAAAACATGAATTTTAGCCAAAAAATCTTTTATTCAATAAAAATATTTTTTATTATTACTAATTTTTTCATTGGCACACCATTGGGTGGCATCTTCAAGATACTGGAAACAAAATTATTTAAATTACGGTTTTTGAATTTATAACTTGTATTTGAAGAAAACCTAATTTTAATAATTTTTTCCTGTTTTGTAAAAATGCTACCCAACTTTGTGGCGGGGTATTAAAAAATGAAAAACTGACCTAGCGAGTGCTTTAGTAATAAGAAAATAAAATTTCTTTATCAATATTTTGTTGTTAACATGATAGAAATTTGAAAATAAAAATATAAAATCATATTCGTGCTTGCAAAATATTTTACATTTTTTATCTATTTATAATATGGTTCTTAATTTTTAAGCTGGTGTTACAAAAAGTAGGGTCTTAAAATATCTCACTTGAAGTGCAAAACAAATATATAAATAATTTATTTCTTACCTTTCATTATCGAACTAAAAATTCATATCTTAGCCCTCGTTAATCATTTGTTTTTTCAAAAAATTTAACAAACTATCATATCGATGAAATTTTATCTTTAAACCGTTAAAAGATTTATTTTGCTAAACAAAGAGAAAACTGGAAAAACACGGTATACGAAAAGCTTATCACTAGCAAACACTTGAATGGTATGTAAATAAATCAGCGTCACTCTTAACGTAAGAACTTTTGAAGAAAAATATACTTCAAACTGGCTCAATAATGGAAGAAGTTTTGTTTCATTTTAATACTTAAGAAAAGATATTTTTAAATGAAAACGTTGGTATACATACATATATGTGGTTGGAAGAGAGTTTTCACAGTGGGATAAGTATAAAATAAAACCGCAACGAAGCCATTAAAAACTCATCATTTGAAAAAGAAAATTGTTTTGCATTCAGTCAGTGTTTATTAAATCTTTTGTGACAATCACATTAGTAACTTTTCTGAAAGGATTAATTTTTTTATAAGAATAGACTTTCAAATCTGTACTTTGTAGTAACTTAGTTTTATATTTTACATTTTTTTTATTGAGGCATTTTTAAGAGCAGCCAGATAGCTCAAACTTTTCGAGTCTTCCGTGCCTTCTTTCTTAACTTCCATCGATACGGTGCTACTTATTCAGTAGTGAGCCTTTGCTTACGTTTCAAACTTGAAAATAGTAATAAGGCTTAAAAATAACAACTACAACTGTAACTCCCCTGATGTAAAGGACAAGAAAGCCCACAACAAATTAGGGCTATCCTCAACTAAGAAGAAAAGACATTGTTTTCTTGGTTGAACATTAGAGAGATGAATTTGAACTTTTGCAGTTAAGTTTTTTAGCACTGGCTGGAATGAATAAAGCAAAATTGTAAGATTTTAGATTGAAATAGTTATTATTTTTCAATGATTTTTGAGATACAAAAATTAACTTTAAAAAATTTTTTCCATATTTTTAATGTCGTCAAAAAAAAACAATACTTTTTTCGCTATAATTTTTCGTATGGCCTTCTTTTCCCAGCTATAGATAGCTATGCACTATTAATTTATTTACATTCCTTATTCACTCATCGAAGTGAAAATTGGTATCATAAACTTCCCATGAACAGCTGTCCAAAATATATAAGGTCTTAGAAAATTGTGATATTGAAGTTTAAAAATAAATAAATATATTTTTAGAAACAAATTATTAAGTTTGAATGAAAGTGACTAAGTTAAATGCAACTTCTGGTCGGGGGTTGCCAATACGCATCTAACCGCTGCAACTTACGCCAGATATTGCTACGTAACCATTTCAATTAATTCCATTTTTGTATAAGATTTGTTATATTGCCATTCCCTATACTCTGTAATAATGCCTGTAGAAATCTTCGAGGGCACTGCATTGCAGTAACTGATCTTGAATTTAACGAAATGTTTTAATAATTTTAGTATTCTAATTTAAATAGATAAAATCTTGTATGGTGAATGCAGTTTCAAATCAAAATTTAAGTGAAAAAATTTAAAGGAAAAGCGAAGGGATTTGGATGGATTTGGCAGTCCTGAAAATGTAGCATTACATTCTGCCAGCGTCTAATTTTTCTTGTTTTCTTTTGAAAACGTAAATTGAGATTTTCTATTGCTCATTAATTTTATTAATAATTTTTTCACATTTTTTATTTTATTATTTTATGTTTAAAACAACTTTTTACCGTGTCACTGTATTAATGGATTTTTCAAACCTGCAATCAATTTCTAGCTGTGACGTGCATTGCTAATTTAGGAACAAAATCAATGAATATTTTGCTCCTTACTTTGTTCTATATCTTCTTCCTCTATCACCGTCAATAACTTTAAGCGATTTTTCACCCATTCACCACACGCATCAACAAACAATTTGGCACATAAGCCGCAAACTTAACCATATGTACAAATATGTAGTTTACTCTGTAATATAAAACGATGCCTTGATGTTCAATTTGTTTTCTCTTTTCTTCAATTGTTAGTATTTATGTTCACTTAAGTGTTATCCTTTGCAATATTTGTAAGTGTGCATGTGTTTTATTTGGTTATAGAAAGTTTTATATTTTGAACAATATTGGAACCATTTTAAGGGTGAATAAAAGTTATCAGTGGCAAACAAAAAGAAACTCCTGTCTAAAGAAAGTTTTTATTTTGGTTTTTGTTTGTTGCAATAAAGTTTGTTGAAAAAAAACCTACATAAATAGTAATATTGTGGTGCTACAAGTGATATTGCCACTGCCACTATCACTCTATTGAAAATGTTATAAGTGGTTATGAAATAAACATTTACACTCTATATAAACGGCATGAAATGTCGACGTTAGACTCTTATGTTCACATGCAGTTCTTCTTTCCACTTGACTTGTTCTGGCATGTGAATTTTTACAAGTAGAACGGGATTTTAAAAACAATTTTTTTAAGAAACGGGCTTTGAAGTATCTTTAACCTCCGGCTATATTAAAAAATCCTTTTTTGTTTTTTCTCTACTTATCCCAAGTGTATTGTGTTCTTATGTTGTTTGTTTTTCTACATTTTTTGTTTTTCTTCCTTGTTTGTGTTCTCCTTTTTTGAATTCTTTGCATTTTCTGCTACAAACACTTTTATGCAAAGAAAGTGTTTTAATTTTTATTTTGCAAAATGTGAATTCGTTCCCCAAAAAAGCAAAAAACAAGTTTAAGATTTTGTTGAGTGGGATATTAATATGTTGCAGATTGTGTTTGCCATTTATCGGTTTTTGCATTAGGGTTGGTTTAATATAATGGAAAAATGTGATTTATAAATTTGTCTTTCTTTTTCAAAACAATTTAGTAGTAAATAAAGTCATTATGTTTTAAATACCAGCAACTTTTATCGATTAAAAATTTACAAAAGGAGAATTTGACGACATAATTTGTATTTTACAAAAATGCAAAAAATTAAAGGCAGAAAAGAGCAAGCAAACTTTATAGCAAATAACATAATCGTTAGTCTATCAAACAACACAACGATGACAATTTTGTTTGCCTTTTCTATTCCCATGGTTTAATTTTAACTACATTTAAGTATTGTTTTATTAGATTTCTACTTTCTGCTACTGATACTGATACTTATAGCTTTAATGACAAGTACTGAGTTTGAGATGGCTACAAAAAAATTAGCAGTTAGATCGGAGTAATTTTTTTAATTTGATTATACCATTTAGTCTAAAACTTCAAAATATTCCTGCATATTGCATGAAGAGTATGTTGACATATTTGATTTTTTTCCGCGCAATTATTGTGTTTAAGTTACTTCGACTATATCAAAATAGCTTTTTGGACATCCTACCGAGAGTTTTCTGCTTTAAATATGCCTATTAAGAATAAATCGTACACTACTTTCGAGGTAAACCTATCCATCTCTTTCATTGGTTAAAATTCACTACGTAGACTTCCTTGTCTATCCCCGTCAGATCCCCATGGTTCTCTTATATTTTCAAGAGTAAGTACAATTTGATTTTTTGGAGTTAATAAAATTTTTAGTAATAGGGAAGATATGTCCCCTTACTTAGAAAATTATAGTCGCCCAAAAAAGAAAAAAAAATGTTTACATCTATTAAAAGTTTCATTTGTTTTTAGGTTGGAATTTAATTAAATTCCAAATTCTCTCAATAATATATTTAATTGTAAAATAAATATACAATTTTACATTCAAATAATTAATCATATCAATTATGAATTGAATTTAAATAGGGGAAAAGAATATTCTAACTAAATACCTTATTAATCAATTATACATTGACTTCATCACGCAATAGAGTGAATTATGAATATCAATTATCAATTAATTTTCGTAATGTTACAATAATAATTAATAGTTATGAAGGTTAAACGCTAATTATAAGATTAGCTGCTGACAAAGGTGTTAAATAGAAGTAAAATTACCAAATTAAACGACAAATATTTTTTTTTCAATGCAAGTGATACTGAAGTCTACATCACAATCTTTTTGGCGTAAAGTTAGACTGTGTTTCTACGATAATTATACATCTTTAAACCTAAAATAGCAAAAGTGTCAAAATTATAATCAAATATGCCGGTTTAAAATTTTTTGTTGATATAGGATTGCTGGTCATAAGAAAACGTAATAGTCAAATCAAAACGGCATAATCATATGCCACAGCTTTTTCAATTACAATTAATTGGAACAATAGCCAAATTGATTTCATCGTATAAAAAATAACTGAATTTTAATAAAAATTTTTAAGATAATAAATATGAATTGAGTTATTTAAATTAATAATTTTAAACTTCTTAGTTTTTAATAAAAAAGAAAACTGGACTATCAAGACACCAGCAGATTGTAATGCATCATCAATCTGCATCACCGCTACGTCCATCATCAGTATACTTGCATCTTGTCTTTTTAAGGTTGTTAATATTTTAAAAATCATTTGTTTAAACAACTACTTTTGTAACTAAGAATACGAGAAATAAATATTATCAATCTATAGAAACAAAGCAGAGGTGTTTTTGAGAGAACCAGCGAACGGTTGGCCATTAAAGTGGATGGAGGCTTCAGGTGGGGCCACCAAAGTCAGTTACCACGAGCATAATTTTCAAGTGAGATTTTAAGATTATTTTAAATATATTTAGAATTTAAAAATATCTATAAAAAATGTTTGAAAGTTATTTTTTTTTTAGTTTGGGAGAAAATTGGCTCACATTTCCTTTTTATTTTATTTTTTTATTTTATTTTTGTCACTGTGCACTTATTAATGATTGGATTATTGCTTTAAGAAATTTGCTATAATCCTAGTAAAATTTTGAATTTTAAAGAATAACAGAAAAGAATAAGAGAAAAGAATAACAGAAAATGCGGATAAATAAAAATTAGGTCGAAAATTATAAGGGTTCATCATCCATACAAACGCAGCCAGTTAAAAAAAAAATTTTAAATTATTGTAAAATTCCTCGAAGCGCATAGCACCGATTAAACAACGTAAACGGGCTTTTGATTCTTCTGTCGATGGCTAGATACTTCAAAAAAGATTTGAAAACCCTGTAATTAATAGTGTGATTTAGGTGCTCTTTAAAAAAAATAATAATAATATTAATTATACAATTTTTTTTATCAAAACCTCTTTGATCTACTAACATAATTTTAAAACTCCTGCTTTTTGATTTTGTGCCAATTTTAATTTTAAAGATTATAAAAATAAAGTTTTAAGTTTTAAAGAAATATAATTTGGTTTAAAAAATAAATAATAGAAGTAGTAGTTATTTATTTATTTTTACTAAGAAAGAAGAATAAATTTCAAATTTTGCGTAATTTTTTAAAAGATGATTGGAAAATTTAGATACCAGATCTTTTTCTCAAGGTTATCTGCACTTCTTGCATTATTTATTAAACTAAATAATATTGTAAAGAAATATTCATTGTTAAATAATATTAGTTTAGTTAACTGAAGTCCACATATGGTGGCATGTCATAACGTCCATCAACGTTGAGCCAAATGATTATATTATAGGTATATTTAGTGTTATTTAGTGGAAGAAAGATGTAACGTCTTAATAGACTGGCTATGCAGAAAATCTTTGTTAAGCGAAGCCGTTGTTGTTTTAATTGCCAACTTTATGACAATTTCATAAGTGAAACTATCTCCATGCACAATGTTAAATTATAACGTTTTTCAAATCGTAATAATGTCCTTGAATATTATGTCAGTTTTGGATGCGATATAAAGTACGTGGACACTATTATATGCCACCTCCACACACAACCTTAAGCTTTTTCGTACGTTGTTTTTTTTTACAAATCGTCACATATTTATATTTTTGTTTCTTGCTATTCACCAATTGAGCCCTGAATACAATTTTTATATATATTCTTTCATAAATTTTTAGCATAACATTATAGATACTGTTCCATTATCATACTGATTGAAATAAAAAAGCATGAGATTAAATAAATATTTTCATGAATTGTTGTTATTTCATGAGCTATTTTTTTAACGTATAAAATCTGCATTTTTTAAAAATATCTTAAGTTTTAAAAATAAATGTTTAAAAAAATCTATTTAATTTAATTCAAAGTGTGAAATCCCTAATTTAAAATTTAAGTTCTTTTGGTTTTTTTTCTTAACGTTAATATTGTTATTATGAAAGATACAAAATTTATCAATTTAAAATTAGGTTTTTGGTGCTAGAGAGTATCATATGCTTTTCTTTTAAATAAATTAAATTTATTTTTGATTACATTAATTATAAAAATTATGCTGAGCATGTCTTTAAATTTAAATCAAAATGTTACAAAATATATTTTTTTAAATCGTAAGATGTTTTTGTTACGATAAAGGCTTTTAAGGCATACAAACCTGCTTTTAAACATTAATTTTTTTTTAACAAAAGTGTTAGAGTAATTAAAAACTTCATAAAAATTTATTATTGTGAAACCTTATTTAAGGAATGCTGTTACTGCTTAGAAATATTTTCCGCAAAAATAAAATTACATTTGAAATAATAGCGGACAATTGCGCTTGCAGAATGTGTATATCGTTTCTTGACGTTAATTAAAATTTCTAACGAAGTTATTCCAAGGGCCATAAACAAACAAATAAAGGTCTTTTTTTAAGTATTTACTTAATTAAAGTTGTTATTTATATGTGGCTGCTCCAAAAGCCATCTTGTTAAATATTTAACTTTGTAGAGTTTCAGACGAAGAAATTTTATAGAAGAAAATAGAAATAAAAAAACAACTTTTATATAAAAGTCGTTTAAAATTCAAATAAATTTCCTTAAAAATACTTTGTACTCAATTATAGCTTTCCTAGGCAAATAAACGACTTAAAGTTTCAACGGCTTACCAACACTGTAATAAATTGTATCCTTTATATTTTATTAACGTATAAACTCTTTCGTTCATTGAATGTGTGTGTGTGTGTGTGTGTTTGCGTGTGCCGGTGAAAGTGTCAGCTACTTAAATTTGTCTATTTATAAATATGGTTAAGCAAGCATCAAAATTTATTTTTGCAACTACAAAACGTTAAAATAAAGATAAAATTTTATTATAAACAATTATGAAAAATCCACAAACTAAATTAATTACTACAAAAACAAAGAATGAAGTCAGCAACAGCCAAGAACTTGGATAAAAGGGACTTTCATTGCAAACCAAGATACAGCATTTTAATGCAATAGTATTAGTAAGTAAAAAAAGGGTTTTACAGCTTTTTTTGTTTGAAGTGGTAATAATAATTTTTTTTTTTTGCAAGATGCCACCACATAACAAGAAGCAACAGTTTCATTTAAATAATTTAACATTTTATAAAACTCCTACATTTTACAAACTTTCTCATTAGTGCCTTGACTACTTAAACACCATTTCTTTTTTTCTTTTTATTTTAACATTTTAAACAACGTAATTACATTTTTTTAATGTATCTTTTTATTTTTATTTCTATTTTGTTTTATTACTCTAGTCCGACATTTACGCGAGTTGGTTTACAAACTTATATTATTCATATTTAATAATAAACTATAGCAGTTGAATAAAAAAGAACATAAAAATAAACACCCAATAATAACAGCGTGTACTTTCACGCAAAATATTAAAGTGTTTTTTCACTTATTATTTTTTCATTACAAACTAAATTAACTTTGGAATATACTAAAATGGAAAAAAATATTCTTTTCATGTTGCATTTAAGAGGATTGTTTAAAAATAATGTATACAACTGTTTCGAAAAAATTTAAAAAAGGGTTTACTGTCAAGCTAACTGCAATTTTACGCTCACTTCTTAACAAATTTACCAAATTATTCAGATTAATTTTAATAATCAGTAGTCAATTTAAATTGTGATCGTAGATAAGGGTGATTTTTACTTAACATACTTGCCGCATGTGACGCAAAAACAATCCACCAAAAACCCAACAAACTCCATTATATCTAGAAAAAAAGCAGCCTTTGTATGTCACATTGTTTCTTTTGTCCTCAAAAAATGAACCGAGTTTGTGGTATTTGACTAAAAATGTAGATGGCCTCGATTCAGGCGACATTTGGAAAAAATAGCCTTTACATACAGTAGTATAAGGAGGAATTAAATTCTTCTTCTATTTCAGTTATTGGTTTTAATTCTTCTATTATTTTCTTTTATTATCTCGAACCAGCACTCAGGGGATGTCCCCAATTTATACAATGCTTTATGCCATAACTAGAAGATTAGGTTTTGGGAAGGAGGATAAAGGGAGTAGTGTTTGTGGACATTCTATTTGAACTTTCCAATATTGAAAGTGGCAGGGAGGACCGCTGCAGAAAATGATTCCACATACGAACTGTCTGGCTAAAAAACGAATTCTCTCTGTAATGTTTAGTGCGGTGGTTCACTGGTCAATTAACCTCAAATGTATTAGCCCTATATGAAGAGCGTGCTGTACGCAAAATCATACGGATATCGCGAAAAAAACACATTCTAATGTAGAATCGATTTAACAGCGAAACAAAACTCATTTTGCATCAATGTTCGAAAGAGTCAATAGAGTTTGGTATGCTTCTGTCACCTACTACCCTCTGCACTCTCTACTGTACGCTGACGAGTAACTCCAAGACGGACTTTAAAGCACCGGTCCATATATAAGAGTTTTATTCTATTCTCGACCGGATCTACGTGGTATAAATATTAAGGAGATCAGATCAGATTTTATTTGTTTTTGGTAAATCTTTAAAACAATAAAAAATTCCGTTAAACATAAATATTTAACAAATCGAAATGAAAGTATCTATCTCATAAAAGAAAAAACAAAATTAATAAAGGAATAAACTGAACTTCTGAAGGCGTGGTTTGGTTATTGCTAATTTTTGTGAAGAAAAAAACCTATTTTTATGAATTTCTTAAATTACTCTCATATTGCTTTTGAAGTTTTTAAACGAAAATGTTTTTGGGTTTTCTAAAAATTTGGATAAAACTTTCCTGATGTCTAAGCAACTGACGTAATACGTAGAGGTACTAGAGCTTACAATCAATTAATAAATTGAATTTTTATTTTAAATTTATAAGCAAAATTTAATTAATAATATATTTGGAAAAATATTTTTTTTTTTTCGAAGAGCAAGAAAAATATAGTACGAACAGACTATTTAGAACATTTAGAATTTAGAAAAATTCTCCAAAAACTTCATTTGAACTGATTTAAAATACTAACTACATCTATTTTTTTAAGGCATTTAAATGTTTTACTCTCATAAAACTAATCTGTGTATAATAAAGTTGCAGAAGAAAAAGAAAATTCCCATTAATATCTTAAGCCTGCGATAAGCTTAAAAAACAAACTAACTAAGAGGTAAAAAACAACGTAATTCGAATTTACTGCAGTGTTTGAGTTTATTAACAAAACGATTTAGAAGGTAAATAAGCTCATCAAGGGATTGTAAGTAAATACGGAGCATATAACTAAATTCCATTTGTTAATACAACATAGATTTTATATCTGCATATAAATAACAAAGCAAACAAAATAAAAACAAAAACAAAAACACTATATCAATGTCAATAAATTGTCCTATTCGTCAACAGCAGTGAGTTATTATTATTCTGAGCCCCATCACCATTTATGAAGAACGACACTAAAACGACATAAACAAATCCCCAATAATGACTGTCATCATTTTCAAACATTGGATAGTCACCAATGTTGTTAATTATTTAAATCGTCAAGTGTCATTGCATGTTATAGACATAAATATAAAATGTTGAAAAATTGATTGATAGACATTTTGAGTTTAATTCCAGGGGGATGGAAACAACTAACGAATATGGTATGAACTAAAAAACTGCACTAAATAGTAAATATTTCATATGTTAAAAAAAAAAAGTATTTAAAATGAAAAGGTAGAAAGAAGCGTCATATAAAACTTTTAGCTGAAAGTTGGACAGAATGGAAAATGGGGAATACAGATTGAGTGAAGATTACAAAAGCTGACAAAAAATAAATAAATAAATAAAAGAAAACAATTAAATTATTTTATTTGGCTCCTATTTCAACATTCAATTCTTTAATTTGAAACTTTACTGCCATGAAATCAGAATTAACACAGTAACGAAAATGGTAGAAGCTTTTTTGAAGTAAAAAATTAATTTCTGTGCTTGAAGGTTTGTATCCTTTTCGCACTTAAACGACAAAATCATTTCTTTGCACAATAGTTTTACTAATGGCATGCAAAGGTTTCTAATAAAATTTTCAAAAGTTAGCATTCTTTTGAGACTACTGAAGTGGATCGAAAATAAGGCCTGCTACTACAATCCTTAAAAAAGGTCTGCTGCAGTTCGACTGCAAAAAGTCTTTAAAAAGAAGTGGAAGCGTCATCGCATAGAGAAAGTATAATAAAATGCTTTATGGTCATTATTCTTGAGTTTTCTAATTAAGACCCTTAAGAAAGTTTCTGTGTCTATCAATTTTACCTATAGATTTATTTGCTTAGTTTTAATAGATTATGAGGAATATTTTTAAAACCGGATTTCAATATGATTGAAGTTTTCATTTATTTGCTGTCTATGCAATCGGTGTTGAAAGTTTAGTCATCATTGCCATGGTATTAAATCCTCTTTGCTAAATTATTCAAATATACAGTTGTGTTAATAAGTTCCGCAATGCACATACGATAGTGTGTCTCAAAATTAACACTTGATTTGTGACGAAAATTCATAATTTAATATACAAATAACAATAAGGTTTTTAGTAATTTAGGATCACCTTCTATGGCTTTTTATAATTCTCACTATCAGCTTGGAATGTAACTGGTTTCAGTTCCTATGAGTGCATAAATTTACAAATCAATTCAATAAAGAACCAATGTCCTTTAGCTGTTACAAAAATATTTTTATCTACGAGTTTAAATGTTTGTACATTCATACATACGTTATTTTTCTATATTTTTTAAAACACATTACATCTGTATAGGAAAAAAGCAATTATGTAGAATTAAATCTAAAACATTTTCATTTGAATATGGATAAAACTTAGAAAAAAAAAACGTTTTTTGAAGGTAAACATATTTTAATATTTTAAAGTGGTTTTAATGCTTTGTTTTAATAGCAACTCTCAGTGTTTTAAGAAAATCATGTTTATTTTCTAAATTGGATTTAAAATTTTGTATTTATTTTAGAAATTCTATTTAAATATTGAACTACAAACCATTTTTACCAGTGTGAAAATATTCAAAATGATTTAGAACTATGAAGGGTTAGGTAGCAGTTCTTGGTGCAGTTTGGAAGTAACCTTTACCCACATTTCTACAGTCTTAGCCATTTAACGTCGAATTTACATATAAGGCCAGTTCAGTAACTTCAATGGGATAGTTAAACAAAATGAAATGAAATGATATATAACAAGGCGAATTCATATAAGGTGGCAGCGCCGCTACAGCAATACAGCCATAAAAAGAAAAACAGGCACTAAAGTGTGCAATAAACTTAAGAACACAAGTAATTTCTGCAATTTTTTCTTACCATTTTTAATAAGGTTTGTTTTTTAAATTGATTTATGACTCTTCTTACAATTCTCTACTAAGCAATATTAAAAAAAGAAATTTTGTAATATAAAATGATTTACTTTTGACAGCTATTCTACACATCACAAAATTAAGCAAAATATTCTCAGCCACCGGGTAAAATTTTTTCGCTTTGATATGTAAGATTTTAAAACCGAACGGTATTTCCCTTATATAGTACTTTAAAGTAAATGTGCTAGAGTGTAAACATGTACATATAAAGCAAAGACGGCTAAAAGGCAGCAAACGTAACCACACGAAAAAAAAAAAATGAAAATAATACTCCAAGTATTCAAAAAGCAAAAATACGTACATAAATGTTTGTATTTTTTAAATTAAAAGTTAATTTCTAAAAGCTTTTACAATGCTTAATCGTATCATGAGTATAATATTTTCCTTTTGTGATTTAGATGTAAAAATAATTATATTAAAAATAATTTTAACTTCATACATGTGTATAACTTATTTATGATAATACATAAAAATTGTACCATTATTGTTCAAATTGTACCGAAAAAAAGTACATTGCTTTGAATGTTTTATCACTGGCTTTTTTATCTTTTATTCTGAAATCAATACAAGCACCTGCAAAGCCCGAAGGTTCTAAACCAAATTTCTGTTTTACATTTATTTATTCTGTACTTCCATAGCTAAATTAAAAAATAACAAAATAATATAATTTTTATATTCTTTTGATTGCCAAATACTTGCATTTTTTCAATATTACAAAAATTTATTTTATCAGACATTCTTAAAGCAAATAATTTTATCAACAAAAGCAAGAATCAGCTGTTTAGCTAATTATTGCTATTAAAAATTTTATTAGGCAAAACTAGGCAACAACTTTTTTCTCTCTCACATATTTACGCTCTTTTTTCACGCTCTACTTGCAAGTTTTTTGAGTACATGAATACGTTCTAGAAACCATTAGCAACAACTAGTAACAATTTTTAGTTACTGAACACAACTATTATCGTTATATGCTTGTAAGCCCAAAATAAATGGTAGTCTATAAACAAATTGTAAAGAATGATTTTTTAAAAGCTATAGGAAAGTTAAAAAAAAAACATAACGTAAAATTCACAAAAATGCATGAAATCTTTATTTGAATCGATA
The DNA here is from genome assembly GCA_937654795.1 of Cistogaster globosa. Taxonomy (NCBI): domain Eukaryota; kingdom Metazoa; phylum Arthropoda; class Insecta; order Diptera; family Tachinidae; genus Cistogaster; species Cistogaster globosa. The sequence continues at coordinate 42,419,999 of OW569403.1, read as the reverse complement.
GTACGGTCCATATAATTTAATGTCTGAAGATTATCTCATGCAAATGTTGTGCATGACTGCGCCTCAAATGGTCCATCCAAATAGTGTAAAGGCGTTAAATCGCATTATCTAGGCAGCCAATTGGCCGGTCCCGAACATGAAATAAAATGTTTACCAAACTCGCCCCTTAATAAATCCATTGTTGCGCGTGCTGTGTGGCATTTGGCGCCGTCTTGTTAAAACCACATGTCATGCAAGTCAAGCTCTTGCATTTTGGGCAAAAAAAGTTCGACATTATCTCACTGTAGCGCTCAGCATTCACAGTTACCTAACGATTCTTCTTTGGAGAAGTACGGTCCAATGATGCCACCAGCCCATAAACCGCGAAAAAACAGAGACTTTTCCTGGATACATTGGTAGCTCTTGCAATGCTCCTGGCTGATATTCACTTCAAAATCGACAATTCTGCTTATTTATGTACCCATTGAGTCAAAAATGAGCTTCATCGATGAATGGAAGAAGAACGCGATGACCTTTCTTAACAGAGCACGCATTTTGATAATAAAATTCAATAACATTCAAGCATTGTTCATTTGTAAGACGATTCATGGTTAAATTATAGATCAAATTGAATATGTTTGACAGTGAAACAAAACACGAAACGTGCGTCAGCTGTTTAAACCAGTGTTGCCAAAAAGATAATAGCTAAAAAATCACCCTATATTTTGGCAAATAAATTAAAAAAATTATTATAATTAACTTACGAATTAATGTTGGTAAAAAAAATGCTAATAATAAATGTCAGTGGCATTATATAGTAATAAACAAATTCCAAGTTTGTAAAATAGAAAATATAAATACAAATAAATAAAATAAGCTCAAGGAAACAAATTATATTTTTCATGCTTGTATTACAGATTTTGAGTTTTTTATTGTTAAATTATATTTTAAAAATAATTTAACAATTTTTATTATTTCTCTATTTTTAAGAAACACTGAAACGTTAATAAACTAACCAAATCTTATACTGTCAAATATATATGAAAAGCTATATACCATACTGCAGTAGTTAACAAAAAATCGGCACAAAAAAAGATTTCCTATCATAAAATTATTCTGTTCAAAAATAAATTTTTTTTTTTGAAAATTCGAAATTTGTTTCTCCAAATAAGTAAATGATAAGTTTGCTGCATCAAGTGAAAGATAACCAATGATTCTTTTTATTTTCATTTATTTTTATTATAAACACCAACCACCTGCTTGAATGTAAATGAAAAATAAAAAAAGATATGAAAAAATTAGTGGCAGTCGCGGTGTTTTGCCAACAGCCTCGAAGGACATGGACCGTCCTTGCCGATTTCCACTAGTAAATTTTTCGAAACTACGTCTAATCGATTGGCGTATTTAAGTTTTTTTTAGCTCATCTAGTACCTTGGCAAAGTTGATTTCAACACTAACATGGACGGACAGATGCATTTCGCCATGGATATGAACTCAGGATATATACTTTGTGGGATCGGACATTGTAGAAATTACAAACGGGATGACAAACTCAGATTTATATTTTTCCACCTGTGGTAAATGGCATAAGGAGAAAAGATCGTTAGGCTTACCCAGAATTAGTTTCTAAAAGTCTCTAGTATAGTTTGAATAACTTGTATCTTTTGTGATTTTTTTAATCAGTTTTCTTTTTCAAACATTGTAGGAGTTCAAAACTTTAGCATTTCGTTCATATCCCCTCAAAAATTTTGAAGATTTAAAAAACTTTATATTGAAATGTTATGAATAAAGATAAAATAAAAACATTTCTTAGATCAATAGTCCAAATCATATTTTTAAATTCAATTCATAGCAAGAACGACGTTTAAACATTTTATCTATCATTAAATTAAATTAGCAAAAATTAGATTTTAAAATTTTTGCAAACAGACAAATATAAGCCACACAAAGCTGCCAACTTAATAGTGCTGATTTCATTTGTCATCACAAACAAATAAAAATTCTTGTTTTAAGACACTTGATGATGTACAAAAAGTAAATACAAATCTTTGCTAAATGAAAACACTATTGAATACTTTAAATGCACACAACCACTCTAATGTAGATTTTGAATCGCCCAATTACACGCACACTTAAGCAAACTTATATGTGTGTAAGTACATTAAATATCAAAGAAAGAGCAAATGTTTTTACTAAATCAATATAATTGTTCTTTTGTTAGTAACTCATGTTCAATTCTAAATACAAAAGCATACACTCAACATGTTTATTGAAGTTGTAGATATGATTGTTCCTGGTCGATTTCTAGCATGAATGTCAGCTTAACAAGTTGTACGAGTGGTAAGAATGATCATGCTTTGTTTTTTTTTTTTTTTTTTGGTTTTGGGTATGAAGAAATAAAACAACCACGGCAACATGAAGAGTAACAATAAAAACAACAATTTTACGTTTGTTAGTATTAACTATACGATTCCATCCAAATGTCATCAATAAACTTAAACACATACTTTTTAACTAACAAGAAAACACAAATACTTATACAAACACAGATACTCAGCCAAAACAAAACAAAAAAAAAAAAAAACAAATTTACCATTCGTTTCGTTTAACAAAATACTGCATAAATGCTGCAATGCTGCCTGTCGCCTTGTGTAATATTTATGTGTATGCGTGCATGTGTGTGCGTTATCGTTTTTGTGAAAGTCTATTTGTGTGCCTTTACGACTGTTTGGTTTGAATCCTAAAATGGCTGCATACACACACACACCCATTTATACAAACGTACACACACATAAAAAACACACCTCAGGATTGAAACCATTTGAAATAATGCGAACAATTTCGCTTGCAGCACTTCCACTAAACTCTCTATTCTTAATTGATTTATTTTTGTGAAGTTAATTTAAAAGTTTTATTTTAATTTTTAATTAGTGTTCATGCAGCTTTGGCCAAATTTTGCATTAACTTGTTTTTTATTAAAAATATAGGTGTTACAAATTGTTGTAAATAAACTGATACTATGGCAGGCTACGAAAGCTATCTTCGGGCGTAAAACAAGTTACTTATCCCTCAAGTAAAAGCATTAATTTCTTAAAATACTTTTAAATATGTAACTGCAAATAACAACAACATGAACGCTGTTCAAATGAATACTCGAATTTTTTTTAGGAAAAATATATTTTTATACCTTTCACCACATGTGGAAAAAGGGTATATCTAAGTTTGTCATTCAGTTTGCTATCCAGAATACTCATTTTCGATCCCATAAAAAATATATATATTCTGAGTTCTTATGCTATTGAGCGATGTAAGTCTGTCCGTCCTCGTTTGTGATAAAATAATTTTTCCAAGGTCCTACATAAGAGAAATTTTATATAGGCAAATCATACATTTTGCTATTAAAAATTTTGCAATATCGGTTCATGTCCGTTAAGGGCAAAACACCACTCCTGCCTGTAATTTTTCCATATCCTTATTTTGTCATCTTTCGTTTGCATTTCTGCAGGTGGCTATTTTTTATGATAAAAAGAAAGAAAACATGTTAGCACTTACTAAGCTGTATTCCTGCAGGTGATTGTTATTTTTGATAAACAACTAATGAAAAGAAATTGGGACAACAACCCTAAGCAAAACTTAAAATTTTCGGAGAAAAGCCTTTTTTTAAACGGAAAATTTTTATGGTGGGAAAAATTTTCTTATGCTGATTTTTATTTAAATTACTTAATGGGAATACTGCACTATGGTACGTGTAATTATTCATACATATATGGTAAAGGGTATATAATATCCGGCATAGACGAATGTAGCACTCCAACTGAATTTTTTTAAACAAACTTTTGTATTTTTATCTTTTCGTAAAATATTGATTTTATATTATTATGTCGAAATTTGTTAATCTACAATATTTTTCAATATTTTTTATTTTAAATTTTAAAAATGAAATTTTATAAATTTAGAAACATTTTGTGATAGTAATGAATTTGGGAAATATCGATTTTTTCAGTAATTGAGTTTATACTTTTTGTTTTTTTTAATAAAATAAAAAAATTAAGCAAATTGGGGTCAATGAGTCTTTTACTATATCCGTACTCTTTTTGATGGAATGCAAATTGAAATTTAATATATTCTTGAAGCAACACATATATGGCAGAGCAGCCACACCAATCGCATATAAACTTGCTTTTTTATATTAGTAAAATCTTCAACGCACAGTCAAAGATTTCGCAAAATCAATGATAATAATGGTCCGAGTTTTTATCAACCTAATATTGTTGTTGTAGAGTTTAATTTGATGATTTGAAATGAGGTTTAAGTCCTCTGGTTCCACTTAACCCATCAAAGAAAATCTGGTTAAAAATTAATTTTTTTGCAAAAAAAATTTGTATTAATTTCTGTTTTAAAAGTCAGATCAACAGTAAGAGTTTAATAACGGTTTGCCTAAGTTTGCGACAGTATAAGTACCGAATTTGAAAGTTAAACACAACTAGACTTATTATCCTTTAAACTAGCAAATACAATCTGCAAATAAGAAACTACAAAATTATTTTAATTTTTTTTTAACTGAACACCTGCTGTGCAAAGTCAAAAATAACCATTTAGATAATTTGTTCCTATGAAAAATTGAAGTTTCGTAAATTTTTATTTTTTGCTGGATTCCCTTTTTATGTTATTTTTCAAAAATATTAAAATAGCTATTTTGAAATCACATTGCTAATATTCGTAATGAGCTTTAATATTTTTGTTGTATTTTAGTTTTATTTTTGAAGCTTTATTTAATTTTCATTCAACAAATTTCGACCCAGTAGAAACCAGTACAATAAGTTTTTGAATTTATTAAATTTAAATACGAAACAACTGACGATTTCTCATGATTATATTTGAACTTTATGAAAACGAATATTTGCATTTAACTTTAACTTTCCACAGGATTAAAAAAATAAATAAACTCTTCACTGTATTTATTTAAAAATACATGAAATTTAAATACAATAAAGTTCAACACACTGTGAATTTCTGTCGTTTATATTAACTAATGAAACCCTGAAAAATGACATACATATATAAAAATAAAAGCTACACAACTACAAGGCTAAAAAATAATAAACAAGACCAAAACATTTATTCACACACTTATACACATCGTGCTGCCAAAATTGTTTTTAATCTTTAGCTTGAGTGGTTATGAGTGCGAATGAAGCTTTACAAATGAAAGAAAATGTTGAAAAAGTAGTGTATGTTTTTGTTGTTGAATGTTTTATCTTTGTTGGCGAACGAATATTGCCAGCAGTGTTTTATTACTTCGCTTTTGGTTTACACATTTCTTTTATATTAAATCCACATAAGAAATCGTTCATTAACACAAAAATTATATCTGAAAATGGAAAGTTGTAAGATAAGCGCCTTAAGAGAAAACGCTTTCTCTGCATATTTGCTATGTTTGCATGAAAGGATCTATTGTGATTCTCTTGTATAAAATTCGGCAGAAATATTACTTCACTAAAAATGAGTTTGTAATTATTTTCCCAGTTTTAATTTAATGATGTTTCAATTTAATGTGAAAGTCAGCATAATTGAAGTCCTTCTCTGCCAATAGCATGTTTTTAAGTAGTAAAATGAGAGCCCAACCAAAATATTTGGCAACTTTGGTCTACAACTAAATTTTCCTATAAAATAGCTGAGATGAATATGATGACAAAAATGATCCTAATTTGTTGTTCCATTTTTTTTTTGTCATGTGTTTTTCTTTAACAAAATAAGGGCTTTTATTTTTACATCCTAATTTATAGCAATTATTCTTTAAATAAGTCTATTATAAATTATATAAGTAAGAGTGATTTATTCGGCTATGCTGAATCTTATATAACCTTCTCCATATAAATAAATCTATTTAAGTGAAGTAATTCCAATCAAAAAACAAGTGATGTTGAAAAATTACAGGCAAATGTGGTGTTTTGCCCGCTGCCTCGTAATAAAATTAACTTTTATCGAATAGAGTGCCTTGGCATACGGACATAGCTCCATCAACATCACTATACATAAGAACTTAGAATATATATACTTTATGGAGTCAGAAATGGATATTGAATAATTTACAAACAGATTGAAAAACTTAGAGATAACCTTTTTGACAAACGCTTGGAAAATATAATGTTCAAGCGTTTAAGGCCTGTTTTTTATAAGATTACACAAACAAGTTCACTTGTGAAAACGGCCTATCTCTTGATAATAAAAAATTAGCCTCTAAGCGTCTTTTATCGTCTTTTATCGTGTTTTTACACAAATTTGTTATTTGTATTTGATTTAGCAATATTTTACAAATATTTGTTTTAAAAAAAATTTATTATTCTAATAATTTTAACAATCTTAGGTTGTGCAACTAACTTTAATTTATGAGCGTAATGTAATGTTCTTACAAATTAATTTTCCTGCATTTATTTAACAACAAATTACATAATAAGATAAAACCATATTATAAGATAAAACTAAAATTCTATCACTTATAAGATAAAACCATATTATAAGATTAAACTAAAATTTTATCATTTTCTAAAGCATACGATTTTAATAAAATATTTTTAATTATTTATAGTCTATGTCTGTTACAAGAGAAGATATTACAGTAGAGAATGATATTACAGCAAAAAAAAAAAAGAATCTTATGTAGGCATTATTATAACATTATTTTGAAATTTTTTTAAATGTTGTTGTAAAATGTCTTGTTTTTATAAAACACACACTTACGTAGATAGAGTCTTGCCATCATGTTCACTTTGAGAGGTTGTACAAGTAAAGGTGTAATAATTGTAAAATTAACATTACTCACTTATGTTAAATGTTTTATAAAAGAGGTCTTAAGGTATAATAATGGACTTTTCAAGATTGTTGTATTTTTTGTAAAGCTTTTAATTTTATTCTAATTTTATACACTTTACCACAGAGAGAGAGAGAGAAAGGATATAACTATGTGTGTCATTCCGTTTGTAATTTTTACAATACTTTCAACCCCATAAAGTATATATATTCTGGATTTCTATGCATAGCGAAGTCGATTAAACGATGTCGGTCTATCCGTCTAGTTCTAAGGCACTAGATAAGCTAGAAACAATTTATACACCAAAAGACTTAACAAAATCAGTTCACATCTTTCAAGGCAGCATGCAAAATACAATGCCTGTTTGTAGTTTTTCTATATGGCTTGGAACAAGTCGAGCTTAGTTAAGTTATTTCAACCAAATTAAAAACCAAATACATTGGTTAAAAGAAAATCAAAAAATAATAATAATAATAACTAAGTAAAAATTTTTTATAAAAAAATACGACTTTGAACCACATTTTTAAAGATGTCAATATGGGTATCATTTCAAAGGTTTTAAAGAGATCTTTCAGGAAATAGTAATGTTTTTAAAAATGCTTTACCTGCTTAAAGCCAATGACATTTTCATGTAAAATAATATATATATTGTCGGTCACATTGTGACAACTCTTAACTCGCAAAATAAGCGAATTGGATGTTTATTTGTTTTAATTTTGTTTAATGAAAAATAATTTCAATATCTTTGTTTTTTTTTACATTATCCTACAATAAATATCTCCTATTTTTTTGGAGATTTTTTACTTCTAAAAAGGTGTAGCAACGGAGTAATAACTTTTTGTTTTTGTCTTCTGAAAAATACAAAAAACATGTTAAGAGTTGTCAACCTGTGACCGACGATATAGTACTTAATTTTTTTCTATTTTTTTAATCTCTGTCACCATAATATTTTTTTTTTGTGATAGAAGCAACTTCACTAACTAGAATTCCATATACGGTGAAGGGTATGTAAGATTCGGTATAGACGAATATAGCAATCTTACTTGTTTCTTATGATTGATTATTGTAATTCTCTTTTAATATATTGATTAATCTTTAACCACTTTCATGACCCTCCAAGTCGTCAATTGTTGCTGGTATATCAGCATAAGCCAGCGAATTAAAGAGGCTTGCAAGAAAGACAGGTGTTACATTGATTTTAATAAATCGGTGTTTGCAGTTACCGCACAGTACAAAACTTCATCTTGTCGAAACCACATTTCACACGAATCAATTTCAGTAATAATTCCGAACAAAAATTATTGAATATAGTGCGGTAACGATCTTCATTGACGTAACATAAGCTTTAGCTTCATTTCTATAAATGTAATAAAGTTTGTAAGGTTTTTTATAATTTCATTAAAAAAAATTCCCAATAAATGAGCACAACCGGTAAATCAATTTTGCGATTAAACAACAATCTTGTACTTGTTGATAACTGTATTGATGACCCCTTAAGAAAGTGAACATAACATTCACGAAACGTTGGGAAAATATGTGATAAAAATTTGTTTTTTATTTACATAAAACATTTTATGTCATATCAGCTTGTAAAGCTAAATAATTTGTATATTTGAAAAACTTTCTTGCATTGTTCAAGTGTCTATCTATTATGATGATTTGACAAAGTATGCTCCAAAAAAAATTATAAAAATGAGCGCAGTATAATAGTTCGTTTTACAGTTAACCTTAATGTAGGTTCTAGCGAGCTTAAAACTTCTTTTATAATGAATTTTACAGACAATTATGTCTATATACTCTCTTGGTATAAAACCCCCTTACAGACACTCACACATATGAAGCTTATCATAACGTATACACTTGATACTTCACATCTCTATTTACCTTGTGTTTTGTCTCTTTACATTTCCAATTTCATTATACTGACTTGACCTGGTTTGCCAGAACCAGACATAAAAAAAAAATAGTTTTATAAAAATTAAAAGAAGTTATAAAATATGCAAACATTTGTTGTTTAAATTATGTAAATTAAAGTGGTTTTACATTTTACATTCTGCAAAAAAAGAAAAAAAAAGCTACATAAATTCTTTAAATAAAATGAAAATGTGGATTTGGACACAATATCTTATATGAAGGATAATAAAACTTGAGTAATGTTTAAGATATGTTTTTTGAGGATGCTAATTTTTATAAAATAAAAAAATTATACACAATTTATTTTAAGGTTAGTATTGTTAGAACATTTTACTTAATAAAGTATGTTCTAGGAGAATTTAAAAATTAAAATAAAACTTAGAATCGTTTTTATGCTCATAAATGTCTAAGCTTAAAAAAGGAATTGTACACATTTATATGGGCATTATATAATAATTATGACTTTTCATTGTTTTTATTTTTTTTTAATCTTGTATTTATTCAAACAGTTAATTTCTGGTTCAATATAAGTATATTCGTCTGTATAAGTCTAATGTAAATATATAAAACAATAAAGAATATGATATTGAGGCCAAATATAGTGAACTTCTGGAAGGCCAGCTTTTATGGGTTTTAAAGAGGAAAAATACATTGTTATATTAACCACGAAGTTTCGTGTCGAACGGAATCGAAATATTTCTCAATATCAAGTAACACAATGTAAAAGTTGTTTACTTTTTCAATTTAATAGATGGTGTAATGCTCGATCTTCAAGCCCCTTTGCTTTTCCTTTCGTTTTCATGTACAAAATCTTTGTAAATAATTTTTTTTTTTAATATTTAAGCTTGGACACTCACATTTTTTGATATTAGCTAGTTTACAATTTTGTAAACATTGAAACAACTTTGACCTTTTGCAATTCGTTATTAATTATGATTATGCATTTCATTCTGTTGATATCGAAATCTTACAGTTCTTTTTAAAATTAATTAAAATTAATACTGAACTTAAATAAACTAAAAAAAAATATCAGGCATGTCACAAATTCCGTTCGGAATTAAAATGATTTCGAAGTTACTATTCCGATCGAAATGGTTTTAGCTTTAATGGATTTCGTTCAATTTTAGTAAACCGAAGAAAACACAAAAGCACTTATGTTTGTTCAAAATATGGCAACATAACAAAGTAACATAAAGAATGTAGCAAAACAAAATACAGCTGACTTAAAAAGCAATAAAAATTCATGAAATATTTTTATTTCAGTGCAAATTGCTAAAAAAAAACGTTAATAAAATTTTTTTCATACATATGTATTTATAAACTAATAACAATTTTCAATCGCAGTTTTTTAAGCTACTACCGGCTAAATAAAGGAGCTTTTATCATGGTGTGGGAGAATATATCTAATGATCTTCCGAATAAAATTTTTTATGATTGTTTATTCTTGTTTGTGCCCTTTCGTGTTTGTGTGATGTCATTACGGAATTTTTTGAAAAAAAAAAAACTAACAAACATAAAAGTACGACAATATCTTTTAAACAAATTCCGTTTATCTTTTGTTTTTTATAAAGAATTAAATAAAAGTTCATTTTTTATTAATATCATATAAAACTAAATTTAATTTGGATCAATAAGCTAGATAAAGGGAGCCTTAACTATAAAAAAATGTTTTGAATGGTTTTTATGTGAACAAAATGCTCAAAATATCAATTTCACATAGCAAAGAGAAAGTGGTTTCATTCCGAAAATTTGTTTCGTTTTACCTTTTCCATAGAAGCAAAATACGAAATCAATTTTGCTTACGAACGGAATTTTGTTCTGTGACATGGATATATAATTGAATTTTTGAAAATATTTCCACAATGTATATTTGTTATGCATCTGTCTGTCTGTTAAGAGTAAAAGTTCCATTCATTCAATGGTTGGCGAAAGCGAAAGCAAAAGCCAAAGCAAATGCATATAATGTTTAATAAAGAAAAGCAGAGAGAAAGCTCCTAATTAATTAATCGTGGACGTTTATGAGCCTATCGAAACCGAGATTTCTTTAAACGTAAAATATCTAACATTAATAAATACATTCAATGCTGAAAACAGATGTAGATTTCTTATCCTTTTTAAAATTAAAACAGATTATTGTTGCTTAACTTATAAAAGAAAAATCACAAAAAAATATAACAAAATGCCCTATTGTGCCTGTTAAAAAGGCAAGAAGTATTAAAGAATCTTCATGACCACAAAACAAAAATAAATAACACAGAATGAAGAGTAAACAAAAAATACATAACCTAGCAATCACCTTCAATGAAGGTTTTAAATGCGATTATGGAAAAGTAAGCTGCTAGCTGAAGCTACTTGAAACATCTAGCATAATCTGGAACCTTTTGAAATCGGTATACTGATTTACTCAATCTCATTTCGAATCTTATCAAGTTAAGATCCACTGTGAATATCTGATACAGTAGTTTTTTGTTCCTTTTGGAATAGTAAAGTTATCATCTTGTATTTTTATGTAATAAAACACTATTAAGTGAACAAACGTCCAAATAGATTATTTAACTTAATTAAGCTCTTTATATTGGGTGGAATTATATTGTAATAAGAAAGCCCGATAAACTGAGCATTTATTTAACGAATAAATATAAAAACACGATATTATTTCTCATAATTGACAAAGAAAAAAGGATGAATGTAAACCTAACTTAAAATAATTTATTTGGTTGTAATCTAGACTTGTATTTATGTGTACAAAACTAATAACTCATATGAGTAATTCTACGTTTTTTTATTTCCTTCATGTAGTTCAAGAAGCTATTTTATTATGGTACATATTAATATCCAATTTACATGTTTTTTGTTACACTAGCAGTACCGCCGATTTCATCCGCATATCATTTTTAATTTTCTTAAAATTTAAATTTAGACATATATGTTTTTTAAAATTTTTTGTAGAATTCTGTAAACAATGTTAAAAGCTTTCCATCCATAAAAAAAATTTACTGACAACTGTTTTAGTTCCATCATACCGGTAAAATTCGGTGCTTTCATATTTGTATCTTGACATATTTTTATGCAAAAAGTATCCTATATTTGAATTAACCTTCTAAGTGATCTCCACACAAATACACCAACATTAAAAATTTTAAAAAAATATTTCAAGTACAGAAATGACCACGTCTCTGTTTTACTAAATGTATAGATTTGAAAAACGAATGTCATCCTTAAGTCCATAAATTATTCGCTTTCCTTCCTAGACTTAAGTATTTTAAAACATTTTCAACAAGTGTTTATAAAGAAAATAACTTCATTAAGTATAAATTAGCCTAAAATATGTTTTTTTATTTATTTTTAAACTTTTAATAAAGGGTGACACTTTTCTTAATACCCATAACATCAATTAAAAATATAAAAAAATATATCAATATAACCATCAGCAGACATCGCCTTTAAGCTTCGGTTTAATTTTCATAAATAGATTATTCGCATGTTTCTCGAGTAACGTCCTATAAAATAGTAAAAAACTGTAATTTTTTATTTTTTGTGTTTTATTAAAACCCAAATATTTAAAAAATCACCTTATAGTTGTACAAGTTTTTAAAACAAACAGAAACAAAAATAGACCTTTTTCTTCCTATAAACATGAGCTTAATAAGAATTTACGATTTAATATCTGGGTTTTGTACTTTTTGTAACAAAATTGTTTATTAAAAACAAAAATTGTTGACAGTGAAAAATAATTGAGTTCTTTTTAACAAGTTTTTGTTTGTTTTTCTGTTAGGACAGCAAATTGTAAATAAAGAGACATAACAAAAACTTCTAAGAATGAAGGATAATCCTTGAATATTTATACAATTTTTACAACCACATTTGATATTATTCATAATAAGTTTGTTTTAATATTTACACACAAAAACAAAAATGAATTAAAGTTCTGCAGTTTTGAACAGTTTTTAATATTTATAAGATCTTTAAATTCTTTTTACATTATTCTATTACGTTTAACTGTATTGATAATTACGATGAAGTCATAAGAATAATGATTAACTTAAATGTTGTGCAAAACTAATTTAAAGTTTATTCAATGAAATTATAAGACTTTAGCCACTACTTCTCTATTTATTTATTTAACTTTTAAGTATAAAGAATAACAGTATTAAGTATTAATAATGGTACTTAATAAATATTTATATATTCATTTTTTTACGACTAAGAATATGAAGCAACAACAAGCAACAGCTGTTGAAATTGTTTGTTGAATAAACATTTTTCTTTCCTTTTATTCTGTTTATCCTTACTTCTTTCAATTTAATGTGAATTTTATTAGTGTTACAAAATAAATATTCTTAAACGACTTTTATTTATTGAGGAATCATTTGACCAGCTGTCTCAGCTTTTAATTTTAATGTTTTAATAAGAATTATTCAATTCAAATGTTAAAAGAAATTTTACAGCCAGAGCTGGCAAAATCTTAAAGAAGAATAAAATTTTTTAATAATCTGATGTTCGTTTTATTTTCTCAAGAACAAATTAAAAAAAAAATAGTGTCAGATTGCTGTTTAAGTTGCAAATTAAAAACGAAACATCATCTAAAAATTTTTAAATAAATAAATAAATTTTAAAATAAATAAGCCGGAAACAAATTTTGCATTTTCTGCATTACATTTGTAGCCCAAATGTATAAATTCTTAAGATGAACTCAAAGATAATCTTTGTGATATAATTCAGTCTCACAAAAAACTAAAGTTTTATCTGCAACCCTGTAAATTCTAAGTTTGAAAATGTTTTATCCTCATCAGTTGCCACAGAAAAACTTCTCAGGTTAGAAATTATAAGATTTCTTTTTAATCTCACTTAAGAAATCACTGATTTGTCAACCATACCAAATACATTGATGGGAACTCGTTCGCCTTTAACACAATAAAAAAAAAAACACATCACGAGCCTTCACGAATATTGTTCGCAAACATAGTAACACAGATGGATCAAAGTTAAAAGGAGGAGTAGAAGAAATATCGTCTATACTTTATAAGAGTTAAAAAAGTCAAATAAAAGCTCAACACAAAGAAAGAAGTCGTAGCAACTTAGTTGAAGCACTAAATATTGAAGCAATAAATATTGAAGCAAAAAAAAAAAAAAAAAAAAAAAAACAAACTAGAAAAGAACAGATAAAATAAAGTAATTTTTATAATATAAGTTAAAAGAATTCCGTTTTGAAATGTCCTCCGTAGAATGCAAATAAACAATATTTATTTAAAGCTTCTTCGTTAATATGTTTGTGTGTCAGGAAGCTACAGTTGCCTACACTAGTGGATCTTTATAAATTTTTCACTATCTGAATGGTAAAAAAGGGTTTATACTTTACTTGAAATTTTATTCGGGCATAGCACTTCTCACACAAACTAAATATTTATCATCGTACTACTTGGAGGCTGTATAGGTATAACCTTGGTATTTTGTACAAATAACCTTTTTATTAATATGCATAGCATAACAGGAAAAAGACTAGATTAGAACAGTGGACGTGGTATTCTTCCATATTAACTTGGATAGTGTAACAAAACACCAGCTAGATTTGGGATATTGAGCGTGTTAACACCCCTATAAGTTCTTAGAAAGTAGAGGATGTATGGGATGGACATTCAAGAATGTGATGAGAATAAGATTATTCGAAAGTCATTTTCAAAATATTAAAAATAAATGTAGATATTAGAAAATCTCAGCTAAAGCTTAAATAGCACATCCGTTACCGCTACTGACGATTATTATATTTAGTAGGACAAAATAGTTAAAGGCTGCCAAAAATAAAAAAATGTTTTTTTCTGTTTAATGGTATAAATACATATTAAGAATTAACATCAGACATGCAGCCTCCTTCGTCGGTACTTCTTAATAGCATATTCGCCGGCGAAGTAAAATAACTAATAAAATGGCTATATCTATCTTTCTCTTTTCACCACCTGTCTTATCTCTCATCTATCCCTTTCCTAAAAGAATGTAGCACGGCTACGAAAATAACTAAATAGGCATTTTTGCCTGTAGTGCTACTTCTTTTAAAAAAAAATATCCCAAGACTAAAAAGTACACATTAATATGTCCTTTTGGATTAAAAGTTGTACAAATGTGAGTAACATTTCTAAATATTTTAATTAATTTGTTAAACTAAAGTTAAACTTTTATTTTCAGACTAAAGAAGCAATTATCTAATTTTATTTATATAAATTTAACTATCTTTATGTTTATTAATTTAGGAATTCAAATATTGAAATATAAAACTGTAATAAACTCTAGTTGGTGGACTCTGCGCTTTATGTTAAGAATCTGGTGATAACTTGGCGTTCAGGCAAATACCCGTAACAACATAAAATTAATTTTCCTTTCTCAGTAAAACTTAAAATACAAAAAAATGGTATAAAGAATTTAATTATCATTTCCATTTATTTTGGGAACTTAGTCATTCCTGTGTGACTTGAACTTCAGCATAAAAGTCCAGTATCATAAAGGCGTGATAATAAGCAGTGAATAACTTGAATGAATTTTTCTTAATGAAATTTAAACTGTCTAGAAACTGCAGAATTATTTCCGTTTTTTTTTTTTTTACTTATCCTTTGCTGTGGGTCGGCAAAAAGGGACAAATATAATATTTTATATTCAAATATATTGTTTTACAATCAACTTCTTTTTTTACAGCAGTATTAAAAAGGCTTAATTGTGTTACTTTCTTCAGGAATTTAATTTAGGAATTTAATTAATTTTTAATGCTGATTTTTGTTAAATTCAAAATTAGCATATTCAATTTATTTTCAGCATTTTTCTCTAGCCATTTCAAAAAAAAAATATATTGAAAAAATGTGTTATGTGACTATGAGGACTTTTTATTTGCTTTCCAAATAAAATAGGGAAGAATTTAAAAAATACAATCATCTTCAATTAAAAAAATATTTTAATATTAAGAAAACACTAAACTCTAAATTTTTGCTGTAAAATCTACCTTTTTATACATAAAAAATTAACAATTATATATAAAGAAAAAACCTTAATTATTTATTTCTATATTATTTAAATTGTAATTGTAAAAGTTCTTCCTATACTTCTTCCTTCTTTGTATTTCCAACAGCTATTTGTTTTAAATTTAAAAGACTTTTTATCTATTTCTAAAATGCTGGTAATTTGAGCTAATTATAGCTATTATTGTAAAAGTTTTTCTTATTATAAATATTTTTAAAAACAATTATGGAAATTCTTTTTAAATTGCTTAAAATGATTTTGTCAATTACTTAATAATAAAACATTATCATGAATATATTTTTTATACAAAAGAATACATAAGTTTCTAATAAATTAAATTTTTTTATTTCTTTCTAGGTAAGTTGAAATGCCATTATTAAATACCATTAGTAAGTAAGTATTCATATTCTTTATTATCTTGAAGGTTTAAGCCTTGGCTCAAAAGCATTTAAAAAATAACTTTTTTTCAAGAAAAAATTGTAAATATATTTTACTTTTATAAAGGAATTTTTGGCTAAAGTGGTGGTTAGCAGATTACACGTACATATATACCTGACGATAAGAAAAAATAAAAACGAAAAAACTTTCGGTTGTGTGATCCTCTTTAAATCTTTTTTATTAGAAACTATTCTTATAATAGATGATTAAAAGAATACTGATTACGAATGTAGTGATTTATTTTGCTTGTGTAATTTTTTATAATATTTTTTTTTTCCAATTTCTTAAGTTTTAGTCAGTTCTTTAAATAAACTATTACTAATTATTTTTTTTTTTAATATTTCGACACCATCTTCGGAAAACAGGAAACGAAAAAAATTATAAACTATATTTTTATTGGAACACCCGAACTATTGCTTAATAAAGTAGGAAAGGAAGTATAATTTTTCTTTCTTAATAAATTTAGAAACTAAAAAAATATAAGCCGAACTTAATAACTATTTATTGGGTTTTTTTAATAAAAAAAATTGCAAATTGTAAATATCTTATTTTTAAAAATATTGAATTTTTGTATAAAGTTAAGTTAAATAAATGACAATTTGTGTTAACATTGTACAGTGGGCCATAACGAAAAATATTTTAAAAATAAATTATCCGTTTCTATAAAGGCAGCCTGTATAGTCAACACTTATCAAAATATATTAGACTCTCTGCCTTATACTTTTTTTCCAACATGCCACCACACTTTGTTAAGCATGTTTATAAAAATCGTACATCCTTAAAATCTTTAGGAAAGCTTGACAGAAACTAAAATAGTTTTATTTTTTTATATTATTTTATATGAAAACAGAAAATATTAAAATATTTTACAAAGATATTAAAATCCCGAAAAAGCATTGTTTTACTTTATCAAATTATTAAAAATACAAAGGGCAAGCAATTAATTAAATAAAATTTATATTTATTTAAAACAAAGAAAATAAAATTGCATTTAAATTAATATCTCAACTAAATAAAACTTCATTAAAGTTCAATATTAAACAAATAATCCCTTTCATTTTTCTGTGGTTGTGTCGGTCTCATTTCCACTTTAGTTCTCAATTTCCACTTTAATTTTACTGTCCTCTACAAAACGTTCTAGAAAACCTGTTAGTTTTACAGAATTATTATTAAAAAAATGGTAATGAAACTCCTGTTAATTCTAAGGTAAACTCGCCTAAAGGCTTTGCAAAAGCAAAAAAAAAAAAAAAAAAAATTTTAACAATTATGGTAATTTCAGAAAACAAGCATCAATTATGCAATTATTCCTGGGGAAATATTCACACGTACAAGTTTTTCTTTACATCTATTTAGGTGCCTTAAGAGGAACTCAATATTTGTTTATAGAAACGTAGATTCATTTTACTGTTCGATATATAAAACTATTTTGCAAAGGAAAAAGGAAATCTTTTTTTATTCTTCTTTTAACACTTTTAATCTTTGGTCTTCTGTATCTTGTTAACAAATATTTCAATTCCGTTTTGCAAGGCAGAACAAATAATATCAAATATCTATGGTATGGATAACGTATTAATTAATTGAGTTATTTTGAGAGCAGTTTAAAAAAAATTAAAACAAGATAAAAAAATTTTTCTTGTATCAATATGACAAACACGATTTCATTCTGATGTTACAAGTAATTTTAGAAAACATAAAATATATTTTTTAGCAAAAATTGTAGACACTTTCCGAAAGGGTAATGATAAAAGAAAATAGTTTTTTGTTAAGCAATTTACTTATAATACCCTTTACTACAAAAAGTAACAAAAGGTATAACTAATTTTTTCATTCGGTTTGTAATTTCTACAATATCCATTTACGACCCTATAAAGTATATATATTCTGACTTCTTATGCATAGCGAAGTCGATTGAGCGATTTCGGTCTGTCCGTCTGTCTATCCATGTTAATGTTAAAATCAATTTTGCCGAGATAATAGATCAGTTAGAAAAAATTTTAATACGTCAATCGATCAGACATAGTGTTAAAGGACGTGCTACTAGAAATAAGAAAGATCAATTTATGTCCCTCGACGCAGCGGGCACGTCTACATCTAATACTTCTATATCATTTGGAACAGCGAAGTAATTCAAATAAAATAAAAAAACAAATATATGGAAGAAAGACAATTAAAAAATAAGAAAAAATCATCAAGTAAAAAAAACAGGCGCTCGCCCATATTTTCCGAGTTACAGGCCTCTCAACTTATCAAATTTTTTACAATATCCATGCGGGTATTATTCTGAAGCTTTTAAAGAGATCTTTAAGGAAATATTAAGATTTTTGTAAAAATCCTTGACCCATTAAGAGCATAAGACATATTTATGTAAAATTATATTCGTGTTGTATGGGCTTAATTTTTTTTTTCATATATTTTAGGTCTCTGTCGCCCCAATATTTGTCTTTTTGATTTACATATATGGTAAAGGGTATATAGGATTCGGCATAGCCAATTTTTTAATTTTGAAATTAAGTAAGACAGATTCATTATTTAGCAACTTTTGTATTAACTTTTACATAAAACAGCATAAACTAGACACTTGCACGTATTGTAATGTAATTGGAGCATTTGCCCGCCACTAGCATTCTTCGCATCCATCTTCTTCTGGTTATAGATAGGTCGGACTTAATTTAGTCTACCAATTTTATAAATTAGAATAAATAAGAACCTTAATATGGTTTTTTATATTTGTTTTTTTTTTTTAATTTGCTAGTGGTTTTCCTAGAAACCAAATAATTAGTTATATTAAAGATATTTCTTTAGAATGACTCTTTTTTGGACTCTTTACTGAACGGGTTGTAAATGTGATGAAAATTTTGATAAATGTAATTTAGTAAATTTTTACTGTAATGTAATTAAAAACATTACCTATTGATTGTAGTAAGTTTTTATTTAAATTATATAACAAATTAAAATAAGACATATTTTTTTTTATAAAAAGCTTTAAGAAATTAAAAAAAATATATTAATTCCTTTGAGTTTCACTTACGGTTGCGATCAAGATTTTTTGTTTAAATTATTTTGTTCGTTTAAAATGAATTGCACAAAAATTTATTTGTCTTTAAAATTTAAAACAACAGTCACAAAAATATTCCAATGTTTGTTCAAGATTAAAAGGCTTTAAATTGAAAAAAAAAAACATAAGACAAAGAGAAAATTAAAGATAGAAATTAAAAGTTGTGTTCCCTACATGTTTCCCTAAATTATCTGTATTAAAGTAAACAATTTAAATTTAAAAAAAATCTTCATCTCTACAGGATTTTTTTAAGTAAACGTGCTATATTTAGTTTAAAAATCCATGTTGAGTCAAGTGCTAAAAAATTTCTTCAAATCTAATAATGAGATTTCAGTCACTATTCTCATATATCCTAACGACCCATGCTTCCAACACCGATGTTTCAAAGGCTATTTTCGAGTTACTCGATCGCGTGCAGGAGAGAGCGAAAAGGCTTATCGGTGACAATAGGGTATTTAGCTCTAGTGATTCACTAGAGAATCGATGTAATTTATTGTGATTTTCACTGTTTTATCGTATTTAAAACGGTACGTACTCTTATGAAAACAGGGAACTTGTTCCTGAAAACCTTATTACGGATCAAGAAAACTTCCCTTTCTAGTTGCGTTACAGAGAACATTTTTTTAGCCGAACATTTCGCACGTGGAATGCACTCCCTACGTAGATCTTTCCTGTCCCTTTCAGTGTGCAAAGATTTAAATCAAATTTCCACAAACACTACTCGCTGTATTCCTCTATCTCCTTACCACTTACGTATAACCTAATTTCCTACTTTGGCACAATGAGTTGCATAAGTAGGGGTCATACCTTAAATGTTGCTCCTAGTAAAAAATAAAAAGCAAAGAAAGTAGAATAGTTTTAAAACCAATACCAATCAACAAAATATGTAACCTGTTAGACTTTCATCATTATCCTTATAACCTAAGTGCACTTATAACCCCATAATGTGTTTATCAATATTTTTTTAACAAAAATTTAAAACCGAAAATTGTTTTTGTAAACATATTTTTTTTTCATAGAAACGTTTAGCTATTAAGTAAATGCATGTAGATGTGTTTTTGTCTAGCCTAGGAAAATTAAAATTTATATTATTTAACCTTAAAGCAAACGCTTTTATAAGAAAAGAGAAGGAGGCATAAACAACTTAAAATCAAATAAGCTTAAGGTGTATTCAGGGAGGGTGGTATTTGGGATAATGAGATATTATTTTATGCTCACGGAAAGAGCTTTAATAAGTGGATGAAATATTGTTACTAACTAACATAAATAATATATAAAATTAAAACAAACTTTTGGTAAGCGCCAAAAGATAAGAAAATAGGCAATGGTTACAGATCTTAAATTTCTGTTAACTGCTGTTTTTAAGTAAAAGTTTAACATTTCGCTCAAGGAAGTCTTATATTCATAAGAAAGTTTTCGTGTTAAGAAAATCTTATTTTAAAAGTTTTGGTTGTATAAATAAGTAAAATTATATGACGGTCTTCTACTTGCTTTTTAACTTTCACACCTAATTCCTTCAAAGTCAAATAAAGTAAAATAATTTTTTAACCGTAAGTATTTATTTAAGCTTAAATTCACAAATAGCGATGCCAAATATTAAAGTTTAGTAGGGTTTAAAAATTTTTTCAAAACTTATATATAAAGAAAAGTTTTTAGATTGTTAATTTAAACTTAAAAAAAAAAATATCTTAAATTAATACACGAATAACATAAGTACTAAAATAACAGTATATTTTTGTTAAAAAAAGTAAAACAAAGAAATATGGCCCGAAACAGATGAATTTAAAATTTTCTTCGATTTTTCTGTTGAAAGTTTTTCTGCTGTTTTCCTTTTTAACTTTAAATCATTTCTTCATTAGTTTTATAAAATTTAAATTACTTTTTAGACATAAAATGAGCAAAATGATAAAAATATCTAAACGTCACCCTAAACTCTAATGTCCGTGAAATGGCACATTATGTAGGTGTACACAGGTGGCCATTGCAATAACAGATTTAAAGTTGTAAATTTAAGTGTTAAGTGTTATTTGAATTAAAGGAAAAATAAGTAAAAACTGAGGGCACAAATTTTTAAGCTGTCACAGAGGAAATATTTAAAATAATTGTGAATATATTGAATACCAAAAGAGACCGGTAGCTTATAACAAAATTAGGAAAGCAAGAAAAAGGGAATTAGTCTTTTCAATAACGCCAACAATTCATCTAATTATTAGGCGAGTGTTCATTTTATTAAGATTAAAAATTTTAAATATTATAAAGAGACTCTTTAGCAATACCCTCTGGCCATTCGTTCGTAAATGGCTGGAATCTAAATGAAAAATGTTCTGTATAGAAAAAAGTACGAATTATAGAAACAAGTTATTTTTGACTAATGATAATATCTTTCCTACAGTGAAGCCATTTGTTACCCAACAGCAACCATCCTACTTAAAGAGCTTTCGCTATCTTAATGTTTATATAACCCATAACTAAAGACTTTTGGTCTAGCGAGCGTTAAAATGGGTCCATTTGCAGTTTATTAAAAGTTCGTGGTTTTATAATTCACGTTATTCCGATTTCTTCTAACAGTTTTTCTTTCTTAGGCTCTTAGAAGCTGTACCCTTATTCTCGTTACTATCTACTCCTACTTCACTAAACAGTAAAATTGTATCTAATTTATAGACATTAATCATTTAAAAAAACTTATGCCAACAACTAAGACACAAGATTAAATTTCCATTATAAAACATTATAACGTCAATGAATTAGATGAATATATTACAAGATATAACTTCATTTATCAGCTGCTGTCAATGTGCCCTCAATTAATAAATGCTGTAATACACATGTCTATTACCAAACATTAACAAAATATTACAGTCTTTTATATTTTTTGTTGTTTTTTTAATGGATTTTCAAATACCAATCGTAAAAAGGAACATAAATAAAAAGAAGATTTTAAGACTTTATTACGGATTTGCTAACAAACGACATATAAAGTCGATTTTAATGACATTCAAATAGACACACAACAAACACTTAAGGCTCATATATCTACTAAATCGTTAATACACAAACGTGTAAAAGAAACCTTGAAAGAAAATACGTGAGGAAAAAATTAACATAAATTTTGTTAACATCACTTTTAATACACATGCATGAGTCTTTTTAAAATTTGCCACATAATCCGTTAAATATTTAGTAGACAAATACTTCTACAGTTGAGTAAACTGAAACGTTGATACGTTGGCATTAAGGTCAGAGTTTTGTTTCAATAAACATTTTATTTGAAAGTTATTAAAAGACTTTGATGCGCTGTTATTATCTGCATGAGACTCTTGAGTAAAATTATGTTTAAAATAAAACGATAAATTAAATAAGGGAAAAGGAAAAAAATGTTAACACAATAGTTACTCGTTAGTTTGCTATTATTTTTATTCTATTTAAATTAATTCTGATCGATGCATGAACCACTCTAACAAATTATCCTGATTTGTATTAAAAATCATATAAAATTTCTTCAGCTTTTAAACATATTCGAAGCTTTATGGAGCAAATAATCACCCGTCTCAGCAAGCCGTCTTTAGAACAGTATAAAGATTTAATACCATATACTATTTAAGAGAAGCAACAACACCAGCACGGCTCAGGTATATACGTACTAAAGTGCATATTGCCACTTTAAACGAAGATGTGGAAAAAGAATACCTAAATTTATCAATTCATTGTCTGTCACAAGAATTAGATTTCTTTGCAAAGACCTTGTTCTACACATGTATAAGTTTCAGCTGGATCAGGAATTTAAGTCACGGGACGAACATGTACCACGTTTTTTCGCTAACTGATCTCTAAAGCTGTTAGAAACTGATCTTATGCTTTATAGCAAAATTCTGTTTAGCGAGTAGTCTGGTCGACAAAGATGGAATCTTCACCACGATCATTGATTCTTCATTTAAAAAAAAAAATTAAGGAGACATTAGCCCGGGATATAGCTGGTTTAAAGAGAATGGTGCTACTTACCATCCGGCCCACGCAATAATCGATTTGTTGAAATTTAATTTTGGTGATAAGCTGATTACGAAAAAAGGATCTGTAAATTTCCACCAAGGTCTCGCAGTTTTACTTCTCTCAATTATTTCCTGTGGGGCTAGATGAGATTAAGCCTAATCACGAACAGGAGCGGTGGCTATGTGTCCGATATCTTCTTCAAATATTAATGCCATGTATTGAAAATTCAGAAAATAAACAAAATTTGTATTCTCTTGTTGTTTTGCTTTGTGTTAGTGGAGTTATTTTATACAATTTAAAATTATATCGGTTACGAAAAAAACCTATTTGTATTTATTGCGATTGTTCTAGCTTACTTGCAGTAAATCTGGTTCAAAAGATCCTTTGAATATTTAGAAACCAGACATTATAATAGGCAAATTTAAAATCATGTTTCTTTAGGACGGTAATTATAAAAAGATTGTTGCATGATTTTTTAAATCTTGTAAAATAAACTGAGAATGAAAAAAAGAAATTGATAAGTTTTGGAATTCAACAATATAAAGCAAATATTAGTTAATTTTTTAAGACACCCTTTAATTTCTAGCTTTGAATGAAGCTTGTTTTGAAAATTTCAAGTTACTGGCTATAACAGTTCAAACGTTAATTATAGGAACATCTTTTAATTCCAAATTCAAGTTTTATACTTGCTGTTGTACCGGACCTGTTCAAAACAACGACCATATGTATCAAATTAAATGAACTAATTTTAAATATTTATACTTTACAATAAAACAGTCATATTAATCGGCATTCTCAAACATTTTTCTATAAATATTTAAAAGATAGGTATATATATATGTCATTTATGGGGACACCCTTACGCCCTTTATGAAAAACATGTATGGGGATTCTTTTTGATCTTTAAAATTACAAGCCCAACCTTAAATCTTAACTTTTCAAATAAAGAAAATATTTTTAATGAATTGTTATTAACAAATACTAAATGTTAAAAAATTCTTGCAGGACTATTAAAATAATATATTATTTTTTTTTATGTAATGAAATCCTTAAAATAAAAGGATAAAACCGAAATAAATGAATTAAATGAAATTGGTAACACGAAAGAAGCCAAAATGAAAAAAAAAATTTATTTGTTCTCTTATTTGCTGGTGAACCCAAAAGCCATAAATTAAATTGTTTTCTTTTTTTACTTACGCTGTAACTGTTGGTTTTACTAACTGATGATCCGTTTTTAAATTGTTCGTTTTCCTACATGAAAATGGAACTCAATACAGCTGAAAAAAATTAAACACTGAAACAAAATTCATAGATAATGTTAATGAAAAAGTTTAGTAAAAACTTAGAAAGATAAAAATAATTAAATTAAGTTAATTTTTATTCAAATCTAAAACAAGTTTTATTCACATCTAAATACATTTTCTGTTAGAAATATCGAATGAAAAAATTTGTTAATTAAAACGAGATATAGTAAAAAACTTAAGAAAAATTCTATTCTAGTTGCAAAATTTTCGACAAAATAGTTATAGCACATCGTCAGAAAACCAACATATGAAATTTGAAAAGGTTACATTCTAACAGAAAGCTAAAGATAATAATTTATTCATTAAATTAATTAAATTTTTCATTATAAATCAATGGCTAAAACTATTTAATCAAAAATTCTTGATAACGACGCAAGTAAAATTAAAATATAATAATCTTCACTCTTCTTTATTTATTCATTCGAAATGTCCAAGAATTATCTTTTTTAAATTTTTTTATAACAAAGATGCGTTGAAAATTTCGAAAGTTTTGATTTCAAGTAGAATAAAAATTTAGTAGAAATTTTAATCTAACGAAGAGCTGTTTTATATAATAATTTCAATAAAACTGGAGTAAAATTGATAGCTTGTTTAATTATTTTTCAATTTAACAAAATTTTCATCACGTTTATAGGATGTTCTATATGAAGTGAGAATCATCGCATTGAAGAAATGTCTTCCGTATAACTGATATTCTAAAATTATTTTGTTGATGATAAAATATCTGTAGAATTAAACAATTATTTTCTAAATGTAAAATAATTTGCTTTTTTTAATTCTGTAGGCCTTTTTGCACTTATTAGTTAAATATTCATTTCAGTGTATTAT
Organism: Cistogaster globosa; assembly: GCA_937654795.1. Classification (NCBI taxonomy): domain Eukaryota; kingdom Metazoa; phylum Arthropoda; class Insecta; order Diptera; family Tachinidae; genus Cistogaster; species Cistogaster globosa. The sequence goes on along the minus strand of OW569403.1, from coordinate 42,394,681 downwards.
TGAATTCATATAGTTTTTTTTGCGGTGTGTGAGTTTAAGGGTGTTTTTGTTGATTGTTAATTTATTTAAATTTTTAAGTTATGTATTGTATTGGAATTTTAATGCGAACACATTAACATTTTTTAAGAAAAAAAAAAGTCAAATTGATTTCTGACATTAATCACACGTGTTCGTTTCCAATCTCTTTGCTAAATTACTTTTAATTTATCAATCCATCAACTAAACTTTTTTAAAATTATTAAGAAAAACATCCCTTTTCTTAAACTTTCTTCCCTTGATATATTATTTATAACATATTCCTTAATTTAAAGATGTTTAAGGTGAATAAATGCAATTACATATATTGTTCGTGTGTTAAGAACCAAAACGATTTTTGGCATTTGTGATAATTTATTTAAAGAAAATCAATAAATTTAAAAGTTTTACCAAAGAAAAATGGGGTAGTTCTACTGGTTTAATCTTGTTATGTTTGTTGTTGGGTTAAGGCGAGACGGTTGTAATGTCAGAGAGAAAATATTTAAGCTTTAGACTGTTTAATTTTTAATAATTTTTAACAGCAATTTCTTGCAAACAATAAATCAACTAATTGGCATAATTCGGATATTCTTTATAAGATAAAATTTTTTTTTTCAAATCACACAAAAAATCTGTATTCCCAGTTTTGCTAAAATAATAATAATAAAAAAATAAATAATAAGAGTCATCCCCTTTAGCTAACTACTTAAGTTTGCGAAAATTGCTATCAGGTTTAACTTTTTCGTTTGAAAAATTAACTAGCGATGCCAAGGCAACCATCTTAAGAACTTATCGTTTCTATTGCCTTAAAGTATGCAACGATTTTTTTACAGTTCTGTACGAATTATTTCGCAGTTGGAATAACCTGTTGACAGAAATATTTTGCTGTTAATAATATGTAGCCCAAAACATTTATAGGGTTGAAAATTAACTTTGCCCAAGCCCTTTATGAGATAGAGAAAATTTAAATACGCCAATCGACCAGACAAAGTTTCGAAAATATTGCTATTGAAAATCAGATCGGTTCATGTCCTTCAAGGTAGTGAGCAAAACACCATCTCTAAATTTTATATTTCATTTGAAACAATTTAAGTAAAGTGAAGTAACTCCAATAAAAAAAATCAATATATGAGGCGTAGAGAATTATAAAGAAATTGGCACTTGTCCATATACTCCGAGTTATGGAGGCATAGAAAAGTAATATTGTGCACCAAATTCTTTAAGATATCTATAAGGTTATCATTAAAAAGCTTTTGAAGAGATCTTTCAGGAAATATTAAATTTTTAACAAAATTATAAACCCATTTAGAAACGATGACATTTTTATATAAAATTATGTATAAATTAATTTAATTATTTTCTTATTTTTTAATTCTCTGCCACCCTAATATTCGTCTTTTTTAGTGGAGTTAATTTACTGAACCAGATTTACATATATGGTGGTGTATATAACATTTAAATATAGCATTCTTACTTGTGTTTTATTAACATATAATTATTTTTATTTTTTTATTTCACAATAATTTTCTTCATATGGGCTTTTGTCAGCAACTCGCATGAAATATTGTACAGAATGCTGTGCTTTAGTGTTAGCTTTTTTAGAAAATTAATTACAAAAATTGTGATATTTCGAGTTCTTATAACTTGAAAACAATGAATCACTTATTCCTGTACAAAATAAAAACAAAAAATTATATAAAAAATTCTTTTAATTTTTATTTTAAAATCATAATATTTTTAAAATAAATACATACATTTTGAACTGAAGCCTTGTATTTTGTTCAAATGTTTAAAATTTGTTTGGCAACATTTATTTTTCATATGTTAAGTAGGAGATGTAAACATTTTATTTTTCGTTATAAAATACAAAAAGTAAATAAAAGCAATAGAAAGGATATTATTTCTCGTGGAATATAGATTTTTTAGGAAAATAAAACATAACATGAAAAGTATAAATACACTAGCCATATCAACTGAAACATGCCTCTTTGCGATCAGGTAGTCAACTGCTCTAATTACATTGATCGCCAGTTTTGGAAATATACCCTGTCTTCTGTGGTTTAGTGAAAACCTGCCGATATATCATCTTTCAATGACCTTTACTTATATTAAGATAAAATAATTCATCACCACCATAACAAATTGTCTGCCCCTCTGAAATAAATATTCAGATAAATGCTTAAAGCATATAAAATGTAGGCTTTTTTATTTTTAACCATTTTTACACAAATTTTTTTTAAAGAAAACTTACATTTAAAACAACATACAAACTTAAAATTTTTTCTTTTAAATAAATGCTTTTTATGTTATTTCACATGTTGATTTTAAATGTTTCTAGATATATTTAGTATGATTTCTACAGGACTAACTGGGTAATGTAATATTTTTTCACGAAAAATTCAGGTAAATTGTTTTTGCATGAATTTTGACAACATTTCACATGAAAGGGTAAACAGAGTAACAGGCTGTAAATATTCAAATCTCAGAAATGCTGATACAGTTTAGAGACGGAAATTGATAATTCAGAGAAAGTAAATTTCATATTCAGGTGAATATGAGTGTATAAATTCAGGTAAATTGTTTTTGAATAAATTTTGACAACATTTCACATGAAAGGGTAAACAGAGTTACAGGCTGTAAATATTTAAATCTCAGAAAGGCTGATACAGTTTAGAGATGGAAATTGATAATTCAAAGAAAGTAAATTTCATATTCAGGTGAATATGAGTGTATAAACATTTTTATTTTTTAAGAAGCCAACATTAACTGAAAAATTTTTTTTTCACGTATCATTTTTATATTGTTAACTAAATGTCTGCTGTATTAATTGGGGTATGCTTGCATACAATATACGAAGATTTAAAAAAGCCTATAAAAATAAAAACAATTTCAATAACTGCCTTTAGTAAGAATACAAACAATAAACTACCCTAAAAGCTTTGCTGGTGGAAGTGTTATGTATATTTTAGTCAACAATAGAATAAACAGGATCATAAATTTCTCAATTGTTAAATGGAAAATGATTACGAAAAATAGAAAATAAAAACCCGTGACTTGCATAAGTAATGGTATGAATGGATATCAATAATATTAAAAGCATAAGAAAATGAAATATTTTTGTTTACATTAAACGAAATTTACGAATAAATGCACCCAGTTGACCAAAACGGAAGGAGGCCCAAATATATACCAAGTCATTTTCTAGACGATTTATTTACAATTTGCATTCTTTTAAGCAATTTGTTTTATGTCTGACTTTCAATTTCCTTCGATACGGATCAACACATCATGGCTGTTTATAGTGAAATATATTTCTATAACAATTTCGTTTTTTTATTATCGCTTTATGTTATGCTTTGTTCTGTGTGATTTTTATTGCTTTCGACATAATAATAATAATACAAAAACAACAAGAACAGCTAGAATAAAAATATATAGTTTTATTCTAGTACAAACGTTTGTCTATCATTACAGCCATTACAGCCCTTAATATATGTATATTCATCAGTTTGTGTGTTTTTTACATTGTTTTATTACATTTTGCATTGTAATTCTCTGTATAGAAAATTTGTAAATTTTTATGAGGCGCTAAACTATATAGTATTTTTTGTTTTAAGAGACTGAAGTTTTGTTTTAGCAGTTTATATCTGAGTTTTTGCAAGATAAGTGTATTTTCCTTTGGCTCCATTGGCAAGAGTTATACAACAATTTTGCTTTCTGTGATAAAAAAAATTAAAAAGCAAAATTAAATTTAATAATTAAATTAAAAATTAAAATGCTAAAAAAAAAAACATTGAAAGGCTTTCTTGAGGTTTTTTTCTAATTGCACTGAACGTTTAAAGTAAGTGTTAAATTTAGATTTTTCAATGACGCCTAGAAAACCATAACGTGTACGGGTCTTTGTGATATAGTTTAAATTCAGCTCTTAAATTTGAAAAAATCAGACCACAAATCAAAAAGAAAATAACAGATCAAATTCATTGTGAAAAATTAAGCTCACAATGAAAAATGTATTTTAAGTAAAAAAAAAGATCATAACAAATTATACTAAATTATATTCGACGAGTTTTAATAACTCAAGAAAATGTTATTACAAAATTTCATTTTTAAGATAAAAGTGTTAAGTGAATAAACGATTGTAAAATTAAAATCAAGCTAAAGGTTTCAATATATAAATACAGTTTTTACTTGATCTTTAAATTAATTATATTTTATTAAATTGTTATGCACTAGGTCTTTATTTTTGACTTATATTTTCATTATTTTGCTAATCGTTTATGCAGCTTCATCAGAATAGTTAAATAATTATTAAAACATAAAATAAAACAACAACAAAAATAAAAAATTTGTTTTCAATATTCTTAAAAATATTATAAATATAATGTATTGTTTTGTTGCTTAATCACCATTAAATGTCAAAATTGATTCTATTGGATAGATTTTTATAACGATCATCTTACAGGATCTGTTTTCCTTTCGTATGTTAAGCTGACAGGGAGTTTTAACAGGTACAAAATAAAAGAGAAAGTATAATTTCAGGCGTTATAATTGAAATTTCACTTAACATCTGACATACTGTTTGCAGTGAATTGGACTCGACACAGTAATTCATGAGGTAAGTGCAGTAGCTGTTTTTGATGTACAACATGTAGTTTAACATCTAAGGTATAGAAAATAATCAGATCTCATTAAAAATATAAAATTTAATAGAATTTATAATAATTAACACTGACGCAAGGATTAAAAGTTTTGAAAAAGGAAAGAACTAAAAACCGTTAAAAATATACAACTTTTATAAATTTTTGATAACTCAAAATAAAGATTTAAAAGAAACAAGTAAGATTGCTATATTCGGCTTTACCGAATCTTAAATACCCCTCACAATATATGCAAATATAATTTAGTGAAGTAACTTAAAAAAAAAAAAAAAAAAAATTAATTCAAATATTCGTTGATAGAGAATTGAAAACTTCATGAACGAGAGATGATTAATTTAAACTTTTCTTTAAAAGTTTTTAGATAATAACCATATCTTATAATACATGGTGCACAATTGTACCTTTTACAGGCTGATAACTCGGAAAATATAGTCAGTTTTTTCACTTGATGTTTTGTTTCTATATTTCAATTCATTTAACTAGATTTTTTCTAGATGAAATGGAAAACTAAGCGGTAGGCATTATGTTTTGTTTCCGATGCTTCAAGGGATAGAGACCGATTTTGCTGATTTTCAATAACACAATTTTCAAAACCATGTCTGATCTATTGGCGTATTTTAATTTTCTTAAGCTCATTTAGTGACTTGGCAAACTTGGCAACACTAATGTGGACTATCAGACGGAAAGCGCTCAATCGACTTCGCTTTGCATAACAAGTCAGAATATATATATATATATATATATATATATATATATATATATATATATATATATATGTATATATACATATACATATATATGGGGTCAGCAATGGATATTATAGACATTAAAATCAGAATACTTGAAAGAGATAAAAGTGCTTATTATTTGGATTAATTAAAGGTCACAAAAATTATAATAACACATTATAGAATTATTTGAAATTAAAATTTATTCAAGACTTACCTTTAAATAATTACGCAGTATTATTATTCACTCTTTTGAAAATTATTTGTTTTTATCAACCTAAATATTGTTTCGGATATTTTATTATGTTACTTCATTATCATATTGTTTGCAAATTCTTAAAAATTCTCACTTCTTTACTTTGGCAACAATATTGCAATACTCTGCTTTAAGGAGGTAAAGTCACTATGCCACCAAAAATATTTTGTATAAAATAAACATTTTTTTAATATAAACAGCTTATACACTGGGATATCAAGTCATCATGTTACTTCTCGAAACTTTTTATGACAAATTTAATAAAATACGGGACATTTTAGTACTTATTTTGTTATATTAATTCTGGAAGTTCGAATATAAAGAATTTTATGACTCGGACAAATCTTTGACTTCCTATTTCCTTTCGGTTTTTTATTCCGTTCATAAATATCACATATTTTGCAACCGCGCAACTAAGAAAGGAATTTAAATTATTTTTATTTAATTAAATATTTTTGCCCCTACTTTTCAACAGTGTTGATCTAGTTTTTTTTTTTCAATTAATTTTTATGAATGCAAAATTTAAAAATTTATATTCAAAAATGATAATGCTCTAATTAGTTTGATATCAAAAATCAGTTGTTAAATTTTTAATAGAGAAAAAATTTTATATCTATACAGACATATAAGAAAACAGTAAAGGGGTCATTTCTGTATATAAAATATTTTTTGAAAATTTTGATGTGGGTGTAGATAGTAATCTATATGGAATATAAACACCTGTTTTTGGAATTTTTGTCTGTCTGGCTGCCTGTTTATCTTTCTGTATTCACATCACGTGAAAACTTTTGAAAGGATTTGACTGATAATGATTTTGTAGGCGGTTCCTTGGAACATTGGTTCAGGATACTTTTTTTCATAAAAATATCTCTATATAGTGACGATAAACTAGAGATACAAATGTGAAAGCATCCAACTTTATTGCTATAATGGTACTAGAACAGTTGTAAGTACATTTTATTTTTGTGGACGGAAGGTTTTCAACACTGTTTAGAGAACTCTACAACAAATGTTTAAAAACACTATAAATATTTAATTTAAAAATATGAGAAATGATACGCGAAGAAATTCGTGGACACTGCTAGTTAAAAATTAAAATTGAAATTATGGCATAAATTTTTAAATTTTAGTAAATTCAACAGGTTATTTCCAAAGAAATATAATGCACATTATTAATAAAAATTCTTTTCATAAAAATATTTGTTTCTCATAATAACACTTGTAGTGTTTTCTATAGATTTAAATTTTAAACTTCTGTTACTTTGTTTCCTAGGGATGGTTAATTGAAAAAAAAAAAAAAAAAATAATAATAGGAAAAATGACACATCCTTTACATATTTTATGTACTGAAAACATGATAATACTACTTGCTATAGGATGTATAAAAGTTTACAAAATAAATTTTAAAATTTTCTTAAACATTTTTGGGAGATATTTTCCTAAAATTAATGCAAAAAAATCAACAATGTGACATGTTTGTATTTATATCATGATTCTCAAGTGAAATAACATACTAAATTCTTAAATATGATTTTGTATTATTTATTCTTATTACTTTTTATCTGCTACTTTATATTAAGTTACGCATATTAGTTTTTATTTAAGTCAAAATGTTTACATTTTCTTCAGCACTTTAAGTTATGATATGTAAAACAGCCATAAAAACATAGAGGTAAATATATCTCACTCTCACAAACTTTAACCAAATATTTCGCATATTTTTTTTTTTTTTTTGCTCCCAGCTCATTTTCTAGGCTGTCAAGTTTTCAAGTGTTTTTGATATGGTTGCTTCATCATATAAACATCGCGAATACGAGATTTCTTCTTATATTTTGAACATGATGCTGTGCAGATTTGTTTTATGTGTATCTGTCAGCTGTTGAATTTTGTTAATGTGCCTTTTCTTTATTGTTCAACATTTTTATAAAGTGGTTATTATATAAAATATCAGCATATGGTAACTGAGAACTTTAAGTGCTTAAATTAGTTTCGTTTAAATTTAAAAGACACTTTAAATTAAAATTAAAATAAAAATGAAGTTGATTATGAGAAACTGAAACATGATGCTGTTGCTTTGTTATAAACATTACAGTAGTTACAGAAAGTTTAAAATAAGTCTAACAAAATCTTTTAAATATAAAAATATTATTAAATTAAATTTGATTATAACATCCTTAAAATAAATTTAAATACCTTTGTATGAAATTTTAAACCTACGCAATGGGAAATAATTTTTTGTTTGAAAACTGAATCATTAATCTGATTGAAATGAATTTTAAAGGAAGAGGAATGTTTGAGCTTTCTTGACCTTTAAGATGCAATGCTTTATGTTCTCAAAACAAGTCATATCAGCCATACAAACTTTTGTTGTTGTTCCTACAAGATTTAAACTTAATATGATCTTTGAGCTTTTCATAAGACCTTTAGTGCAGTATTAACAAGTTACAATAATTGGAAATTTTTTCTAATATTTTTGCCCGATCAGACATAGTTTCAAAAATTGTTTCTCTTGGTTATCAGTCGATGTCCTTCGAGACAGCGCGCAAACACCTTGTCTGCCTGTAAAATTTTCATATCTTTTTTCCTCCACTTGGTGGTGTCTATGAGGAAAATATAACAAAAAAAAGGTAGAAAAAATCTGTGAGCTTTTCATCAAATACAGCATTAACTAAGCTGCGACAAAAACCCTAAGCAAAACTTACAATTTTCGTAACAAAGCATTTTTTTTTTAACAAAAAAAAAAAAAAAAAAAAATATGATAGGAGATAATTTCTTAATTTCTACATTTAGTTTTATACAACGGGGAAGGGCATAGCCGAATATTGCACTCTCAATAGTCTTATATTATAAAAACAACCGCCTCATTTTAAAATAATTTTGAAATACACAAATATTTTAACTAATAAATAATATTAAAAAAATAACGATAATATAAAATAAATAGCTTTACAAAATTTTGGATCTTAATTAATATGAATCGTTTATTATCTTAGTATGAGTAATCAAAAAAATTGAAAAAAATCATATTCAGTGTTAAAACTCTATTATAATATCAGCTGCAAAAGATATATTTTTTATGTTCAAGCATCCAAACTGAGTTGTTCTAATAAATAAAGTCGTATATATCAAATACAATAAGTTACAACTCATAAATAAATTAAAACACAAAAAAAGTTTGGATTTTATATACTCTCCTTGAAACCAATTTAAAAATTGTAATTGTATGATTTTCTTGCCTGATAGCTCTGGCGATATTTGAGCCAGAGCTATTGACACTTAAACATAGAATGTGTGGGCGAGGCTTGAACTACTGGTGCATCGGCTTATGCAACCAGGACGCTTTTAAACATCTTAGTCAAGGCCGCCACATACTGCTGTTATTTTTATTTTCTTTTCTCTCGGACTTATGCTGTGTCGAGCATTCCAATACGGCTTGATGTTTTACAGCCGTTTTTGTTATCGAGCTTTTTAAGTAAAAACTGGGTGGGTTAAAACTGCTTACAGCAAATATTTTTCTGTCTATTAATGACTGTGTTTGTACTTGAACTTATGATCTTTTGTCTTACAAATCAGTAGACATATTCTTTTTCGTTTTATTATATTCACACACCACACTCTTTGGTGGTAAATGTAACAATTACCACATTAATGTGTAACAATAACGAAGGATTCATATCTAATTTTCGCAAACACAGGTTGATGTACAAATCATATTGGTTAATTTTTGAAACTTATTTTTGAGTAATATTTATATTAAAATTATGTTGCATCCCCATAAAGGAGTTATTTTTACTAATTCTTTGCGTTCCTTGAAACAAATAACACTTTGAACTATTTATTAAATGGCCACTTTCGTAACTAGATTTTTTAATCACGCACGCTCATCATCTCTAATGCATATCATGCAAGAGAACACACTTTGAAGAAAATTTGCCTACTTATTAAATAAACTCCTTATTTAGCTTAAAAAAAATTGAGATAAAAAAATTTAATTTTATTAAAAAATATGGAAAAGTAAAAAGCGGGAAAAAAATTTCTGAACGTGCGAATGCAGGGTTGTATTAAGTAATTTTCATTGGCAAATAATCACCTGTCTTCTTACCCTTTCTAAAGAAGGTAACACAATAACAAGTAGGCATTTTTGTTTTCTTTACAGTAAAATTTCAAGTTTAAGTAAGAAATCGTTTTATTTCTCTTAGCGGATTCGATATTAATTGATCGACTGTCGAGTCTAAGAAATAGTTCTCAATTGTCAATTAACAATTAGTCGATTGTAGGCCTAAGATTGAATACACTGTTAACAAATAAAATAAAAACAAAGATAAGCATATTTATGCTGTTTTTGTTTTGCTAAAAAACTGTTTTTGTTTTTGTCTTTTATAAAAAAACAACCTGCGAATTATATTTTTTTATACATCAGCTTAAATAGTTCCAACTTATCTGTATTAAAATTTCATATTTTTAATCCAGCAATAAACGTTTTAACTCGTAATCAATATCAAACGAGCTTTTAATTTAAATTTATATTTTTATTATTTTTATTATTTTACATTTAATTGTTGAATTTTTTTTTATGATTCAAAAAATCTTTTGCTTTTATTGATTTATGTCATATGTTAATATCAAACGAAGTATTAAGTTTTATATGTTTTTATAAAAGTTTTTTTCGTGAAATATTTCTGTTTTTATTTATTAACTCACTCTGATTGAAATGTGTTTTAAATAAGCTGTTAAATAATTTAATTTTGTCATTTAGTTTTATCAATTTAAAGTTATTAGTAGCAATTAAATTTTAAAATTTTTCTAGCTTATAAATTAAAACTAAATATCAAATTAAATATTATTACAAATGGTTATCATGGCATGATAATGGTAGAATATTAATTTTAAATTACTTTTTACTACTAAAAAGGAAATATTGAGCAAGTTCATAATTTTGGATCTGCATTATCAGAAAAGGAAAAAATTTATGTTTCTTGAACAGCATTTTATGAAAAATATTATGTTGTTAAGATTTAATAATAAATAATTAATTTTATCTTTTAAAAATTATATAAGAGTTTTTTTTTTAATTATTTGTGAATCGGATTCTTCTAATTAAATTAATATTAGGTCAGCCTAAGAATTTATAGTATTATAATTTCTTTAACTTAGTTGACTAAAATGATGACACAACCTGAATTCTTATGACGGATGTAGCGATCGACAAAAATTGTAATAATAGAATTTCTTACATAATTTTGTGAATTAAAATATATGAAAACTTAAGCCCAACAAAAATACTCTAGGATTTTTTATTTTTTAACCAAAACATAACCTGTTTGATTTGATAAACGTCTGCAAACATTTGAAAACAGCTCTTACTCCTTAAAAGGATTTTAGGAAATTTAAATAAAATTTAACTTAAGTCGTAATAAAAAATGTAAAACTTAATAACAAGTGCTACTCATATAAGATACTTTGAATGTATGGACAAGCATAGACGGGTAAAATGCCTTCAAGAAATCACAATATTAAAAGATTTGTTCAATGGCAGACTTCCGTTTTGGTTTTTTGCTGGTCTTTTATAAGATAAAAAATCTTGAAGTTCATACATAAAATAGAAGATCAAATTTACTTCTCACCCAACTTAAGTTGAAGATAATATTTTGGGACGTATTTTTATGCATCAGGCGTAACAGTCTTCAATCGCCCATCATCCACCTTATACCAGAGGCGATGCAATACTGTTTTTGAGAAAACCAAAAAAGTTCAGTTGCAAGTTTTCACTTGTCTTCACCACCTCTTCTCTATTATTTCCCTTTCTATTGAAGGTAAAATAATTATTTACTCGACTTTTTCTGATTGAAAGCAAAATGGAATTTCTACGTCTTTATAAGTTATATGATTCCACGAGCAGTATTGTAACATGTAATTTAAGTATGGAAAGCTGCCTCAATTTTATAGCTAAAAATTCAAAGAAACTAAAGTAAAACCAGTATCTAATCACAGCGTTCCCTTTGGTGCATTATAAATTTGGACATTGTTGTTATTTATACAATTTAAATATCCCTTAGGAACAACATAAAATATATTGATTATTTTCAACTAAAATAAGATTTTCAATAAAGTAAAACCGTTTGGAAATGCTTCTTCCCACACTATTAAATTTTTCTATCTGCTATGGTAGGACTTTAGAAAAAAAGCTCATCTCTTTTCAAGTAACGTGAATATTTTTAATACACATTTTAATTGTTCTTGTCAAAATTCTCATCACCTGTAAAAACCACCATTTCCTAACCGTTCAGTTGATGTTGCGAGTCGTATTGCACAGAATCAGCTGAAAAATGTCTTTTTATAATTTGGTAAAAATAATTTTATTACATATTAAATTTTGAGTTGTTAATAGTTTAAGCACTTCGTTTTAAGGTTAACCTGATTCCCAATCTAAAGTAAAAATACAAAGTTTACTAAATGTACTTTAATATTTTCGACATTTTTGTAGCAAAAAAAAAAAAAAAACAAAAAATACATATGATGTGTTTTAAAATTTAACATTTTGAAGTAACTTTGTATTAAATATTATATCTTGCATTTTCGTTTCTGAAAATAATGCTCGCTTTATAAAACTTTGAAAAATATGTTATAAAATATTTTCTGTTGAACGAGTACAATCTAGACGTCTCTTCACACGTGACTTCGTGTTGTTTTAAAAATTACGAAAAGAAAAGAGTAAGAAATTACAAAAAAATAAAACAAAATATTTAAAGTTGAAGTGAAGAAAGGTAAAGTAAAATGCACAAAAAAAAAAGAAATAAAAAAACAATTGGACAAGGGTTTCTCACTACGATTATCGACAATGTACACAATTCAAACCCATATTACGAATTGGAAGGGAATTAGCACTTTCCTTCAAGAAGGAAGATTGGGAAATTGAAATTTTTGACAAACACGAAAACTTTAACTTTTAGTTAAGTATAAATATTCATCACAAATAATAAATTGTTATAATTGATATTGACAACAAAAAAGATAAAAAAAATTAACTAATATTAGTTTTAGCAAGATTATTTTGAGATAAAATTAAAGGGGGTTTGGGTATATTTTTGGCAATAAAAACTTTTTATTTGAATATCGGAATTGATAATAATCTGGTGAGTATGTATAACCAATGACGAGAATATTTTAACTAAAGTAGTATTATTTTTGGGTATATTTAAGGGGATTTTAGGAAATTAAACTTTAAACTTGTGGATTTGATTTGGAAAGTGTCTGCGGAAACAGATGTTGGTTTTCTTCTATTTTAAAAAGTTCCAACTAAAATACAATTGTTTTTAGAGGAATTTTCTTATACAATGTAAACGAATTTCAGGGAGTTTTGGGGATATAAACTTTAAAAATTGGAGTTCGATTAGAAAATTATCTAGGCACCCTTATGCTCATAACCTCTATTCTGAAAATATTGTTACTAAAATGGTAATATTTTTGGGGAGAATTTTGAGAACAAAGTCTATGAGTCTTCTGGAGTTTTTTGAAATATTAACTTTAATATAAGGAATTCGATATAAAAATAACCTGGAAACTCTAATGTTTGTAACAAAAATTATATTTTTTAAAAATTTGCATGGCACGTCAACCTCCATTTCACGTTAGCTTAATATGTCTTTATGTTTAAAGATTTCATTAACCTAAAGGCAATTGTTACAAAGAATAAAGTAGAAAAAGAAATATTAAAAAAATCCTCATTTTATTCTACTTACATTTCTTTTATCTTGGTTAGTTTCACTCTAGCAAAATAAGATTAGAGACAAGAATGAGCAACTTTTATTGATCTGTTTCTTGCAAGAAAATATAAAAATTTCGTTATTTTGTAATTTTCTGTAGTTTATCTCTTTGTGCTCAGATAATTATAAATTTGAATTTTTAAACATTTTTATAACATTTTTTGTTTGTTTTTTTAAATTAATTTTTTAAGAAATCATTCGTTGAACCGTGGATATTATAAATTAATTAAAATTGATTTTCGGCTTAAATTCTGTTTTTATTTAAATTTAACTATTATTAGAAGGCAGGGCAAAGCCCAAGTACATTCGTACCTAACCCATAACAATCAATATGATACTGAACTAGCATCTATATTGATGTGAAGAAACAGGTATAAAGGATCAAAAATAAATATTGCATATGTGGCCATACCGAAGGTTGGTACAAAGCAAAAACAAACTTACAAGACGAGTTACGCACAGAACAACCATTTTACGAGTATTAACTTTAAGTTAATATTTATTAAATTATTTGGTTGAATAGATGATGTTCACAGCATAAAAAACCTAAAGTAGATATATGCAAATAGTGCGGATGAAGGATGTAGCGATCCAGAAAATGCGACATTACATTCTGCTAGTGTTTAATTTTTAATGCAGATAATTTTTCTTTCTGAAAAAGTTTTGGGATATAAAAAAAATTAACTTTAGCCGAAATTAAATTTTTATGCATTTGTAATATTTTTATGTTTAAAATCAATTTGATTGTAAGTGACTTATACTATGAAATTTCGCTGGCTGCTCAACCTATTGGGAACTGTAGAACTTTCGTAAATATAAACGGCTATCGCATTGTTTAGTTTCAAATATTTTTAATGTCAATTCCATGGAGTCATACGAAAACATCTTACAAATAAATATTTTGTTAGCACAAATTAAATAAAAATTTAAGACTGCTTAAGTATATTTTTGAAAGCTTATAGTACGGCCCTTAGGTATACTAATCATTGTCATTTTTAAATTAATCACAAAAAGAGACTCACAGGTGTGTGACATTTCAAAAATTAAACTTTTTCTACTTAAACACTCTATAGATTCTTTTTATACAAAAATGTTTTTTAAATAAAAAACAAAAAAACTGACTCATTATTTATGCAAAAAAAAAAAAAAAAAACACTGATTTGCATCAGTTAAAGAAAAATAATTAATGTTCTTAAGGTGATTAAATTTAAATCTTTTTGCCTTAATGTTGAGATTGTTGTGGTGTTGATGAGTTTTTTTCTAATTGCTTTAATGTTCAAAATTTGTTTTGTGCCAAAGTTTTATTGCGGCTGCTTTTTATTGGGAAAAGTTTTTATCGAAAGGAAGTTGAAAGTAAAAAGTTTTTTAACTTAATTAATTATTAATGGAAATTAAAAGAGAATTTTTCTAAGAATTTAGGATATTTTAAAGGCATATACAGCAGTATTAATTTACTTAAATTTGGTTATCAAGTTGCCATGTAAATAAAATTCTTAAGCAATCTTCATTTGCGGTTAGCTATCTTAATGAAAAAGGTTCAATTATAATAAAATTGCTTATAAAATGATTAAGCTGTCAGTGAATGTTAATGTTTGCTTATTAAGAACAATTCCGTTGTATTAAAAAGACATTGATAAATTTTATATTTGTAGGTTCAAAATGGCAGAAAATACCTTAGCGACAAATCTTTAAGTATTTTAGTAATCATAGAAATATATAAAATTATTTTATCCTTTCTTCTTATGAAACTTATAATCACCAGCATTTTTAAATGATAAATTGAAATACAAAAAACTTTTTATCATTATTTATATAATTATAAGTTACATTAGTACACACTTAGAAATTCATACACGTTCCTGTGCAAAGTTTAACACGTTAATTTCTAAATTAGCGCTTGTAAATACCGAGCTTAACATTAAGTATTACAATTATAACTACGCTCTTACATGTTGTACTTAATGTCCTTAACAATCACACACTGAGGCAATTAACTGCACACATACACTTGTGTGCACATACCTATACACATGCAAACTACTTATGACAGAACAATATTTTCAGAGTGCAAACAATTACATTCGTATACTAGCACTTAAGAGGATGTTCTAGTGAATAACAAAAACAATTGGCACAAACATACACACATCACGTAGAAATATTAAAAAAATATAATGAATTAAATAAAATAAGTTTAAAACTTTTAATTTTAATTCTGGAGAATTTTTAATAAACAACAAAAGAAAAATAGAAAAAAAAAATTATAAGAGACTTTGAATTATAAATGTATTTCACTGCAAAGCTGCTGTATAAAAAAGGAGCTAAAAGAGTGCTTTATGTTGCTGGAAATTTAAAATTAAAAAAAGAGCATTACCTGAGTATCACTTTAAATCTGATTCTTGAAGAAAAAAAAAACACATTATAATTTAATAAACCTTGGGATAGTACAAAAAATGAAAGTAGTAAATGGCTTTTATTTTCAAAAGGCATAATTATATATAAAGCCGATTTTATATTTGCTAATATCCTTTATGATTGCTTAAAGTACGTACATTAGTTTTTATGGTAAAACGTTTTTAAAATTCTTTGTGCTCTTACGTGCTCTTTTATACGTAAACAACACAATTGCATTCGTTTAATTACGAATTAAGCAAACACTTGATGCAATAATTTTTTAAATTTTTAATAAAATTTTTTACAATTATGTTAAAATTATTAAATGAATGCATATAAACGCATTTGCTTAATTGTTTGCACGGATTTTAAAACCTTTACTAGAAAAGAATCTTAATGGGTTAATTAAAAAAACTCACTGCAACTTTATACAAACTAAAGCGATTGAGATAAATTGTTTAAGCTTTGATTTTAAATTGTACAAAGGAAAAAAGATTCTTAAATTGTTCAAAGTGAAAGAGATTCTTAATGGCTGCCGATTTTGTTCCCGGTCGAAATTCGTGCTTGTATTATTGGATTTCAGTTAAAATGACTGGACATTGCTATCTTAAAAAGCTATTTGATTTTCAATATAAATTATTATTGTGAACAAAATAAAACAACTTATTGAAATTGAATGTTTTGTTTATTACGCCTGACATTTTATACTAAAAGTGCAATCGATATTATAACAAGAAAAGCTGGTTCCTATACATATTTAGCTGATTGCTTAAGTCAGCTTATGTGGACACCTTAATCTTAATTTTTAGAAAAGACAAATTTTTTAAAGTAATTAGCATAACAGAAGTCCAAATAAAAGTGTTTAGGCCTAAAAGAATAAAGCTCCACTTGATATTTTTATATTTATCAAAAAAAAAAAAATCTTAAAATAAGATTATAAAGTATAACATGAACCAAACGAGCAATACATTTTCTTATTTATTTATTTTTAATCTAAATTAAAATGGCAGGATTACATTACTACAGCGCCAGGGTATCCCACAAGTTTTCAGATATATATAAAGTCTCTCCAGGAACTGCACATCGGCCTATAACTTCGTATAGGAAGTGAGAAATTCTGAACAGGTTATTGAAGTATGGACATTTTGAAATGCCAGTTAAAATACACGAGCGTTGCGTCTTTGATTATTACCTTACTTTTTTTAAAGAGGAAAATCTGCTCGCACACAGATGTTCCTCCTTCGAGGTAAAGTAGTAAACTGTCTTATTTTTTTACAGAAATACAACATATAATTAAAATGCGAAACAAAAATCAACCTTTTAAATTTTCATTTGCAATATGCTTTTCTTCCAAATAATTTTTGAATTATCTTTTTAAAAAGATATTTTTTCTCATACTTTATAATCTGCAAAAAAATTTTTTATATCATAAGAACTGAATTTATAAGTCTATCTGTAAGCATTTTGTTTTGGATACTAATGTGCTAACTTTGTTTGACTTGATACCAATGCTAACAGTGAACATTTCTTTGAAAATAAGACCTGGCAACCTCTACGTTTCTGTTAACAAAAGTGTTGTTGTTGTCCGTATATGAGTGGTAAAAAAAGAGGTAAATAAATAACTTCCACGAGTAATGTGATTGCTATAAAACAGAAGATTAGACGAGTTCATGAGTGCGAGCTTACCGTCGGGTAAGCGTACAAATGAAAATTAATAATTGTAACAGTACCAAACCTTTTCCAAAAAAACCAAACACAGTTTTTGCACGAAATTCGGATTATGGCAGATAATTTAGTGAAGAAATCCTTTTAATATTTTAGAGGAGTAGGTAGTTGTTAAGGCGCCCTTTCCAAAAGGAGAAAAAGCCCTTTTCAAAAGAGAAAAACAGCGTTTTATCAGATGTGTTGTGGCTATTGGATCAAGCACGGACGACTATGCTTGTTACGTAAAGCAAAATTGGCGAATTGTTCATGTTTCAGAGTAGCATAATAGTGTAGCATGAATGGCTGCGTTTATACTTAAAATAAACTTCTCTATAGAAGGCAATGATCAGGATCAAACTAACTTCACATTGGTACTTTATATGAAATTACACACAAACTTATATATGACAACAGGTAAGATCTAATTTAAAAAGTACAACACGCAAGGAGAACAAATATCAGAGCAAATCTTAATCAAAGGACTGAACAACAATCCAGGTCTAAATGACTCGAGGAAAGTGATTTTGCGATACAGAGCATTTTTGTCTTTACATATATGTGTTGAATAATAAAGGAAAACATAGCAACTACTAACCCTGAACTTTGTATGTTTTTTATTTTAATAAAAAAATAATTATATAAGATAAAAAAACGTTCAACGTTTGTTTATTAGCAAGTAAACATTAATTTTTAGTATAGCAGTTTTTTCATTAAATACTTTAAATAAAAATCAGCACAATAAATTATTTCTACCATAAATTTTTTTTTGTGTTAATAAAAGATGTCTTTGTAAAACCGAAAGTTTTGCTAAGGGTTGTTGTCCCAATTTAGTTCATAAAATCAGGTGAAAGCTCAGTAAGTTTTCTTATCTTCTTTAATAATTTTCGCCATAAACAACAACCGTCTGTAGCGATACAAGCCAATGTTAAAAAGAGAAAAAATTAAAGGCAAACGTGATGTTTTGCCCCCTGTTGTAAAGTGCGGGGATCGATCTTGCTTATTTTGAATAGCAAAATGCTCAAAACTACGTCAGATCGATTGGCGTATTAAAATTTTCTCAAGCACATCTAGTGCCCTGGAAAAGTTGATTTCAACATAAAAAACGGGAACATTAAAGTACAGACGGACATGGCTCATTTGACTTTGCTATGCATAAGAACTAAGAATTTCTATACTTGATGAGGTCGAAGTGGATGTTGTAAAAATTACAAGCGGAATGATAAACCTTTTCGCGTGTCGTGAGGGATATAAAAGCATTAAAATCAGCTAATAATATTTAAGCAAATTTATTTTGTTTTTGTTTTTGTGTTAGCGATAGTAAACTTTAGCTTAATGAATAATAATTTTTGAGGTGAAGAAGTCAATTGAAGTGTCAATATTTACGAATAAGAAACTCGATAATTTTTTTTTTAGTTTTGATGCTTAAAAGTATTAGTTCAAAGGTTTATATTCTGCCATCATAATAATTCTCTATTAGTGGCAACCATTTTAATTTATGCATTAAAAATAATGGATCGAAGGTAAGCCATTTGAGAAAATTTTTCAGATCGTTTCCAAACGTCACGATTAAAATGCTCTTCAAACATAAATTTTACAGCAGAATTAAACTGATTTATTTTTTATTTTTTTATTTTTTTTTTGTGGCTTCTTAAAGAATTCTCCTTCTTCAGGCAACGGCTCATAACAAGTTTTAAACTTAAAATTAAAACCACCTCTAAAGAGCTTTTATATTCAAGCACCTAAAAATTAGTTTCCTTGCTTGGCAACGTATCACAACGAATTTTCAGCTTAAAATTTTAACCATCACATTCCTTATAAAACATTATCACAATTTCTACAATTATTTTCCCTCTCTTCTGACATGCCCCCTTTACATATCCATCAAAGTATTGTAGAAAGTGTTTTTTAATTAAATTTCTTGATAATTAAATTATAACTTATCTTGTATTCAACAAACATTAAAGAAATTTTCTTATATTTCAACACAATACTCGTCCTTTCAAAGAAATACAAAATTCAAAAGTATTAAATGTCATGTGAATAAGTATAAGCAGGCATTGAGATAAGAGAAAACCTTGGTACAAATTAATAAGTGCTTCAAGGATAACAAATGGCATGTCAAATAAAGTCATCAAACGTGCCACCACCACTTTAAACCTTTCAAAAACGGAAAAGCTAACGAATCAAAGATGGAAAATGAAAATTAAAGAAAAACTTAATGTGTTAAAACACAAAAATATACATTCAACAGTTTTTACACATGCAAGAAGGACACTAAGATATGTAAAAACCTCAAAGAGAAACAAAGATAAAAAGGAGGGTAAGATTCATGTACTGAAAAAAGATCTTTTTTTTAAGCTTCTGAGTAGAGTCTTTATTTGCCTTAAAAATAGGATGAGTCTTAGAAAACAAAAGAAAGAAAAAATACAAAAATAATTAGTAGACTTGAAATTCTCACATAAGATTTAGCCGCTACAAAAATAAATATACGGTGTCTAGAAATTGACGGGATATTCATAAAACTGTTGTTTTTTAAACTGTGATAGGCAGACACATTAAATTGGTACAGTGCCAGTAAGACTATGAGCGTTAATGCATCAGTAGAAAAAAAAATTTATAATAAGGGATGTCAAAATAGTGAGGTGATTTTAATGTCACCTCAAGCTTAGATAATTTTCTTGTCCGCTATGAAAACAAGTAAGAAGGCTATAGGTTTATCGATACGTTAATCTAGTTTAGTGAAGTAACTCCAACTAAAAAAAAATTATTGGGTTGACAGAAAATTAAAAAAATAATTACTTTATACATACTTTTAAATTAAACTAGAAACAGCATTTCCTGATAGATACCTTAGAAAATAGGGTGCACAGTCGTAATTTTTTATAAAAACTCATAACTCGAAACAGATGGGCGTTCGCCGATTTCTTCTGTTTGTTTTTTTTTTAAATTTCTAATTCGCTATCGCCCCATATATTTGTTTTTTGGTTGAAGTTAATAAATTAGACATGGAAAAATTAGAGGCGGACAAAACGCCACGCCGTTTCGTGCACCGCCTGGATTATCATTGACCGATCTTGCTGAGTTTTAGCAGCAAAATTTTCGAAACTATATTTGATAGATTTTCTCTAGCTCATCTAGTGCCTTGGCAAAGTTGCATTCAACTCTAACACGGACGGAGAGACAAATTCGCTCAATATCACTCAATTTATGCGGTCGAAAATGGATATTGTAGAAATTACAAACGGAAGGACTAGCTAAGATTTACCCTCTTTCCACCTGTGGGAAGGTTGTTTCAGAAGTGAATTTCATTGTAACATGTATATGCCGTTAGTTTGTCAGCCGGATAAGCAGACATATAGAATTAAATAAAGTGTATACAAGTATATCTGCTATAAAAAGAAGTATAAATAACAAGCTTTTAAATTAAAGGTTTAGTGGACTACCATAGTGTCTTAAAAACGTCATAATGTCTATAAATATTGAGTTGTTTTTGTATGAATTTTCTCCTCTTTGGTATAGGCAATACCGGCTTCGTTTATTAAAGATTTTCTGCAAGCCAGTTTAAGAAAACGTTGCACTTTTCTTACATAAAATACAATTAAATATACATATAATATCCATATGCTGTTGCGTTAACGAACTTTATGTCCTTCGACGTTGTGACATGCCACCAAAGGTTGTTTCCATTGATGCCATGATTTTAAAGAATACAGCTTTATTTTATACAGGAAGATACTTTAATTCTTCTTAAAGTGCAGTAATATGAATTCAAAATCAAATAAAAGGTGTCCCGATAGTTATGTTATTTTCGCACATTGTTTTGTTAATTCACTGTAAAGGAATATATAAAAATTTAAATTAAATGGTGCCTAAATGGTAACGTTATTTGTACAAATATATATTTTAAATAATGTATTTCTAAGACCGTTGTTGCAAGTTAAAAAAAATTTAAGTTTGTCCTATACATGGTATCGAACCCTTTGTATGTTAGTCAACTTGCGCTTGCCGGATTTTTCACTGTTTATGTTCGTAGTTGAATGCAAAAAACTATTTCTACTCTTACGCATGAATATAAAAATACTGAAATTCAATCATCTGTCTGTCAAGTCGCTCTATTTTCGGGTTGCTCAAAGTTTGTTTTCATGTATAGCATGTATCACAGGTTTGTGCTGAAAATCGATCTATTTAGAAACTATTATTTTAAGTTATTTTTTCATTAAAAAAAAACTCGTTCTTATGTTTTTTATTACGTTCTTTAAAAAATAGCTTTTTCAAATCATTACATACAAAGTTACTCATAATGGATTTTGTGCACTCATGAAATTATTTCATTTAATATATCAAAAATAATAAAATATATAAATTATTAATAAATTTCGCTTTTCGAAATTAAATGCCTGGTGCTCGATATCACACGAATTCGTATGTTTGCACAATTACATATAAAACAAAAGCAATTTTTTGAGCTTATTCTGACATCGTGGACATCGGACATAGTATGTGTTTTGCTAAAAATTTAATTTTTTAAATAATTAAGAGCTTATAAATAAATACTTAATTTTGGTTGCAATAGAAGTGCTCTGCCATGATAAATTATTGACTGATACATCCTGATTAATTTAAGATCAGTTTTCTTGACCGTGTTCTCTTCCAATTCCCAGAACTGTAGAAGTTAACATTTTTTACTTTGCAATAATATTAACGAAATAAATTATCCTATTTAATTAATTTAATTCATTTTTTAATATCTTAATAAATCCTATTGTAAAACAACATTTCATTGTAGTTGTGAAAAACCAAACCAAGCTTAACGATTTTGTTGCAAAATACAGCGAAATTCATAGTTACATGATATATAAGAAAATGAACAAGGAATACAAACAATTTCAATAGTTCATTATAAATTATTTCATTTTTACGCATTTAATTAAAAACTTAATTCTTCAACAAAAAGTACTTGTTAATAAAAAGTAAAATTATAAAAAAAATACACAAGGAAAACATGAATTTGCGTGCTTGCACAAGTTTTAATTAAAAAATACTAAGGTTAAGAATTGTTAGAGAAGCATGTTAAAATATTATCTGTGATTGTTAACATCAACTTCACTTCTTTTGGAAACTACAGCAATTTAAAGAAAATTTATTAACGATACAAGTGCTTATGGTACGCGTACGCTGCTTATGAGGGGAGTAAATATAGTATTAACTCATATTTTATATGTAATCGTATTCGACGCAGGTGTATTGCAATTGCCATTTCATGCCCGCTTGTAAATAATCAAAGCCACTTATATTGTTGTTGTATTAAAAAAATGTTATTTTAAACTAACAATGCAAACTTCAGGGCATCATATACTTTTTATACCTTTTACCACAGGTGAAAAACAGGTTATGCAAAGTTTGCCATTCCATTTGCAATTTCTACAATTTCCATTTCCATTCCCATAAAGAATATATGTTCTGAGTCCTTATGTATAGCGAAGAAGATTGTCCAATATCATTCTATCCGTCGTTGCTCGGGTTGATATCAACAGTGCTTTGGCAAAAAAAATTATTAATATGCCATTCAATCAGAGATAGTTTCAAAAGTTTTGCTATTAAAAATCAGCCAATTTCCTTCCAGGCAGCGGGCAAAATACCGCCTTGTCTCTAATTTTCTTATATTATTTAAAGCAAGTCTAATTAAGTAAAGTTACTCCAATCCAAAAAATAAAAATATAGAGGAATAGAGAATTAACAAAAAAATAAGGTGAAAACTATGGAGCTCGCCCATACATTCCGAGTTATGGCCCTCTGAACTTTTTATAGAAAAGTACAAATGTGCACTGTATTTTTAAGATATCAATATTGGTATCATTTAAAAGCTTTAGAAGACATCCTTTTGAATATTTATACTTATACTTTTTAAAGAGCCGATGAAATTTTAGTGTAAAAAATTAAATATTTTTTCTGTTTTTTTTTTTTTTTTTTTTTTGTTGATAGCAGCTACTTCATGAAACTAGATTTACATATATGGTGAATGGTATATAAGATTGTGCTTACCCGAATATAGCACTCTTACTTGGTATATAGAAATATCAATCATTTAGCAGACACAGAAGTTAAGTGTTGACAAAGGCGTGTTCAAAAATAACAATCAGCGATAAAATAAAATAATAAATAATTAAAGTACTTTTGTTTATTATCGAAAATAGTGAAACACTATTGAAATTCGCTTTTCGCAATGCGCTTAATAACTATTTCAAAATAAGAAAAACTTTTTTGTTACTTATACCCTCATGCTTCGTGGTTAATGGATTAAATAAAATTACTGCGTTTTTTTAGTTAATTGCTTCACTCAGCTCATCAGGAAACCTTTGACAATATGTTTAAAAAACATAGCTGTCCTACTAAAGATATAAGCAAAGA
Source organism: Cistogaster globosa (assembly GCA_937654795.1). NCBI lineage: Eukaryota > Metazoa > Arthropoda > Insecta > Diptera > Tachinidae > Cistogaster > Cistogaster globosa. The sequence goes on along the minus strand of OW569403.1, from coordinate 42,370,755 downwards.
AATCAATAAATATTAAAGATTAAACCAACTAACAGCCATCACTAGTGACATTATTTCTACTAAAATCTTTAGGAAATGGAAATAGTAGTTTTTTTTGTGATTCCTTTTAACCAGTACTTCAGAAATTTTCTTTATGCGAACTATTTCAAAAATAATTGGTTTATTTATAATTCTATTTTTTCTCAATCTGCAGAGTTGCTTTAAAAGAAAAATTTACAATTAGTGATTTTAAATAATTTAATCAACGTTAATTGTGCATGATTCCTTTAAATATAAATATTTTAAGATATTCTCATGAAATACTTATTATATAAAACAGAAATCAAATGTATTATTATGGGCAAAACGTGTTAATATCGACATTTCCACTGTTCATTTATTTCATCAGTAGATTCAACCCAATTTTATTTTTTTGGAAAATACAAGAGTCTTATATCTCAATTAAAATAATAACTATTTTCAATCAATAAAGCGAAAAAATAACAAAAACTCAAGAACCTTTTATAAAAAACACAAAATAACTATTAATTAATTATTTTTATTTTGTCTCCCATTTTTTTACACAAAAGTTTTCTTTCGAATCCATGGATATTGATTGAAAATTTTTTATAAATAATTATGAGTAGAGTGCGAAAGAGGTACATAAAATACGAAAAACATTTAAGTGGTAACAATCTATGGCTTTCATAAATAATCAAAAATAATAATAGATTTAAGCTTAAATTCATTTTTAATTCAAATAATTTGCGCAATAGCGAAATGCACTGGGAATAGCTTGTAATATTTATTACTTTGAACAAAATTTAAATTTTTTTTCCAATAAAGTTTACAATAACGTTATACCTCACTCAATAATAAATGTATTTGTTCACTCAATAATAAATGTATTTGTTTCAAACAATTTATTATTTATTCAACGTTGTACAATAGGTAGTTTTTTTATTTGTTATTTGAACAAATAAAAATTAAGCAATTAAAATAATTAATTTAATAAATTCGTTAATAATTAATTATATAATGAAATTCACATAATATTTTTATTTTAGTTTATGGCAATAGGTTTAGCGAAGCACAAAAAAAATATTTTTTTCCGAATAAATCACATAATTATTATTAATCGCTACATACAACTAAATTCATTTCCTAAAGCATTACTATTAATAAACATTTTATTCCTTTTTAAATAAAGTATTTTGCTTGTTATAAATATTTGATTGGCAAGGGTTTGAGAAGGAAACAAGCAAAAATATCTTATTGATAAAACCTTAACTATTTCAATTCAACTGCAGCCTTAAAGCCATTAAAATTTATACAAGATTTAATTTTCTTTACTTCTTTTACACAATCCGAATATGTTACACAAACATATGGATATCTTACACTGTTCGTGCTGCTTGTAATTTTAAATTATATAACAAATATTTTTTTTGTGCTGGCAGATAGAATTGAGATGGTGTAAAGTGTATCTTTTTAAGCCCTTTAGATCTTCAAATTGTATAAAGTAACACAAACAATTAACATTTAATGGAAAAAATATTTTATGCGAAAGAAAAATTCATGATATTAATATTTGAAAATGATGTTGCTTTCTCAATAGCACCTAACTAATAGCATTCTTGTGATTTATCAATGAAGCGTTCCTGGTTTGTCAGCAGTAGTGACTTTTTTTGCTCGCACAGGTAATCAGTCGCCAAATTTTAATCTAAATAAGTCGACAATTGCGCTCGTTGTAAGGCGCAGTGCAATAACGACCTCTATCAACCGTAACGCTAGGTCCCACTTTCTTTTTAAAGGAATAAGATTCAGCGATGTCATTAGCATGCAAACTGCACCAAACAATGCATCTCCTTTGGTACACAGAAGTAGATTTTGGATTGGTTTCGCTTTATACGCGGCAATTTTTTTTAGTTATAAGACTTTTAACGAAAACTATTTTGTGTTCAAAGTTGACGCGAATTGATCGTATAAATCAAAATGTAAGCTCGTTAATTTTTAAACCTTTCGTAAAATCTGTACAGCCTAAAAAAAACTTTTTGGTATTTTTCGTTGGCCTAAGATTTACGTAAAACCCTTTGCTTACCAAAATTAAAATGTGCTTACTTTCACGCATAGAAACATACGTTACCATGGTAATAATTCTTATTCTACCATAACAGCAACTATTCTTCCCTCCTTGCTTTACCATAAAAAAAGAACTACTGCTCTTACATTTACAAATAGTTGTTGTAGTGTTATGTTTTAACAAACATACATAAATGAATGTTTGATTCTATGAATGAATGCGTATAAAAATAACGTATGTGCAAACACACACATGCTTATTAAGAAAAACATCCGGTTAAGTTTTCCTTTTTCTTTTTCCTTTTTATTTTTCATCAGCAAAAAGTTAAAAACGCTACAAAGGAATGCAATGTATACCCCTATAAATATATTTATGTTGCATTATTCTCTGCCAAGTACTTTTACTTTGTACTGTTTTCCTTCTTTTTATTATTATTATTATTTTTTTTTTTTTTTGTTGCAGCGTTTGCTTGTTGTTTTTAATTTCATGTATTTTTCTTTCATTACCGGAAGTACTAATGAAAGTTGTTAAAATTTATTTAACTAAACTAAGATAAAGTTGCTTGTAGTCATAAAACTACATGCGTCTTTAAGTAAAAAAATGTATGAGTACAAGTTATTCTATTTTGTGTGTCTCTTGTGTACGTTGTTTTTTTGTGCTTCTGTTGTCATATTAATTTCAGCAAGTGTTTAAATACGAGTTAGTGTTTGTTTTAGGAAGGGAAGGATTGTTTAAATAGTAAATTAAATACAACGAACGTATAGTAATACAGCTTATGTTAAAATATAAACATATTGTAAAACCTTTAACAAATATTAAGAAAAGAAAGAGCACTTATTCTTCAATACACAATATATTACTTTTTTAAATTACAAAAGATTAAGCAATAAGTGAAGGAAAATGTTTCACTTTTATTCTTCATATTTAACAAATAATTAAAAATTAATGTATTTGCAAGGAACTAGTATTTAAGCCAGTTGGCTGGATATTTATCAGATGCTTGAAAATAAATGGAGCAACTCAAACATCTAAAGCGTTAGAAAAATATAAAAAAAATATTTATTTTCCAAAATACTTTAAAGGTTTTGCTATAACCTTTAATCATTCTCTAACTTTATTGCTATAATATTTTTTTATTGTTCACTACAAAAAGTGAGTTTTTATGCATAGCGAAGTCGATTGAACGCAACTTTCTCAAGGCACTAGAGATCAGACATAATTTTGAAAATTTTACTATTGAAAATTAGCAAGGTCCGTCAATGTCTTTCGAAGCACTAAGCCTGTCTCTAATTTTCCCATATAATTTAAAACAGTCAAGAATTCTAATAAAAAAAAAAAAAAAAAAATAACCAATATATAATAAATTAAAAATTAAGAAAAAAATTGGTGCTCGTCCACATTTTCCAGATTATAAGCTTTTGAATTGTTCATAGAAAAGTACGATGATACTTAATAATCCAAAAACTAATCCACAACAGACCTAAAGAATCCAACACATCCAGAGAAAGAGCACTTGTTGTTTTGATATGCTGCTGATATCATTGGGCTTTATTGATTAAAGCATAAAGCCGGAGCTTGCATTGCAGTCGATGATGATCAGTAATTTTTATGATTAATGATTTTTTTGATTCAATGTATAAATAACATTGATCTGGGCAAGAAAGGCGCTAAGTACCATGCGATAAATTATTTAAAGATTTGTCGCTGCTGATTGGACACTAAAGTCTTGTTATTTGATACCTTTCGAAAATGTGCTGTGGGGTGCGTAAAGCACTGGTCTACGTCAATAAACCAGCAAACAGCAAAACTACTAGACGTCTTAAAGGCAAACATTGAACATGTTATTGTTAACATGCGGCTAGCAATAATCAAAAAGTGAATTAAAATTAGACGCCCGGAATAGGTTCCTTCATGAACAGCAGCGGTTGCCAATTAAACAAAATTTTTTTCAGATATTTATGCGATGTATAAATTATTCAACTTGAAAATTTTTTTATTAATTATAGTTCAATTTTATTTTATTTTGGCCTTAAAAAAAACCCAATTTATATATGCATTTTAAGACTTTCCTTCGTTTATTTTAAAATTTATTACTATTTGCTAATTTCCGTTTTTATTCCTGTTCATAATTCGTTAGTTAATTTTTCATTATTTGCAAAATTATTTAATCTTATTTTCCAATTTAGATTTTTTACTTTTTACCAAATTAAATTTTTATTAACAAATTGTATATAAACTGGTTTTATTTAATAAAGAAAATGCTTAAATGCAATACTGACTGCATAGTAATTACTTCCTCTGTGAAAAATCGCTACTCCAAATCATATTTTCACTAATTTAAACGATTTAATTAATATGCCAAACCATTTATAGTTAAAAACAATTTCAGCAACTTTAACTAGAGTGGAATAAGTACTCGTACATATGCATACATTCACACAATAATATATATATACGCAAACAAATTTATATATGTTAGAAATAAAAATTGCTTTTTTAGATGGGAAAAATAAATAAATAAATAAAAAATAAAAAAATATGTATTGTACCACAAAATAAATAATTGATGCAGTATGTGACCCATATTTTTATATTACTAGAAGTACATAAAAGGCTTACACTCAAAATAAAATTTAAGTATTCCTAATTTAAAAAAAAAGTTACAGTATCAAATCGATTATAGATAATGAAGCTTACAATGTATTAGTCCAAAATGAATCCTTTTTAATTTAAATTTAAATTCTAAGCTTGTAATGCTGGTAAGTGCTATCAAAATTGAGTTCGTTTTGCGAGAAATCTTATACTAAACAAGAAATAATAAGTTTAGGCAAAAAATATAAAAAAATTATTTTACAAATTTTTAAGTTTTTCCCATTCATAATTTGAACCGTAAAAATTTAAAAGAATTAAAATTAATGTTTTCTGGCTTAGGTTCATTTATTAATTTAATTTTTAAAAATCTTTAGGAACAAAAATTATTTACAAATGTATGCGGACGTTTTCCAAAGAAAACAAGAAAAATTAGACGCTGGCAGAACGTAATGCCTCATTTTCAGGACCGCCAAATCTACCATCAGCATTCTTCGCATCTATGTAACTTAACTTGTGTATATTATTAACATTATCTTTTTAACCAACGAATTATTAAATAAAAATACGAGGAATATTCATATCAATATTAATTTGGTTAGACGAAGTCGACACATAAACCAAAGTATTTCTTCACTGTTCTCTTTGTAACTTATCTTGTACATTTGTTTTTGCATTTTTGTATCAATCATGGATTTATTTATTTATTTTTTTTTAGACGTTTACAGCAAAGATAATAAATTCTTGATCAAATCCGAAAGTTCAAGTTTCAAAGCATTTAATAATTATATTCATATTGTTTATAAACGTTTTTTCAGTCCTTAGCATTTCAGCAATACGAAGGACCATATTTTTTTTCTTTTAGTTAAAAACTACAATAGAGGGGTTTTTTATTAAGTCTTATAAGCAAAAAGTTTTTTAAATTATTTTTCAATCTTTTCCCAGGCAGTTATTTATTTACACAAAAAATTACACAAAAAAATTTTCTTCCCAAATAAATCTATTTAATGTAATAATAAAACATTGAATCTAAATGCACAACAAATTTTGCATAACAAGCACAAAGCCATTTTTCTATAATATATAAATTGCTATAAATGTGAATAATCTTACAGCAAAATCGTTGCATAAATATCTTGTACTGGTGCAGTCAGGAAAGAGGCAACCCATAATTTTTTTTTATTAATTTTATTTTTCATTTGTTTAATAAAATTTGTAAATTTTTTACATTTTTTTCTTTTGAAATTTCATATGTAAACAGAAAAACACAACAGAAGAACGGAATTTAACAAATTTAAATGGTAGCACAAATTTTCATAAAGAAAAAGCTTTTTATTCCAGAGTTTTAATAAAAAAACTGTGCTGACTTCTGCTTAAATACCATTATATCGGCAAAATTGGGAGCCTTCACATTTGTATCTTTAGTTTTTTTTTACAAAATTACATATTTTTATATAAAAATAATATTCTCTATTTGATTCAAGTTTCTAAGTAGTTGTTGCGTGATGCAATTCGAGACTGGCAGAAAGACGGAGAGGCGAACAAACAGAAAGACTGCAAAAATTTCAAAAATAGGTGTTTTGTATCTGATATCGTTTACTCTCTACTGGAACATCAAAATTTTCAAAAAAATTTTCAGGTACAAAAGTGACCCTGTTACTGTTTTCTTATATTTATAGATATAGAAATCTAAGTCCATATCTCAGTTCTATATGACCAAGCGCATAGAATAACTACCAATTTTAGATACAAATTCCCTGCGACTCTAGTGTTTTTTTTATAAGGATTTGTTAAATGTTCTCGCTTTGTTTTCGAAATTAATTCTACGAAATAGTGCAAAATTTTTATTTCATTTTAGCCATATTCATGTCTGCTTAAGTTTCTAAAGCATTTGCAAAACATTTGTTTAAAAAAGTTTTTAGTTTTGCTTATTATAAAAAAAGGGAATTTATTTTATTATCAATTTAATTGTTTCAACACTTTTAGTATATTTTACGGTTCACCTGGGCTAAAGAAAAAAAATACATTACGAACAATTTTACAAAAAAAAAACATTCATTTTTGTAGCCAGAAGCAAGTTTGTGGAAAATATAATTTTATTTTTCAATACTAGAAATTTAATAGAGACAATAGAGTTGTAAATAATATAAAAACTTTAGGAATTAGGGATTAAATTTTAACATTGTTAAGTTTACTTTTATCTGTGTTTATTTGTACTCAAATAAAATATGAAATATGAAAATAAATTTTAATAATTAATTCTAATAATTAATTTTGAAAAATTTGATTTAATTTTACATATTAAAGAAGTTATGATTTTTCAAACTAAAACATATTTTTAACGAATGTCGAATAATAAGTGTGTTTAAACTTCAAGGTTAAAAATTTAAAAAATATTTTTTCGCCCTACTTTAGATGTACTGAAATACAAAATAAAAATATTTAAACCTCCTAAGAATTTCTTACTTAAGTATTTTTTTTTATTTCTTCTTTTTTTGGAATCGTTTAAAAAAAGTATTTTTTTGAAACCTATTTTCCTAAACATTAATTTAACAAAACATTTACCCCTCTGTTGGCATGAAACAATTTTATTTAAATTTTATTTATAATGCAACACTTAAGCAAAATATCAAATACATATACACACACACATTTAAAAACTGCATTTATTGTGGAAAGTGGAACGACTTAAATGTTTAAACAAAACTTTTCAATTTTAAATAACACTATTTAAAGTTTAGCTCTGACACACATTTTAAGAAAGAAATAAAAAAAGGCAAAAAATAAATTAAATGGAAATTAAAACCCATACTTATGTAACCTTTAACATGTAATTATGTTTGTGTTTAATAAATTTATAGGGCCAATGACTAGCTGTGCCAAAAAATATTTAGTCAACATTAGTTTTTGCATTAAATTTATATCGTGAGTAAAAATTTATTTTTCTTTTCTGTAACTTAGCATTACCAGCATTTAATGTAGGACATCCTTATGCCTATAGTATGATGCAAAAATGCTGGTGCTTTAGTATATTTTTTTATTCAATTTTTTACGTGAGGGATTTTTGTGCTGTTAATATGTGAGTTTAACAGAAATTGTGAAAAAAAATATACATATATATGTATAAATTAACATTTTTTTAATTTTCTTCGCATTTAATTTATTTTTTACTTAAACCATATTAAATATTGTGTAAGTAATTTTAAGTTAACAAGGTTAAATCTTTGCTTTTTTAATACAAAAATATTCCACTACAAGTTAACTTTAAATAAGCGTGCATAAACTTTTGCCTTGTACTATATTCTCATTAACCATAACAAGCACAAGTCAAAATTTAATTACTATGTATATGAGGCATATTTAAGTAAATGCTTAAAATATTAAGTCGGTTGTTCATATAAAAAAACTAGTTTTTATGCCTGTATTCAACATACATAACCAGTATCTGTATATTGGCAACATGAAAAAGTTCATGTTATTTCTAGATACTAAATTTGTTTTTCATTTTTCTTTTTAGGGCAGAAAATTTTCATTAAGAAATATGCTTTTAATATTGTTGGAATGAGCTTTAGCAGACATATTAAGCATGCAAATTGGTTATGTTTAATTTTACGCTAAAATGTTATAAAATTTAATATCACCTGCAGTCTTTAAGACAGTTACACAAATGCAAATGTACCGACATGACTTGCAATTAAACGTTATATTTCTACTAACTTTTATGTAAGAAAAAACATTTAATTAAACATACAAATGTCAAAAGGAAACATTAATATAGTTTTCTGCTTTCGCGTCTTCTTCAGTATTGAATAAATTAAAGCACGAATTTTGTTGTTTGCTGTAAAAATTTTAATAATAAAAATTGCTACATGGTAAATGGCAGTTATAAAAATACTTTTACAATGTCTGGGTATAAATATAATTGTTTATAGGGAATATAACTTTTAAAATTTTTTTCTTTCATTTCTTAATTATAAAAATACTAAGTGAAATAAAACTTTTATTAGTATTAAATTTAAATTTTTTAGAACTTAATTGTTACCTTCCATGTAAATAGCATTTCATTATCATATAAAATGTTGTCCAAGTTGAGTAGGCAAACTCTGTTTAATTGCAAAAATAGTTGAATTTAAAATTTCTTATTATTGTTTTGCATAAGGGGGAATAATTAAAATATTTCACAGATTTACACGCGGCAAATAAATTGCACTTTAATAATATAATTTTGTGAGTTATTACATTTTTTTCATATTTATTTTTATTTTAATTATATTCATTTCATTATTTTTTATTTCTTTCTTACGTCTTATATTTCTGCTTTTAGTGCAAGCACTAGTGGAAACGAATAAAAGAGACCGTAGTTATCAATGTTAATATTTATTTTAGACTTTGCAGTTATTTTTACTTTATAGATTCCTAACAATTCACACTCAATGTATTTTTTTAGAGACTTAAGTTTTTAGATTTTCTATAAATAATTTTTTGATGAAAACCACAGATGATTAAGGTTTAACAACAAACTTATTAGTTCGTTTTTAAATAGTTCTAGCAAAAAAATAAAAAAAAAAAATAAAAAATAAAAAAAATATTTTTTTTTTCATGAAAGTTAATAAGTTTTTTTATAAGTTTCAAGTTTATTACTCAACTATAATAACTTATTCAAAATGCAACATAGAAAAAAAGTGAAAGAAAAACTATGAAAATATCAGTAATTTTTAAATAACTTTGTTTTTTTTTTTTTTTTTTTTTTTTTTTGCTGGGAGTTATATTGTATTGTTATGTTTTGTTGTATATTTCTTTTAACTTACAGGCACTTAACAAGAGCGATTAATGTTTTTTTTTTTTTGGAATATTTTATTCTACTTTTTTATTAGTACAAAATAAAGGAAAAAATACCAATTATTGCTTTAAAAGTTCGTTAAACTTATACGTTTGTCAGCAAAAATATAAAAAGTTACTTTGGTTTCAATAACTAATCGCAAGTGAAACTGTTCCTCCTGAAATATGTGCTTCAATTTTTTATAATTGTGATATTAAATTAATGATGCTTAAAATAACATACTTCCAAATATAAGTATTTTTTTAATTATTATTTTTTATTCCTAGAAGCACGAATTAGTTACTTATCTGTAAAAAGTCTGTGATAGGAAATATATGTAGAAAATCATTATTGTTGTATTATTATTATAATGTTAATTTTTTAGTGCATTGAGCGAATGTTTATTTTTAATGTAAATATTTTATTATCAGTGAATATTTAAGTTAATGCGTACAATTATATGTATGTCTGTTAATTGCAACAATCCAAAGAAAACAATTTTTCAATATTTTATGTATTATATCCGTATAATTAATTTTGATTTTTTATTATCAAATATTAATCATACGCTTAATAATATGTGAATATTTTTTGCGTTAAAGAGAACATAACAAAATTACTTTTGTTTAAATTATTAAGACTTTTACTTACATTGATATAATTTTTAATAATTTATATTTCTTTCTTTGTAGGTAAGTTCAGATATTGATTAATTATTCATTAAATTTTGGTAAGTACGTTTAATTAATTTATTACAAGGATTGTTACTACTAATTTATTACAACAAAGGTTGCTCACTCCTTACATTCTGTTAACACGGAATTATTTTTTTAATATTTCAATTGCTAATCAGTTTTCAAACGTCCTTCTAAAAAAGATCTACTACACTATTATTATTTTAATAATAGCAAATAACCGAGTTTGAAATTTACTCAGATTTTAATTTTAAGTTGCCAATAAGCCTTTTTTGTCCGCAGTGTCTTTGATATACCAGGGTAACGTCTGAAGATTTTTTTAAAAGTTGCACATATTGCTGTTTATAAAAATAATATTCTACAATGCAAAAAATACTTTATTTTTGTCCTGCTTGAGCCATTTATACTCCAATTCCCAACTTCTGGAATAATACCGTGTAATAAAACGTTTCATAGAAGAATATGTAGCGCTGTTGAAATTTTCCGACTCAAATATAAGAACTTGCTCTTGCTCTGACCAACATCATTCAATAGTTTTTTGTTGATGAATATAGAAAAAACTTCGAAGTTCAAAAATGATTTGCTTAATGATGATTTGCTAGCTGTAACTTATTTTATACCTTATTTTTGAAGAATTATTGTCAAAAGCTGTCTAATATTACTTCATCTCATAAAAAATATATCTTGATTACTTTTTGTATAAAAAAACCATGCTAGCTAATTAAACGATAATCGTTTTCTTGAGGATGTCTTGTAAAAAAAAAACAAATAAATAAAAATACAGAAATTTTCAACGTATTGATAATAAAACTTTTTGTTCTGAGAAAACTCAAATAAAAGGGGAAAGTAGCAACAAAACTAAAAAAGTTTCACAAAGAGCCAGAGAATGCCAGAAATAGGTCAAATTTAACTTCAACACTGAGCATAACACCGTGAAATTGTAAGTTTTTTTTTTTAGAAGTAATTTTCGTTTTTCCATTTAAATCAATTTTACTTAAGTATAAAATTTATTAAAATTTGCTTTACAGTTACTTAAGACTCGTGCTGTTAGGTGTTACTTAAAAACTTAACGAATTGAATATCTACGTAGAATTGTATATATTCTCGAGCTTTTGTGTTAAAATCCTAATTAAATAAATGCGTCAAGGCATCTATCAAAAAAAAAAATTTAATTTTATAATAATTTGTATTACATACGCGTCTTATTATTTATTTTATTTAAAAGTATTTTTGAGTTTTTTTATAATATTTTAAAATTAATAATTTAGTTAGGTTTTGTAATTTATGATTCTTAAAAAACACAAATTGCTTTTTAATCGACATTAAATTTAAAACTGAACTTTGAACTGTAACGATTTTATTCCGTTAGAATGAAAACTTCTTTAAAAAAATTTTAAATTTAAGGCATTACCCTTGCGGACGTTTTGGGAGTCGTACAAAAAGATCCCAAAAGTACAATGCATTAAAAATTAAAATATTTGCAATTTTTTTGGTTTTCATTAGTATAAACAATTTAACAGTTTAAAATCTCTGCACATTGTCTATTTATTTTTTAAATTAATATTAAACGGTAAAACCAACTAATTTGCTTTTCAGCAAAAGTACAAAACAATTTTTAAAATATCAGCCCATTATCTTTCCCAAATTATAATATAAAAGATTTTTATTTTAAAAGTTTTCAGGATAACAAATTAAAATATATTTTTGTTTAATAACACACCTACAATTCTTTCCGCATTAAAAAAAAAATTTAAGAAGCACCTGTGTGTATTTTTGTTTTTAATTTGTGAAAGGCAACATTATGGAGACACTCCTCGCCTTGACAATTTTTTAAATGTTGAATGAACCTCCTTTGAATTCGACTATTTTTTTTTTCAATGAAATATAGGTTTAATTCAAAAGAGTTAGGAACCAAATATCCAAAAATAGAACAAAACTCCGTCTTAAAAAGCTTCCAATGCCTTTAGTACCTCTCAAAACTACTTTACAATAGAAAAGCCAAATAAGAAAATATTTAGATGCCAACTCATATCAAATATTAATTGTGGATACTCGATTTCAAAATAAAGAAAATATGATAAATTATTATTCGGAATCTTTTTTTTGCTAATTTACTTTAATCGAGCTTGATTTCTCTAAATGTAAATATTTCATGATATAATTAAAATCTACAAAATGAAATGTATTACTGCGGGGAAAAAATTAAAATAACTATTGAATGTCTGCAGTGCTTTTTGTATAAAACATTTTTGAGTTTTTATTGTCTTTTGATTTTTTGATTCAATTGAGTTCTCACTTAATCAATTTTATACAAAATTTGGGTAGAATCCACTATATAAGCAGTAGCAGTAATACATTTCATTTTATAGTTTTAAATAATAAATATTCCATGAGAATTATATGAAATATTTATATTTGGAGGAATTAAGCACGATTAAAGTGAATTAACAAAATAAAGAAAATTTTTTTAAACTGAAATTGACTTAAATTTGAATAGTTTTCTTGTCTAATAAAACAAACATTAGTTTCTAATTTTCTTTTATATGCGTTTAAAATGATAAAATAAAGGATTTTCTTTGATATTTGATTAAAATCTTTAACTTCAAACAAGTTTTTTCTTATTTAGACAATAATATATGCTTATTTTAAGGCAGATATTAACACAACAATTCTTACGCTTGTGCATACAATTAAAAGCTTATTGTTGTCTAAAAGGTTTTATACCTATAATCTGAAAAAAGGAAAAATGATTTTGAACAATAAGAAAAGCTACATACTTAAAAACGTAGACATGTTTTACCTGAGGTTAGAAAAAGAACTCTGCTCACATTTCAATTTATCTGGAGTGAAAAATTGTATTATTTTTATTTTTTTTTTGCAGATTACGCTAAACACATAAAATAATTTCAATTCAGTTTGTATAATTTAAATCCAGTTCTTTCATTATTTTATTTTATCAGCATTTACTAGTCTCTGGAGTTTTTCAGTGACATGTTTTACACCAAACAATTTGCCTGAAGCAAAAATAAATTCGGATTTTCCCATTTCTCCTACAGCGCATAAAATATCTGTGTAAATTCTTGCTTGTTGGATCGTTTTCTCTTTTTACTCATACAACTTTTCCAAGGTCTAGTTACATTCGTAGGATTTTAATCTAAATTATGCTTGTACTAGTATATGTTTGAAATGGCTTAAGGGAACAAAAAACACTTTATGTTTGTTTCTAAGCATTAAATAATGTGAAAATTAAATTTTTTCTAGTTTAAGCACGTTCAGGTTACAGCCTTCTCAGTTTAACATTTTAAAATGTGTTTGTATGTTGGATTGTTGTTTTACTTGTATGAAAATCGTATAGAAGATATAGATATACGCACATACATACATACCTACCTTTATGTACAGTTACTTATAATAGGTAAGACAAATGTTTAAATATCTGTACCGGCATTCACGTGTTTGTGATTGAATTATACGAATAATTAGTGTATTTTTTTAACATCATGTACATCATGTATACTAACACCATTTGAGGTTTTCACATCAAAGCAAATAAATGCAATTAGATTAAATTAAATTTTCTTTTTAATGCTTTCATGTTTTAATCTTTCGTTAAATGAATGGCTTAGAAATTCTTGACGTTAAAATATATTTTTATTTTGCTTTATATTTTATATGATTTTCAACAAGAAGCGCTATCAAAAATTTTGTTAAATAACCAGATGTATAAAAGCAAAATGCATAAAAAAATTAAGCTTTATTAAAGTTTATAAAATAAATTTCAATTAACACTTTTTTAATAAATACTAAATGTGGGTACATAAAAAAAGAATAGAATAGAATGGTAAAAAATCTGTTAGTATGTTAGAGATGTATTACCAACATTAACAAAATAAAATCTTGATATACTTTTCATATTAAAAACTGACAAATTATATTTATTTATAAAGGTTTGCTACAATAACTGTTTAGAAAGTTTACTTAACCTACGTATATTTTTACTAAAATCAAATCCATTAATTAGGAGACGCATCTAAACTAGTTCAGGAAATTACAACTGAAAAATAAATTTTGGTAGCATTAAATATAAAAATTGCATGCGTTGCTAATTTTTAAAAGTTTTTAACATGGTCCACGTTTAAACTTTGCCATTTTTATGAAATTTTTTGTAAATTCTCTCTTAAAACTGGAGCTGTGCTAAATTGCTTACCCCTTTTGCTTCACCACCAAACCTAAATTTCATGCTAGTTTTATGAAAAATTGAAAAATATTAATTCCGTAATAAAAAAAAATCAAAAAATATTTTAGTTTAAACAAATAAAAAGTTTTATTAAAAATAGCAAAAGTTTTTTAATATCCTAGAAATATAAGTTAAAACGTTTTATTAATTCAATTTTACTTCGCAGCGACAAAACGTTCGTTTTTTCCAAGTAGAATGTAAAAAGAAAGAAGTTAGTGAAAAAAAAAGAATTCGGTAGAAAATAGAATCATGAAATTTACATGTTATTCTATATTTAGAGCTTATTTTTAAAATAATAGAACATCTTAAGGTTGTTGAATTTATTTTTGTTCAAAACGTATTAATATTCAGTGTCAACCGTCGTATCATTTTTAAAAAGAGTTGCGAGTAACACATTCATTGTATCATTTAAACAAAATTTCACCGGCCAAATTCAACTGGCAACAAATTCGGTTTTCATAACGAATATCTAGTTTCTGTGTAACAAGTGGTTAACCGAAGCAATTAAAAGCCTGTAAAATTATATTGATTAACTTGTTACAAAATGACAATTAATTTAAATTTAAAAAATTTGTTTACGGAAAAAATGTCTGTAAAGCTGTTTCATGTAAAATGTAATATATGACATAGAAGTACACGATATGTTCCATAGAAAGTAAATTATTTGATAATAAAAAAAAGAACACTCGTCACATCGTGATCCAAAAAAAGAGCAAAACAATGACAAAGGATAGACGCGTAAAATGACATTGTAGAGTACAAATAAAAAAAAAAACGCGGAATTTTGTTAAATCACTTTGGTTTTCTTAATATTTTGACTTTAAAATCTGTTATATTTAAATAATGGTGATTTTATAAAGAAAAAAATGTTATATTCTTCACAACATATCGTATGCTTAAAATTCTTTCTTTATAAAATCTCTTACGTTCAACTTACAAAATGTTTTTTAGGACAAAATTATATCTGAGTCAAACAAAAAGAGGCTCGTTCTCCATGAATTCAGTTAAATGTTGCTTTAACGCGCACATAAAACGTTACAACACCTGATTTTAGTCACCTAGTTAATAAACTTAAACTGTTTTTTTATACCCTTTCCCAAGGCACTAGAAGAATTAGAGAACTTTTGCTATTGTAGATCGGGAAGAGCGGTCCATGTCGTTTGAGGCAGCGGGAAAAACACTATGACTGCCTCTAATTTTTTATATCGTTTTTAGCTGTACTTCTTCTGCATCAGGGCTGTTGTTTATGATAAAAATTGATGAAAAGGTAAAAATAATAAACTATTTAATGGGAAATCTGCAGTATGATCTACGTTGTTATACAAATATAGTGAAATGTATTAAAGATTCGGCATAACCGGATATAACATTCTTACTTGTTGCTATTTAAAATCATAAAAAGCTGCAAATGTTTTCAAATAATAAAACTTGAATACGACTGTGCTCTTTAAAAAATATTAAAGGGAGTGTGAAGGTTTTTATATTTTCAGGCATGTTAATGGAAGTGCCCATACCAGGGTTTAGTAAACTAGTATTTCCGGGAGGGAATTCCCGTAAAAAAGTTTTTCAAAATTTCCTGAAAAAAAAATTTGGTTAAATTCTCGGGAAACTGGAAGTTTAAAATCTTAACACTTTCAAAAAATACACTGATTGTTTTTCAAATATTTTTGTTGTAACAATTAAAATTTTTCATATATCTCGTTTCGTGACAATTCTACTACATAAAATATAAAACAAAAGCTTATGTGCTTTTCCTGTATAACAGGTGATCAACTCATCTACTTAATAATTTGTTTGAAAAAGAATTTGAATTATTCGAAGCCATTAACATTTACTAACTGTAACACTAAAATTATTGCATTGCTTGAAATTTTGCAATAAAATTAAGAAACAGAATGTCTAGTAAATTGCATACTTTTTCAGTATTTTTAATCTATATTATCTCTCGCTATGTTGTTTAAATGTACATATTGTTACGAACATAAGAACTGGCAACGCCTGTTATTGTGGTCCGTATGTGCGTGGTAAGAAAACAGAAGGTGAAAAAGTTACTTCCACCACCATTGGGTGTGTGTATTGAATAATACGACACAACACAAGTTGAGCAACCTCAATGGCTGCGTTGGTAGAGGTGCGTGCTGTAAAACAGAAGATCGTGAGTTCGAGCCCATCTTCGGACATTCGTACAGAGGAAGAATAATCATTGCGTAAGGCAATCTAAAATCAAAGAAACTGCAGTACAAACCTCCCGGAAAGAGAAAGACAACTATTGTGTGAAGCCATGGCGCTAGATAAATTAGTGAAGACGTCTATTTAATAAAAGTAGTATTAGATAGTTGTCAAGAAGACCTTTATAAGAATGGTAATGCGTTCCTAGTTGTTTAGCGGAAGGAAGTAACATGATTACAGTGTACGGCAGATGTTAAATTGTGGCTATTGGATTAGTAGGGATTACGACTGGCTCAGGTGCCTCAGGTTGAGATTACTAAACAAGGCATCGAGTAGTTCATGTCTCGCCGGATTAACACAGTAGTCTAGCTGAGTTTGTAAAAATGCATGTTTAGTAAATACGACACCATAGGATCCTAAAGACGGGTGTATCAGGATCTAGTATGTATGTAGCCAAATAGAGCCATAATAAGTTAGAAATAACGAATTTACAATGTGCCACAGTGGTTTTGCAATCAAAAGAATCCGTACGTTATCCACAAAGTGATAAAACGTAACAATATGTTTATTTTGTCTCCTGAATTGTTTTTAAGTTTTATGAAGTGTTAGTACTATTATTTAGCAAATTATTTTTATTGTTTGTTTTTGTTTTAATAAAACTATAAATTTTATAATACTTTTTCATTAAATAAACTTATTTTCTTCAAGAATTATTTTTTTCGAGGGAATGTAAAATTTTTTTCCCGTTTCCCAGGAAATGAAACATTCCAGGGAGTCCCAAACCCTAGCCCATATACATATTATTAACATAAGTACATCAAAATTTTTTTTGAACTCCAGTTTTGAATTTTTTGTTACCACAAGGAATTTAAATATTCTAAAAGCAACAGATTACGATGAAACTGAATGTTTTTATCCAAAACATATAATTTAAAAAGAAATAATAAATGTTTTTTGCATTTTTTTTTAGCAATAATTATAATTGTTGTTTAATCATTATATGATGCTATTTAATCACTACCCTTTAAAGTTTAAATAGTAATTTTCAATTTTTTTTTTTGCATTAAAGAAGTAGACGTTTATTTATTGTTCTTTAAAAAAATTTATTCTATTGTTCTTTTTTTTTCCTGATTTCTGGTTTTATTTTTATCTAAAACTGTTTTTTGGAATAAACATTCACATCCTTTAAATCATACTCACAAAAAATTCTTATTAAAGATTATATTGTTAAGCAATAAAATAAAGTTGTTTGATGTATCTGCAATAGTATGTAACGTTTTAGCATGTTATACTGTAATATTTATTTAGTATAACAAACATAAAACAAGCTTGTTTGGCAAATCCTTTTTAATTTATTTTGATATATTTATTTGTAACCCGCAGTGCCCATGGCTGTATCTGCGTAACATTTATATTTTAAAATTCAAATTAATAATAATATGTTTTTAACTATTAATTCAAGAGTTTTATGGACAGTGTTAAAATTTTAGCTTTTACAAAAATAAAATGTGCTGACACTGTTTAAGTACTACTACATTGGTAATATTGGGTGCATTCACACTTCTATCTTGAGTTTTTCTACAAAATGATATATTTTTCTGGAAAGAAGTACTCTATGTTTGAACCTAAGTTCTAAAGGACTTCTTCGAAAATATTTTATTTAAATTCATGTAGTAGTTTTTTTGTGATGCGAACACAGGCCAACAAGCAAAAATTCCAAAAGTTGGTATTTTGTATCCCACATCGATTACTATCTTCACCAACATCAAACTTTTCAAAAAATATTTCATAAACAAAAATGATCTCATTACAGTTTTAATGTAGACATAGATTATTTGTTACTTTTATTTATTTGTTACTTATATATTTTAAAATAATTTATAAAATTTTTATTGTTAATAAAGTTATAAGAACTAATTAAGCTAAACTGGTTTATAACGAAAAGCCTTCAAAAGTTAACGCCTTGTGTGTCAACAATATTGTATTACGCGTAACCTACCCCCAGCATTAATAGAAAAAGTTTCTCAAACTTAAATATTCCGAATGGAAACGCCATAGGCAATGGCGGTGGACATATCTCTGAGATAATTATAGATTGGTAATGACATGTATTATCAACCTTTTGAATTAAACAATTTTTTAACAAAATTTAATTTTTTTAATAAACTTTAATTTTTATTTGGTGAAAAAACAGAAATCTTGCTTTTAAAATTTGAAAAAAATTTCTTATTAGAAAAACGTAACCAAAATCCAAAAAATTTCCTTACATTATATTGAAGTAGATCGATATTTTTAATACTTTATAATAAAAATTTTAACCTTAAGTTCTTTTAAGCAAAAAATGTATTTAAATCTAGTTAAAATTTTAGTTTAGACTACTTTGTTTTAAAAAATCATTAATTTGAAGTTCCTAATATAAGAAAAATGATAAAAACTTTTAAATCTGCAAATATCATACATAATATATATTTTTAATATAGAAATTTTTAGTGCTTTTCTCCTCTTTAGTATAAAACGTAAAAATGTCACATAAAAAAGTCAAACTTTTAACTTGAATTTAATGCCTTTTTCAACAAATCCGTTGCAAAAGTAAATACAAAGATCTTACGAGAAAAATATTGTGATGTCGTAAACTTTTTTCTCTACACTCTGCTATAAATGTTCATTGCAGGTTACGCCCAGCACCATAATTTTCTTGGATTTTCCTTAGTTTTATTATTCCTTTTGTGGCTCATATACTTTTCTATTATTTCCTGTACTATTGTTAGTGGCTGGCATTTGATGACAATCACAAAGTTACATCAAACGATAAGAAAATTTTAGCAAATAATAAAAGAATCATAAAAAGTAAAGAAAACTCTAAGTTCGTCCATTATGCAAAAGAAGTTAAAAATCAAGACATTGAATAGGAAAATGAGATTTGAAACAAAAACTGTTTGCAGAGCATAAAATAAAAATCGCAAAATTTGTTGTTTTATAATGATGGCAGCACAAATCAAATGAATTATTCAAACGCGCTGATACTACTTGAACCAGAACAGACAAAGTCATTTGCAAGTTAACGCGTTTTTTGTTTTCCTTTTTCTTCCAAGTCCGCTTTTGCGGTGATTGTTGTGGCACCAAAAAAAAAAAACAAAAAAAGTTTATAAAAAAACTAGAAAAGTCAATAGTAGAAAAAATCTTTAAATTGCCAATCAAAGTGTGTTGATTATGGATAACGAATTCGAGCCAACATAAAAAATGATAAGGAAACAGCCTTGATTTTGAAAACAGTTTCTTTTTATTTATTTTACTTTAAGGAATCTTTTAAGGAATTATTAATGTTTATGGAAAAATTCTATTGTTTGAAAGAAATAATTTATGTAAATGCAAAAAAAAAAACTGATAAGAATTTTACATTTTTAAGTATCTTCAAATGAAATACTCTTTAAAAACCCAAAAGAAGAAAGGTAAAGAAAAGAAAACAACAAAATAAACTTCCTTTAGCTGATGTTTAAATTTTTAATTAAATTTTCGTTCAATTAATTTTGTTTTTAAATTTCAAATGTTTTATATCATAGAAATCTAAAAGACCTGTTCATTATTATTGATTACAGCTCCATTCTATTGACCATTCAATCTATTAAATTAACATTGTATTTTCTTAAACATAAAATATTAAATAGATAAAATTAACAACACTTTAGGGTCATTTCATTAAATGTACCGCAAAAGTTTATTAAAAAGTTACCAGGCAACTGCGAGGAAACGACATCAACACCACAGCAATTATTACGACCCTAAAGGTACTGGCTTCTTTTGCTTGTACTTCGCTAAAAGTTCTTTCATTTAAGTTAAAGGACAACCTAGCAAAAAAAAACTGAAAAAGGGACAAAAGGGAATGAACTAAAAATCATTTAAGAGAACAAATTAAAAATATAAAAGAAAAGACGGAGGTTTGAGAAAAAATTTGCTTAATTAAAAATGTTCTTACCAACGTGCGTACAAAATAATTACAAACAAAAAGGGAAATATTTTGATATACAAAAAAAAAAAAAAAATAAATTCTAAAAAGCTAAAATAATAAAAATAAAACACCACAAAATGTCTTAATGAGTAAGAGGGCTAAAGACGTTTTTGGTTTTCTAATTAATAAGTTAAATTTTTTTTGTAGAATAGTGAACACTAAGGACTGAAATAAAATGGAATGAGCAGGTGAAAACATTATGGTCATTTGCAGCAATTAATTTAGAAAAATAAAGAATTTCAGTAGAAAGACAAAAACAGTGTTCTTTTTGTACAGAATTAATTTATTTGAAAAAGTTAATCGTCTTTTATTGTAAAGTTGGGTAGACCAAATTTAATTACAATTATTTAAATTGTAAATTTTTATGGTAAATGTCACAAGAAGTAACTACAACTTATTTAAATTGAAGTAATAATTATAAAATGTAACTACACATTCGAGGTAATTTTAATTATTATTGCTTAACCATAAATTACAGATATTTAAAACTGAAATGAAGCAAAGTATATTTTTTTAGAAAGAACGAATTGATTGCAAGTAAACTTTTAATTTTTGTTGTACAATTTAAAACAGTTGTGCTTAATTAAGACCGATATCCCTTATTAATTTTCAAAAACTGTAAAATATGTAATCGATTAGAAAATCCGAGCTATATAAATAAGTATTATAACGCTAAAAAGTGTGTTGTAGATAAACAGCAGTCGCTGATTGTGTGATTGTGTAGTAGGGGCCTGCTTGTTTCTTGACGAAGATCACGATCATAAACTTCTAAAAAACCCTTAACTTAAAAGGAAATGCTTTATATTAGCCACGGCCAATTTAATAAAATAACAATTCAAACTTGTAAGATTCTTGGTTACAAAGAGTGAATAATTGTTGTAAGGCTGCAATATATTAATTGATTAAGGAGGCATCTGCATGTTAAAGAAGTCGAATAGCTTAATTATTTGGGGCGTTTGCATAACCAGCTAAGAGGTCTAAAGTTTAACACAGTATTAAAAGAGTATTAAAGGGGACAATAACAACACAACAAGAGGGTGTAGAAGTCGTGGCTGAATTAACTGGTCATTGAAATAGGAGATCGCGAAATTTTGTATTATAGTAGTAGTTTGAGAGGCACCGAGATGGCGGAGTCTTAGGTAAGTAAAAGAGCTAATTTTCTTATTCCTAATTTTTTGCGCTAAGAAGCAGAAAAGGGTTAGGTTTAGTATAAGGATAAGGATAAGAGTGTTGACAATTGACAAAAAATTGTTAAACATTATGCAGAAGTTTGTCTAACATTCGCTGTGAATGTAAAAAAAAAAAATCGTGAGTTCTGGTTAAATGAAGGTACTCCGTGAAAAAAACTAAAATATTGAAGTGACAGAGAAATAAAAAACTAAAAAAATCTTAATGGTATAAGCAAGGCGAATCGATTACCAGATGGCAGCGTAAGCGAATTCAGTATTTTTTGTTGGCGTACACCACTGTCAAACTCCATATATAAAAAATTTGTGTATATTTTTTATATACGCTGCCACCTGGTAATTTAATCGCCTTGGGCATAAGCTTTAACAAAAAACTAGTATTTCCTAAAAGCTTTTTCAAACGCTTTTAAATGAAACCCAAATTGATATCCTAATAAAGTGGTGTACAACCGTACTATTCTATGAAAAGTTCAGAGGCCAATAAATCGAAAAATATGTTCAAGCGCAAATTTTTTACTTGATGCTTTTTTTCTTATATTTTGTTCTCTATCGCCCCATATATTTGTTTTTTTTTTTTTTTTTTTTTTTTTTTTTTGATTGGGGTTACTTTACTGTTTCAAACGATATGAAAAATTAGAGACAGGCGTGGTGTTTTGCCGCTGCCCAGAAGGATATTATCCGACCTTGCTGAATGTTAATAGCAACATTTTTGAAACTATGGCTAATCGATGGGCATATTTCAATTTTCCTTAGCTCATTTAGTGCCTTGGCAAAGTTGATTTCAACACTAGCACGGACGGACAGACGGACAGACGTACATTGCTTAACCTACTTCGCTATGCATATGAACTTAGATTACATACACTTTTTTAGGGTCGGAAATATATATTGTAGAATTTACAAACGTAATGACAAGCTTGGAAAATTTTAGAAAAGGTAATCGAGTGTGGAATTAGGCATTTTTGGCGGCAGTACTTCCCAACTAGATTACCAACCTAATGATTTTAACAAGGCATGAGACTTTTATAATCAATTATTGAGAACTAATTACAATGATTATTACAGAAAATAATAAAAATCATTAGTAAGAATTTTAAACTTAAAGAACTCGTTTATTTTCTACTTGCATTATTTGCGAACTACTGTAATGTGTTTTGTATGCGAGTAACAAAATTTGGCAATCACAAAAGTAAGTTATTATATGACAAGTACTTTTTAATTAAATAAATATTAGTTGGACTCGAGTTGCAGTTTATCATCAAGGTACTCACTGATCTAATGACTAAGATTCGTTTTTTAAATTAACTTCTAGAGAATTACTCAAAATTTGGGCTCAAAAAAAAAAAAACAACGATCTATTAACCATTCAAATACGAATGATCTTTGTTTACAATTGAAAAACAGTATAACTCACCTGATTTCTTAAGTTAAATACCTTAATAAATTCCAAAATATTGGCAACAAACCGATTTTTATTTTTTTATTATTGTGATAAACACAAAATTCTATTCTGTTCTTTTCTAATTTATTCCATTCTTTTCTTTTCTATTTTTTTCCTATTCAATTCTATTCTATTTCATTTCATTCTATAAGTTCTGCTACAGTTTTTTAATTTAACTTTTATGTACACATAAATTTTTTTATTGTTATAATTTATTTTGTTTTTGTTTTTTTTTTTAATTTTGCTTTTTGCCTTTCATTTCTTTTTAACTATTTCATATCATAAGGTCATTTTATTTGAGTTTGCAGCTACATAACAAAATCTATACCTGGCTAAATTTCTTATGCATTGTTTAGTTAAAAATAAAATAATATAATGGTGAACGGAGTATTTATTACGATATAAAACCTTTTCGTAAAAGAACAAAAAGAAAAAAACATCAAATAATAAAATATTATTTAAAAGGCAACTAAGGCTTTAATTACAATTAAGTTTTCCTCGGTAAATTTTTTTAACACAATAAGTTGCCTAAAATACACAAGTTATTAAATAAAAGTTAGTATATTTAAGAAAGCTAATAACACCTACTGCTAAGTTGGAATCAAATAGCATGTAAAAAAGATATTATTAATACTAAAACCCCCAAAAATACAAATTATTTAACACTTGCTTTTTAAAAGTTTAAGCCAAATACAAACAAATATAAAAATAAAAAGTCAAAATCAGCCTTAAAGTAATATTTGACACAAATCTTAAGAAAACTTAAAAAAAATGAAAAGTATATGCTAAAAAACTTACAAATAACTGTCAGATTTGCTCGCACATGTACACGTAACTTTTTTCACATGTATAAAAGTATCATGATGTTATGAATAAAATATAAAGTCTAAGCCACATACACTTACTGTCATTTAAATAAAGAAAACTGAAACTAAATGAAAAAGATGCCGCGACACAAGTGCCAAATTTCGGCAACATCATGTCACAAATTTATATTTCTTTTTCAGAAAATGTTTTTTAAAAGCAAAAAAAAGAAAAATTAATAATTAGACATTACGACGAAAGACGCTTTCCCTTTGTTTTCTTGTCTTAATTTTTTTTTTTAATTTTTCTATGTCTCTCGTTTATTCTTCCTGTTTTTGGCAAAAATATTCGTAGTATGGGTAAATGTATTTGTATAATTTAATAATCCTTGCCATACGCCCACCTTTTAATGAACATTTTAACAATAAAATAAAAACGACAACTTAATGAAACCTTTAAAGAATCACTGAATATAAAATGTTAGGCTTAAAATCTACACTTCCCTAATTTTATGTATTAAAAATAAAAAAATATTAAAAGGATTTTCAGGCTTCTAAAATAAAAATTATAATACTTACGAAAAAATAATTGTAAAGGATTTGCTGCAAATTGGGGGTTAAAATTAGAGACTGGCGCCGCGGCTTACAAAATTAGCGTAAATCATTTGCATTCGTGCATTTTTGTGACTAATTTTTTATTTGGCTAACGTGTGCGTACTTTAAAGGAGCTTAACACATCATTTTGAATGAGCGTGATTGAGAAGAATTTTTGTTTGATGGGTTTATGATTTATTATTTTTTTTTTTTTGAATATTTGATAACTTTCTTTTTCATAAGTTGCGATAAAATTAGAATAACGAGCCTTATATCCACTCGTAAATTTTTATTTTTAATAAAGAGAAGTAGCACTTCAGTCAATGATGCCTATTTAATTAGTGTGTAACCGTGCTACATTATTTAGGAAAGGGATAGAGGAGAGAAAGAATAAGAACTTTAAGCATGTTCAGAAATCTGGAATCTTAATCATATTAACTCTCAAATAATCCCCACCGTGTGGTTCTTAGTATTGAGTGTCACATTAACTTGCACTATTTAGATCAATCAAAATATTTAATTTTTTTGCTTTTTTTTGTTTTTTTTTTATTTTTTCTTTTATCTAGTGAAAGTAATACATCTTTATTACTCAAATCCAATGACTTTTAATTTTCTATAAATACAATTTTCCAATGTCGTGCGTGTTTTTATGTTTTTATAAAAAAATAATAAATAAACTGTTGACGTATTTATTTGCGTTAAATTGTTTTTTTTTCACCCCTGCTTCTAAAAGAACATTAACACAATATTATTTTACTTAACGATATTTATTTCGTATCTTTTTCTAAGTGACATTTTTGTTACGACTTATGTTTAATTGTGTCTATTGGCCGCAAAAAATTATTTTTAAGCTTCTTTCCTATTTTTATATAAAGTGACAAAACGCGATGTATATCAAATGACTGATGATTGATTATTTAAATGTAATACAAAAACACAATTGTTAATGCTTTAACAAGTTAAATGATCTAATGGTTTATTTACGTTTCCAACGTTTAAATATGTAAACGATGCATGTTTTAAAAAAGTGGCAACTTTAGCGTAATTTTTGATACTGTGCCTTTGTTTTGTAATTAAAATGCAAATGTAATAATCATTCTTTTTTACACAGGTTGAGCAACTGAAAATTATGAATTTTTTTATTAATTTATATAAAGAGGTAATAAAATAACTCTAACTGACCCTGTATAAAACCGGATAACTATGATATTTTCATTTAAAATATTTGTTACTTAATTTACAGAAACAAAGCACTGAAAACGTCAGATATTTTAACATGACTTTGGATTTAAGAAAATGTATTTTGAAACTGTATCATTATTTTAAAGTTTTTAAACTCGAAAATACTTTAAGAGAATTTAAAAACTATATTTTGCTGCTTAACAATTAATATCTCAATAATAATGCATAGGGCCTGACTATATATCCTACTAAATTATTTTTGAAATTTAATTCAATTCCTTTGAAGTTAAATCTTGCAAAATCTTTCCATGAACAGCTAATGTACTTAAAAACAGATTTTTGGTTTAAATATTATTATTTTTTTTTTCTTACACATAGAACAATTCAACTTTAAATGTCATTTTAATGATTCATCACATTTGCTTATTATCATGTTTTTGATAGATTGCATTTAAAATAAAGAAAAATAAAAAAAAAAACACAGAACAAACTACCACGTTGAAATTTATCAGCATGAGCAGTCAGAATGTAACCTACTTCAAACATAAAATAATACAGTGCATGTTAAAAAAGCAAATCAGAACTAACAAAAATTTGTAAAGTATTAACAAAATAATTTTAAAAAAATATTTGTTTAATTTTTAGTCACTTCACACAAAATAATTAAAAGTATTTTTTAAATATTGCGAAAAAACTTGAATGTCCACATAATTAAAAAAAAAATGCTGAAATAGAAAAAAGTTTAAAACAAAAACTATATTTTTTTCAGAGACCCTAATGTAAGTGTTTTGGTTTTGCTATGGTCATATCCTTGCTCCCGGAAAAATTTTGGCTAAATTCATTGGAAACGGGAAGTCTAAAATCTTAACACTTTAAATTTATACACTGATTGTTTTTCAAATATTTTTATTGTAAAAGCTAAAAATGTTCAAATATCTCATTTCGTGAGAATTCTACTACATTCGAACAACGAACATGGATAATTTCAGAAAGTGAAAGTGTTTTTTCGACTGCTGGGAATTTTGTAACGAAAAAAAGAAACAGAATGTCTAGTAAATTGTTAAACGCTTTAACAGTTCTAAAATCTTATCTTTCAAAAAACTAATTAAAAAAAAATTAAAAAGATACAATTTTTTAAATGTTATTATCAATTGGAATTTGTGTTTTTATTGTTTATATGATTTTAATTAACAAATAAAATTTTTTTTTTAATAATCGTTGAAGATGACCAACAAAGTTTACCAAAATGTTGGTAAGCAAGTTTTTTTAATTTACTAAATAATTTATTATGCAAAAAATATTGCTTAGTAACTTATAATTAAATATATTTAACAATAAATTTTTATATTTTATTTATTTATTTATTTATTTTTTTGTTTGTTTTATAAGAACTTTATCATTTATAGCCTTAATTTATTTTACGTCGTGTTATATTGTCTACACATGCCCTCTTTTTTATTAGTTATAAATGCTGTCATTCATTCTGGCTACAGGTCAAAATAAAAATGGAAAATTATTATTTTTTTCAATGCATGCCGTTGGCTTTTCTTGCGTTCATTTTTTACTGATTTAAGATAATTGACAGTAACTATGGGGCATATGACATCAATCAAAAGTAAAATTGTTTATCATCATTCTTGCAATCATTATTATCTTCTTTGAAAATCGTGACAGAAAATTCAGAAAAACTTAAATATAAAAAAACTCCAAAACATTATTCAAACAAGGTTGAGGAGAAAAAAGAAATTCGGTTATAATATAATAAAGCATAATGATTAAGTCAAATTGAATTGTATTTCTACAGCCAATTTGTGAGTCGACGATAATAAAAAATATTTTTACTTTCCATTTGCTATTTTTATGAAAGTCACCGTAAAGCTTACAAAACGATGAAGATTATATTCTGACACATTCATTTATTTTCGTTATTTAGCTTTATCTTTTTATTCTTTTTCTTTTATCCTTAAATTGCTTATAAGGTTTTTAATATTATTTTGAGTTTCCTGGATCAAATTTATTAAAGAAACAGGTGTTTTATGAAATACAACAAATTTTGTGGATAAAATTTGATTTTTCTTTTAAAACTCGCAAGTGTACCTGGCACAGTGAAATGTTAGACAGTCTCTGATCTATGTCTGATAGGAGAACATCCTGGTAATAAGAAAAATAAAAAGAGAAGTTCATAAACATAAGTAACTAAAAACTAAAGTCAAAGAGATTTATAAGTTTTGCCAGTACCGTAAAGCAGGGATATTACTTGATCTGTATAATTTCTATGCATAATATAATAATTTTATTTATTAAAAGGAATATCAATTTTTTCAAATAACATAAGAAATATCATGGAGTAGGATGTAAAATAAATTAAAATTTAGACCAGTACACAAATCTTTTTCACTTTCTCGAAGGAGAATAAATAAAACCCACATTAAATTAAAAAATTTTAATTTGTTTCGTTTCTTATAAATAATATAACATCAACTTTTAATATGAGAAATAAGAATGTTCTGTGCTCATTTTTATAGCTTTGCAATAAACAGATGTATAAAAAGAAAAATCCTTAGAAGTTCTTTGGGTCAAATAAAAAATATCATAGAAAAAAATAATTTCAAAAGACTACAAAAAACTTAACAATACTAAGCTGTAGACAGCAAAAATTAAAGTAAATAAAAATTTAATAAGACAATATAAATAGTAAAATCAAAACAAGAAACACAACCCAATACGTGACGTGTAATATTAATGATATTAGTTTTATTAGTAGTAAAAAGGATAAGAGCAAATAAAAGAATAATTCGTTTGATTTCACCTCGTACAATATTTAAATAAAGAACTTCATGCCACAAACTAAAAAAAAAAGAAAAAAACATAAAATTTTATTATACTCGAATGAATACGACTATTTACTTATATCGCCTACGGAAATAAAAGTCAGTTAAAATGTGAAATCTTTTTCAGGATTTTAAGGATTAAAATAATTTTAAATAAAATAATAGAAGCGTAAGACATCATAGATAAATCCAGCGGTTGAAAGTAAATCTAGTTTCCCTACTATATGCAAAACTAAACAATTTATGAACCAAAGTAGTGCCGTGTCAAATATTATAGAAAACCAATATTAGCAGTTCTTGAAGTAATATAATTTAACTAAGAAATATCAGGGGGCAAATTACGGCATTCGAAATCGATCGAAATTTTTTTAGAATTTAAATGTAAATTTCGATCGATATCGAATGCCGTAATTTGCCTCCAGTTTTGTATATTTATTATTATTATTATTTTAAATATATTTCTAATCTTTTGTCGATGTAACACTGGTAATTCGTCAGTCGTCGAATTAACACCTTATTCATCTATGCTTTTCTCTTTACATATATTTAATCAAAACTCTTTGCTGGATTTGGCCTTTGGGAAAGAACGTTAACTGCAGCGACATCATGCAGGAATAAGGACCATATTGGCGTCTGCCGAATATTGTCAACATATCTGCGATAAATAGATCGATTATTCTGTTTTCCAATACAACAGTATCTGGAACTATATTTGAAATTTGGGCATAATTACTTAGAGATGCCTAACGTTCTTAACGCACGTTGGTTAAAAACGTTGAATATTTTATTAATTTACGATACCAAGTTTCAAATTACACAGCCATTTAAAAAGGAAATATTTTAAATGGATTCAAATACAAGTAACTTACGTCTTTATCAGGCTATAGCTCGATTAAAAAAAAAATAAATAACCCATTTTCTATCTTAAAAAATCTTTGGGAAATTTTACTTCCAATCTCCATACAAAAAGAAAAAAAAAATGCTAAAAGTTAATGTTTGTTCGTGTTAAGAACAAAATCAAATCAATTGATTATTGACATTTTTATTATCCTAACGGCTTTTATGCTTATTTTCTTTTCTAGTCTTCTTTCATTTTATGACTCTTGTAAACTCTGTTATGTGTTAAATCCTTTAAATTGTTTCTTTCTATGTTTCTCTTTTATGTTAAAAAGCAGATATATTGAAATTAATTTTCTACCAATTTTATATTTCTTTAAGGTTAAAAAAAAATAATGGTGTCATTGTATTTAATCACAATGTTTTAACAAAAACCTTTGTTTATTCCTTGTTTTTTCTTTTATTTTAAATCCATTTTGGTTGATTTGGTTGATATTGTTGTTAGAAGCGTTTTTATATTTTTTGCAAGGAAAATATTTCCCTGCTTTTCACCACGAATATCTTAGCTTATTTCCGACTTCTTCCTTAGAAATTCAGTTCGTTTTGCAACGTAATCTTTTAGTATGATCCTTTTTTTATTTGATGTTTTTTCTTTTTATTAACTTTAAAATTGCAATTTTTAAAGCTTTCAACATCAAAAATGCCCTGAATTCTAATAATTTGTCAGAAATTATATTTTTTTACTTAAGATATACACATATTTACTTATGTATGTATGTATGTATACAGATGTTAATATTAAAAAACCAGCTTGCCGACCGTTTTCAAAATGTTTGAATTTAGTATTTTAAGTTGTTGAAGCTATGTTAAAAAAGAGGTTAGAAAATAAAGTAAAATAATAAAAAAAAATTATTAAAACAAGAAAATATTAAATAGGGTCTTAATACTTAAACTATGCGGTTACAAAATTTTCTGCACTAAGTTAATTGTGCCACATTTTGTGTGACATATTGCGCTGTTTTATTGAAAACATAGCTCCTGCACGTCATAGTTATTCAAATGATTAACGAAGAAGCCAGTAAGCATGACTCTATAAAGGTCATTATTGATTCTAAAGTTCGGATCAGCATCGTTTGTAAAGAAGTACAGCCCAATGATTCCACTAGCCCATAAAGCATTTTCAACAGTCTGGATGCAATAGTACCTCAACATATATTTTAGGGATATCATCATTCCCAATACAACAGTTTTGTTTGTTGAAGTATCCATTAAATCTAAGCTTAATCGCTAAGCAAAATTTGCTTATGAAAATTAGGATCAATGGTAATCTTTGGACTAATTTTTCTAATCTATGTCTTACTAGATGATCGTGTAGCTTTACTTGTTGCATGAGTTAGCTTTCTAAGGCACGCACACCAAAACCCTTTCACAAAATTTTCCAAAAAGTAAGTGGACACATATTTAATTCCTGTGCATGATGGCGGATAGACTGATTCGCAACTTTCTTTACACTAAGCTCTACGTAGCATTTTGTACAACGTATCTGCGACTGGCTATTGTCATTTAAAGAAGACTTGGTACGACAACCTTCTAAAATTTATCGAAATAATTGTTCTGATAAATGATTAAGTTGATCGTAAAATGAACTTATGTATTTTCAACAGAACAATGATATTCAAAATAAATTTTTACAATTTGGAAACATTGTTCAGGTAAAAATCTAGTCATTAAAAAATACCAAACCAAACTGAACATAAATAATAAAATATCTTACAAAATGGCTGTCAGTCAAAAAAGTATTGCTGCCTAAAATTTCTATGTCTTAAAAAAAACTGCAATGTCTTTTATAGTTCTTATGGGACATTTATGCTACGTAATCTGTGTAAACTTCAGGCGGCTGCAAATAACTGATTGAAATATAAGGTCGTATTCGTCGTATATTACATACCTGTGGTTGACAGTTTAGATATTGTAGTGTTAATAGAATTACGTTTTAATAAAGGCGTTAAAACACGAGCACAATATATTCTTTCTTACAAGTGCTTTATTTGTCTAGTCAACTAATTTAAAGGTCTGAAGCAAACTGTCCAAAATAAAGCTTTTTTGTACATTTATTGAGTTAGAATTTCTACATTGGTATTTATTATGTGTGCTCTACAAAAACAAAAAGGACAATAAGATGCAAGATCATAGTCCAATTTAAAAAAAAAATTTGAGTCCATCTTTAAATAAGGCTTTTAATAAATCTGCATTTATTATCAAAATCCCCTGTACAATAAGAACCTTAAAAGGATAAAGGATAATAGTCCCACTGCACAGAGATTATGGTTAATCTCAAGTAAACGATTAACATTTAATTGAAAAAATTACTTATTTGAATATAAAGGCTTTTGATAAATGAAGCGAATTTTGCCACTTATCGAACACTAGCAGAAATATTGGCATTGAACCATAAACCTTCATGTAAAATTAATTCTATTATCGATGATTACATTTAATAATTTATAATTATTTTTATATGTTGGCCTCAAGCTTAATGATTTTTAGTAAACAAAAAGAGTGGTCGATAAGAATAAAAACGATAAACAAATGCAAATTAATAAATATATATATTTTTTTATATATTTGAGTTATTTGTTTGAGCTTAAGGTCACAACTCTACTCGTATATGGTTTATTTCAAAGTTATTTAAAATTAAATATTTAAATATCTTCTTTTTTAATTTATGTTTTTAATTTTACTAATTTTTTTTAATAACAAATTAAAAGTTATAATTTGACTTAGGTTCAATTATATTTAAATTGCTAAATTTATTAGAAGCTAAAATTATTTACATTTTGTAATTTTTAAAATTTAAGGAACTTTATTGTAGTACGTTTTTAAAGGCACCATCCTTTTAAACATAATTAAACCAAAGACAGTGCAAAGTCTACTTTCTTCAAAACAATCAGCATGATAGCTTCTACTGTAATGTGAAGAAAAATGTATGAAATATAATAAAACATTAAATTTAACGCATCAAAAAGAAGTGATGTTACAATTAAAAAACTTGGACATTTTATATATGAAATTAATTTGTTAAATCCAAATTATGCAAATGTTGATGGTCTATAATGATGAATATCATGATCTATAAAATGCTGCAATTTCTTCTATGTTCTTTTAAAATTAACACAAAATTTTGTGAATAGTTTTTTTTTCTTAATTTATTAAAAAATATATGTTTTAAAAATAAAAATTCTCTTATTTTAAATTATTTAACTACGTATATAAAAACAAGCACAAGTATAGGTAGCAATATAAAAAATTACAACTGGCCATATGGTCGAGAAATAAAAAATCATATCCTTATCCACTTGATGGCTAAAATTTCAATATTTAACAAATATTTAAAAATAGCATCAAAAAGACCTAATAAATGTCATTCGTTATCATACACATATGCAGACATTCAGTTACAATTTAAATATATTTAGAAAAGTTTTATGTAAGGAAATCTAAATTTCTTTATCACTTCCGTTCATGTGTCAAGTTTTTTTATTTACCTTTAATATATCGAATTTCATTCTCAATTGCACTATCCTCTATATTTGGCTAATATGTCAATAGAGTATGTCGTTGTACATGTCAGTGTCAAATATTTCTTTATATTTTTCCTCCGCCTTCGTTATGAACAAAAAATGTCAACAAAGATTATTTGACTTAATTTTGACTTAAAGCAATTTTTTGTTTTAACAATGTGTTGGCCTTTCCAGGTATAAGAGTTGTTTGGCTCACTATTTGTCTAGATGATTTTTCGTTTGTATTTCATATTGGTTGAGACTAGAAAAGTTTTGTGCTTCTTCATTATTACGTATGTAAATTATTTTTTTTCTTTTTTTAGTTAATTGATTGTTAACTAAGTTAAAAATATGTTTTCTTTAGAATCCACTTTTTTTACGGTCAGTTATTTATGCCTATATTTGCATTATTGTAAATTAATTTTTTTGTTATAAAACTATAACTATTTACTTTTGATTTCTAGAAATAAGGATGAACTAGAATATAAATTTGTTGAAGAATAGCAATTTATATTTTAGTTTTCTTTAGCGTGAACCACCAGAGCTAATGGTTAATACATGAAGCAATTAAGTACTATTTTTATTTTGCTTAAGGTTGCTTAAGCCAGCTCATCAGGGAATTAAATTTTTAAAATTGCCAAAAGCATTTTCCTTCAAGTATATGAACTTGAGAGTTATTAGTGAATTAATTTTGACTGATTATGAATATTCTTCGTATTCTTATTTATTAAAAAAGTTGACTTAAAAATTATAGTTACAAAGTGCATAACCTACTGTAGATAAATGTGAAGAATGATAAGGATGGATGAATTAAAGAAAAGCCACATTTAATTAAATTGACCTAACCTTTTATAGTGGAGCTCGAAAAAGGTTGTTTTAGTAACATATATTTTATAATGTTGATACCAAGGGCATTTGAAATAAATTAAAAAGCATTTAGTGGTAACCCTAATGTTTATGCTGCTAACGATGAGCTAGATGTTTGAACTTTGGCTCCGGAAATATTTTTGAACCAATAGGTTTTGAAAGTTTTCTTGGCATATTTTTTTGTATACTTCCTTTTTATGTCCTTCACCACAAAAATTGGAAAAGGGGTCCCAGCAAAAAATTAGGCGTTACTTACCTTATAATGACTTACTTTTGTAATTGCCAAATTTTGTTACTCGCTTACAAAAAACATTACGTTAGTTCGCAAATAAAGGAAGTAGTAACTGAACTAACTTTTTAAGTTAAAAAGTAATACCTTAAAATACATGCTAATGATTATTATTATTATTTCCTGCAATAGTCAATGTAATAAATTCTCAGTAATTGATTATAAAAGTCTCATGCGTTGTTAAAATCATTAGGCTGGTAATCCAGTTGGGAATTCCTTCCGATAAAAATGCTTACTCCCACACTTGATTATCTTTTTTGAAATTTTTTGAGCAATGTCCGTCTGTCTGTGCATTCATGTTAGTATTAAAATCAAAATTGACGAGGCACTAGATCAGCCATAAAAAATTTAAATACAACAATCGATCAGACAGAGTGTCGAAATTTGTGCTGGTGGAAATCAGCAAGATCGGTCCATGTCCTTCTAAGCAGTGGAAAAAACCCCACGCCTACCTCTATTTTTTTCACATCATTTAGAATAACAAAGTAATCCACTCAAAAAGAAAAAAAAAGAACAGATACCTGAGGCGATAGAAAATTTAAAAAGCAGAAAAAAATATCAAGTAAAAAAATGGCGCTTGCCTATATTTTCAGAGTTACGGGCATCTGAAATTTTAAAATATGCAAATAATAATTAACCACACTTTGCAGCGAGTTAAATGCTGGAAAAGTAATTAGTTGGTCTTTGGTTCCATTTATTTAAGCGACTTTAAAATTTACCTAGAGGAAAGTGACCTAGAATTTGAAGATAAGCTGAACATTTTAAGTGTTATTGTAGATAAGAGGCTTGCATATTAACAATGAATATTCTGGAGTCTGTTTTACACTTTGAAAATTACAACATATACGATATAAGGTAGCTAATGCATTATTGATGTCTTAGATATCCTTTTGTATGGAAATGAATCTACATTGGATGGCTTGTAATATTAATAAAATAAAAAGTCTTATTAATTAAGTTGCTAGATTTGTGTTAAGTATAAGGCACCGTCAATAAACAATATAAAAATGGATATTGCAACCTTACCTCTACGGATATCAACAGTTTCTTGAAATGAACTTTTGCTCATTTTGTAACTAAGATATCTCTTGTATTTCTACAATATTATCAACAAGGGTACACACAGTTTCTAGTACAGAGTTTGTCAAATTTTTATCCCCTTAGTTAGTTTAGTTTAGTATTTTAGAAGTCATTTCTTATTACAGTAGCTTATTTATGGTACTATTTGCCAAATGATTCAAAAGAATTTTTCTTTTTTAACTTTGTATCACAGAGAACTTTTCAACTATTATAACTATAATTTACTTTATTTATCCTTCTGATGCTGGACTACTATTCAATTTTTTTTTCTTTCTTATTTCAAAAAATTTTAAATTATAAATTAGAGCTACTAACAAAACATTAGCTTTTAAGTGATTTTTTATTTTAATTTTGGTTTCGTACGGTCAAAAAACTAAATATAATTATTCACAATTATAATATGTATTTTGATCACAAAGGGCTTCTTATATAACACAATGATAATAAATAAAAAAAACACACAAATTTGTAAATTATTTTTTGTTTTTAATAAATTTAGAAAAATATAATGTACTTGAACTTTAGCCGACATAAAATTACTTATTTGGATTTTACATAAAATTTAAAATTCCAAAAATTACACAAAAATATATATAAAAATATAATTTAAAAAATTATAAAAAATATTTATTTGAATTTAAGAGTGTATGAGAGTTCCACCATTAAATTAAAAAAATTTAAATTAATAT
Source organism: Cistogaster globosa (assembly GCA_937654795.1). NCBI lineage: Eukaryota > Metazoa > Arthropoda > Insecta > Diptera > Tachinidae > Cistogaster > Cistogaster globosa. The sequence continues at coordinate 42,334,818 of OW569403.1, read as the reverse complement.
TTAATAAATAAAATTAAGATTAATTCAGTTATATCTACCATCTGCATATTGAAAATAAAAGCGTAAAACAAATTTTACATCCTTTAATCACTCTATCCAATAAAAGTCATATTTAAGGCACATAAACTGGCTCCATATTATAGTAAATGAAAACATTTGGAGAATTATTAAAATTTGTTAAAATAATACTTTAAAAAGTTCATTTTATTCTTATTTAATTACTAATTTATAATATTGGCTTACATGTGTATAAAATAAACCAAAATAAAATTTGTTAGTCATGTTGCTACTCTAAATTAGTTTCTAATTTCCAATTTAATAAAGCAAATAATTACATGCGTTCGTTGTTGTGTAGATTGTTTATGTATTTTCCTAAGGATGTGACCATTGTTTATACTAATTTTCATTTAACTAAATATACGTAAATCTACATTAAAGTTTTCTATCATACAATAAAATTTTCATTTTACTATTTGTTTAAATACTTAAAATTAAATAAATCACATTAAAACAAGAGTATTTCTTAAATTAAAGAAAAATTATAAAAACGAATTAAGAATTTTGTAATAAAACTATTGTTATACGCATACGATATTATTTATATAGTTGCATTGTGTGCAAAATTTGTCTACGAGAATCATTTGAGAACTACGAAAATTATTCCAATACTTCTAATAATCCAAAACAATAAAAAACAATAAAATTCTTTATAAAAGCTGTCCATCGAATCTTCAGTTTCTACTTGGTTTAAAAAAAACTACGAAAGCCCGTCAGTGTTTTCAGAGAATCATTAAAAATGATTTAGCTCACATTTTATAATATTGTCAACAAACATCATTTTAGCTGCAAATCTATTTTTACTTCGCCTTCTTGCTTAAACTTTTTCGAATTTTTTGCCACAAGTTCTGTTTTATGTAAGAAAAAAATTATATTTTTTATTTATAATCAAATCGCATAATTCAAAAAGCACCCTCGTACTTGTTGTTCAATACCTTAAAAGAAAAATTCCTTCATGATAATTTCTAATTTTGTTTTTGTATGTGTTTCGAAAACTAATTATTTTCTTGGTTAGTTTAAATTATATTCTAATGCTTGTTTTGTAGGTTTGTTTTAAATAATTTGTTTAAATATTTTAAATGTTTTATAACTTTTGCAATGTTTGCAATAAAACAAGAAATATATTCAATTTAAAATAACTTTTGGACATTGTTTGTATGCTAAGAAAACAGTGGGTTGTTTATATTGTTAATAATGAGAAGGAAGAAAAGAAAGAAAAAGAAAATTAAAGAACAGTAAAAGACTTTAGGTTTTATGAGATATTCGTCTAAAAAACGAGAATAGTGATCCATTATTTCTAATAAAATTATTTTCTTGAGTTGTTAAGATAAATTGGCGATTTTTAATATGCCGTTCCGAAAATATCGCTGTATTGGTAAAAATGGTTACGCCAAGACTCAAACTAACGATCTAGTTTTTTACCAAACAGATTCTTTTACCCAACTTGGTCTGATTAACTACTCACCGTTACAATAATGGCAACTAAATTAATAGAAGTGCTGTTATAATACACAGGCTCATATTCTAACAACTCTGTTCTGATAACACAGCATCTGTTGTCTTTTCTTGATTGCAACCTAGGAAGCTATTTTACATTTATCCATACCTTTAACAACTTATCCACTGTTGTCAATCAAAAAAAAAAAAAAAAAAAAAAAAATTATTTTTCTCTATATTCCAGACTCTACTGAGATTTGAACTCATGATTATCTGTGTAATAAACAGGCAATACAATATTCAAATCTGTTTTCAAAACACACACCTTTCGCTAATTGCAGTAGATAAGGGCAATATTGCCTTTAATTTTGTTGCCAAAAATATGCAAAGGACTTGAACTCTCACTGTTTGTTAGCATAAATTACAAATAGAAAATATATATCTACTATCTCGATACTTAAGCTAACATAACTTAATTTTCTTGAAAGTGCTAATTACACGTTGAAAAATGTTTTTGCCATAACATTATTTTTTGTACAGTTTTTATATACATTACGTCCCACTGTGCATAGCCATCTGATACCACAAACTAATGCATAAGGAATATAAATCATTAAATTTAATTGCTTTTTCTTGAAAATAAATATATAAACAACCTATAATGAAATTATACAGAAACAACAAAGGATTATAATAAATACATTTTCAAATTATATTCCAAGACGAAGTTAATCTTTGAAACAAGAGAAATTTTATAATACCAGTGCTATCAAACATTCTCCATTAAATAGCAAAAGTTAATTTATTTAGATGAATTTTAATAACCAAGAAGAAACAATAATAATATGTTTAAGTATAAAATTGTGAAAATACACAAAACCATTGTGTTATTGTTAAATATTAATTATAATTTAACACAGCATGAAATTAATATTATTTTGATTATGTAAATGCAGAGTTTACGCTGTAGACTTTTCATAAGTGACGTATTCTTACGTCATTATTATATTAGTTACACATTGAAAATCAGGACGGTGGCATATCCTATGTCTTGTAAACTTGCTTTCCTCTTATACATTCGATCGCCATTACAAAATCAACAATATCTGGGAATTTTTCTTCCTGCAGTAACATGGCCGCCACTTTAAAAATGTTGTCTGAATAAAATCAAAAGAAAAGCTAGTTAAGACTGTATTTTTTACTTAATCACAGTAATGAGTTTAATCCCCAGCATAGCCTTGAAAAAAAGGAAATAGTCATTAAAACACGAAAAATTGAGGTGGGTTTTCACCGGTGCCACACCGAATTGTGATGTATATGGTTGCTCTGTTTAAAGGCGAATATTTGAGGAACAGGACATAAAATCTAAAGAAATTGATTCTTTTCAATTTAGCGATTTAAAAGAAGCTGCAAAAAGTTTCAAATTATCAGGAGATTTAAATTAACGACTTCACATATTACCAGATATAAAAATAAATGAAGTGGGAAAAACGTTTATCAAAGTTCGTCATTTCGTTTGTTTCCAAAATATTCATTTCCTACCCTAAGAATTATAGATATTTTGAGTCCTAATGCATAGCGTAGTCGATGGAGTAATGTCCGTCTGTCTGTCCTTGTTAGTGTTGAACTTTGCTAGGGTACTAGATGAGATAGAGAAAATTTTAATACGCCAATTGATCAGACATAGTATCAAAAGATGTGCTATTGAAAATCAGTAAAATCGGTCAATGTTGATCGAGGCAGCGGGCAAAACACCACGCCTGCCCTTAATTTTTTCACATCACTTGAAACAATGAAGTAACTTAAATAAAACAAAAAACAAATATATGAAACAATAGAGAGTTAAAAAATAAGAAAAAAACTTTAAGTAAGAAAATTGTCGCTCTTGCATATTTTTCGAGTCATGGGCCTCTGAACTAAGCATAGAAGAGTACGATTGTGCACCATTTTTTTATTTAAATATAAATATTGGTTTCATTTAAAAGTTTTTGAGGGGATCTTTCAGAAAATACTAAAATTTCTTAAAAACTCTTAACTCACTTAAAGCCGATGAAATTTTTATGTAAACTTTGATGTTTTTATGTCACCCCAATTTTCAATTTTTTGATTGGACTTATTTCACTAAACAGGATTTAGATATATTGGTAAGGGTATATAAGATTCGGCATTGCCGAATATAGTACACTTACTTGCTTAGATACACTTTTGCATTTTTCTGCTAAAGATCAAATTACATTTTTAAAATATCTACCTTTTATAAGGAACACTAAACTAAAAATTTCAGCACCACTGTGATTATTTTTAGGCTACACTTCTGCATATAAACATTGAAAATATGTATATACAATTATTATTACATTTATGTTTTCTTATATCCCCATAACTTTAAAGGAAATAAGTATTAAATTAGTTTATTATTCACATAATATTTTCAATACACATATATTTGCATATCCTTAGGGCTTATTATTTCAGTAAATGTCAAAAGTAATTACTTTTTGAATACCCTTTTGTAATAATTTTATTATATTCTCCTTTTTTTTTTTGTAATTTACATGATTGATTGTATGCTCAGTTTAATAGAAGAATTGTAATTTAATTTCATTTTATTAGTATTAAAACTTACTTACGATGAAGAAAGTTTAAATTGGTTAAATATCATATCGTGTCAATAAAAAAATATCTTATTTAAATACAGTTTGTGCAATTGTTATAAAAATATAACCACATAGTCAAAAAATCTGCTTGACTCTTCTAATTAAGTACATAACAAGGCATTTCCTGTTGCAAGTTCTGGATCTTGTATTATGGATATAACACATTATTGCACGATAGAACTTTATTAAAGCCATAATTTCTTAAATTGCTTTGTAATTAAAATTTACTTTAATTATTTCATAACATTACCTTCTGTTTTTTATATATACGAAGTCACGAAGGATAAATGATTGATTATATCTCAATATTATCAAGCAAGCAAAAGTTGTCAAAAAAAAAAAAAAAAAAAAAAAACAATAATAATTTTAAATTTAAATATTAGTGAGATAACAAACCATCAATCTTTTTTATCACGTAAAAATATTTCAATCGATTTTAAGGTCGCAATCGTCCTAATATCATTTGTTTATTATTCATGGAATATGAAAAATTGTTTAGAAATTTTATAGACGGTTGCTATTTTTAAAACATCTTATTACGAATATCACATTTTTTTTAAATAACTTTAAAATCATAACAAACTAGAAAAGTTCTAAACGCTTAACATATCCATTAAACTTTGTTTAGAGAACAAAAAAAAATTTTTTTTTCAAATATTATTGCGTAAAGTTGGTTGTGTTCATCGCATAGTGGTTATTACAACGAAAGGCCTTCAACAATTAATTACTTGTAATAAAACTAGTAGATTATAATTTAAGATATTTAATCTAATTAACAAAAAGTGCGGTTGCGAAATGTTGAAAATGACATTTAATATTTTTTTAACAATCTTCAACATTACAGACCAATTTAAATTAGCACTACAAGAACTACTTTAGCTATTGGTTTTAAACAATAATGTTATTTTATTGATAATTTTTGCAAAAACAGTCGACTTAAAACAGACACACTTGCAGAGTAACATCAAGTATGAAATAAAGCTGGCTTAACACATTTTATTTAAATTTCGATTGTCCAGCTGTTACCTATATGTTACCTATATAACGCATAACGTGAAAATGTCAAATGTGTGACTGAAATGTTTCAAAAGACAAGAGCATTTAGACGAACTAAGTCACCTACAAAGCCAGCATGTAATTTTCGTTTTTTTTTCTGTTGTGTCGGACTAAATGTCAAGTTTTTTTTTTAATACATCCTTTACTTTCCATATTTTGCTTTTTGTTAAAGCTAAATTAACAATACACTTTCTGTTAAAATGTATTTGTCTTTATATGAATTGAGAAAACGTAAAAAGTACCATTTTTTAGGATGTTCTTCAAAAGGGTTGTATTCTGATTCCCTTATGAAATTTAAATCTACCCTGATAGCATAGCAAATTTGAATAAAAGAAAAACAAGGTAAAACATTGTAGCGATTTTTCCTTCATCTCTATCCTAACATAGCCTATTTTAAAATAAAATTTATAAATTATTATAAAATTTTTTGGAGTACAAAGCAAAGTTAAAAAAAAAAACGTTAACAGAGTTTTGAGTACCCAATCGTATGTTGGCTGCATACTGCCACGAAGATTAGAGAGCCCCATGAATAATAATTTGGTAAAAATTTCTTAGAACATTTTGCCCATGTTCCAGGAATTTATATATTAAGATAAGAAGTTTTGGTTTCGTGGCAATTTAATTTCTCTTTTGTTTTTTTAAAAAAGCACCTGAACGTGATTTTTTCTAAGGTTATGTGATTCAAAAAAGACAGGAGAGGAATCATTATAATGTTATAAATCCAAAAGTCTTAAGCTTTCCTTTGATATCACTCACATGTAAGTATATCGAGTATAAATTTAAGCTATGGGAGCTTCCTAAACCTCACCTTCTCATGATGATTTTGCTAATTTTATATATAAAAATTTAAAATTTGTATGTGTAGTTTTCAGTTTGTCATAAAATGTATTTATAAACAATTTCAATTTTTAGATATGAAATGAGCAAATGAGCAGTAGGTCTGGTCAGACTTTGCCACTCAATACGTGTCTTTTTTGGTCAAAGTTGATAATGCTCTACTAATAGTTTACACTAAATTATTTTAAAATATTTTTCACGTAAAGATACGGTCTACTCTTTGGGTTATTATAAGTAAAAATGTAAAGCTTAGTCCTAAAAAAGTCACTCAATATTTATGATTTCGTAATTCAAAATAACGATCCATTTTGATTTATCACAATTTATTTTGTTTAACAACTGTAATCTATATAATCTATAAGGTCATACTGCGAATTTCGATCTGTGATTCAAGGCCTTATACTAGTGTTTGTAATTTTTTTTTCTTTTTTTTTTTTTTTTTTGATTTAACATTATATTATGAACTTGTAAAACCATTTACAAATTATTGCCATCATATTTTTTGTTTGTTTTTTTTTTTTTTTTGTTGTTGTTTGCCACTCTTAAATATATTTTTATTTTATTTCAAAATAGAAAAATTGAGATGTGTATTAAAGCATAGAATTAAAATTTGTATACGAAATTATCAACAAAAAGTTGTTTTATTGATGTTTAAAGTTTTTCTTTTGTTTGAGATCATTTTGATTTATTAAATTTATACAATAAAAAGCTTATATAAAAAAGGGAAAATATCTATTTATTTTACATAATAAAAAAAGCAATAAATGCTAAAATATTATAAGCAAACAAAAAAATTTTAAAGAAGAAAAATTTAAATGTACTCTGCTAACATATAAAAATTTTGTTGATTCTGAAGAAACTCTGTTTCTAGTGGATAAAAAAATTTAATAAATAAATTAAATTCTAGCGCTCTAGAAAATCTAATTACCTTTTCTAAAGTCAACTTGTTTAAATGATAATGCTATAAAAATAAAATAAATAAATATTTGCTCGTTATAGGGTGCATTTTAAATCAAGCAAATGAATATTTTTTCTTCAATTTGTAAACAACAAAAATACTATTCCGGTCAATATTTTTTATTAGCAAAAGATTTCCTTTCTTTTTTAGTTATTTGTCTTTTTTGTTTGATTTAATGCAATAATACGATTATTGCTGTATAATAAACAAAATTATTCAAATAATTGCACAATGTGTATACACATAAAAAGACATATATTTATGAATTTTTCATACAAATACATTTTATATGTGTAAATAATAAATTTTAATAAAATTACTATCGGAAATGTAACAAGAATTGTTAACATTTTAAAACAAATGTATGAAAAATAACAATTTTTTTTTCTGTTTTTTAACATTTCAGTATTTATTATTGCAAGAAAAAAATTTAAATATACTCGTACATAAAAATACAAGATTATTGGAATAAAGAGAGAAATTGTAATATTTTTTATGATATAACTGCCAACAAAAAAATAAAACAAAATATTAAATAATTTTGCGTACACAAAGACAATAATAATATTATATATAAAATCTTTTTTAATTTTATAATTCAAGGAAACATTTTACGTTAAAAATGTAGCATTCTACTCTTAAGTTTACAACTGATTTTATTTCGAGGAAAGTTTTCATTTCTTCTTTCACTTTTGATTGAAATTGAGTTTTGTGACACGCCTGATTAAAGGTTTTTGAAAATTAATTTTTAAGTATTTCCCAGCAAAAAAAAAGTGAGGAAAAAAATGTAATGAAAACACGGCATCAATTACTGACGAAGTGGTGCCAATTCGGGTGAATTTTATATAGGCATGTCACTGAAAGCATGTCGTTGGTTTTTAACAGTATTGAACTACTTCTTATCCGCTTTCTAAATACTGAAAAAAACTTAAGTTTTATTCAAAAATGTTACCGTTATGCAAGGAAAAATGTAAATTTAAGAAGTAGAGCAACATATTATTTCAAAAAAACATTTAAAAAATACCATACAAAATCAACAAAATATATATTAGTTTTTTGGATGTAAATAAGATGCCCTTCTCTAAGAATGACATCCATTATTTTTTACTGGGCTTGAAAATATATTTACAATAAAACAATGATTCAAACCATTTTTCTACATGAAATAAATTTAAGAGAAAACACGTTTTATTGTCTTGCATATTATTTTTTTTTATAAATCCTTTAAGTACATTTTATAGATTTTTGCTCGAAATAATTAATTAAAAAAAAAATATTGCATGTTTTATTGCAAACACCAACCAGTATTTCAATTTTATATTTTTGTTTTTTTTATGATCGGACATTTTGTCGTCTGTTACCCTGACTAGACTTATATTCACATTCTCTTGCCTATTATAAACATACGCTTTTAAAAACTTAACAAAGCTACAACATTCGATTCTGGCAATACTGAAACTATTCTATGTCTTCTCAAGTATGTTTTAGCTTAGACTTGGCTCTGGTTGTTCTTGTTCCAATGATCTTTTATTTTTGAATCTTGCTCTTTAACCAACTTACAAGACCATTCAGGCCACAATCGATGATACGATATTAACTGATTTATAAAAAATGTAATAAATTATGCCCACCACACAACGCTACGTTGTTAGTTTCCTGTTGAACTAACGACTTATGTTAATTCTACAGGCGCCTTAACCCACTAATTGTTGTTCTTGTATACAACCGCGTTAACTAGCTTATCTGCAACGCCTTCAAAAAATTGGTTTTCTTTTGTAGGAGAGACTTCGATAGGCTTAAGTAGTGCTTTTTAATTTATTTGCTTTCTTTATTAAACATTTTATCCGCTGGTGCTATACATGTACATCTAATAAACTAAATTTTATTAACGTAGAGACCGGAATGATTTTTTCTATTATGTCCATACGCACCACATATTAAAGTGGAGAAACTGATAACTCATAAAGTTCTGGTCTTTTTGTTTTGGGACAATCCAATGCTACAAATTAAATTTAATTTTCGTAGCATAATTATAGATAAAAATATGAACACAGAAAATAGTTTCTGATTTAAAAAAAAGTTTTATTTCTTTTCAGACTAAAATTTTATTAAATTTTTATTGTCTCAATTATTTATTTAATTAGAAATTGATTTCTTATTTTAATTGATTAATTTAATTTTTAATGACAATTTTTTATTTTTGATTAATTAAATTGGTAATTGATACAATAAAAAATTTAGTTCAATTCTATTCTAAAAACAAATTAAGCTATTAATAAAAGCAAAAAATTTTTTCTGTATATTTACAATCTCCCAAAAAAAAAGTAACAAAATATTATTAAAAAGTAAAAAGCAAAAAGAATTCTGATTATAAACGCATTCAGTTATCTTATTATTTAAATACAGCCCGTATAAGAAGCCTACAACGATTTTAAGTCTGTAAAACATTGTAATACTTGATAACTTTATGTACTCTCAAATAACAAACAATATAACAATTTCTTCCTGCCTCATGCGTCAAGCAAACTTTCAACTTTGTCTCCTAAGCTATCTGTGTTGCTAAATTATTACAAAAAAATAATAAAAAAAAATTAAATTTTAATAAATCCTAATTTTCTATTTACAGTTTCTGCATCGACAAGTATGATGAGCAAACATGAGCCCATGTTTATATCCCGCTCCGAAACATTTAAATTTGTAGCTGGTGATACAATTATTTTACCCTGTGAAGTTGCAAACACCGGTAAGTTTAAATATATTTTACTGATAATAGATTTCAAATTTGAACACTTAATACGACATATAGCTTGTGATTTTACGAGTTTTATTAAATAATTACCAAATACTCTGGTGCTTATATACAGTAGCAATTACTCTTCTTGTTATAAAAAAGTTTCAAATTTCTTTTCTGTTTTCTAACTAAAAAAATATTTTTTAAACGTATAGCCCTAATATATAAAAGTTAAGATAATCCATAAAAATTAAAGCACGTTGAAGCTCGAATATATTTTCTTACGTAAAGTGAAAGGATTTCAGAGACCCTCGGGATTTTTACTGCGTATTCATTTAAGCATTACAGAGAAAATTCGTTTTTGAGCCGAATAGTGCGTGTGCAGAATAAACTCCCTACAGAAGTCTTTCCCGTTACTTTCAGCGTGCAAAGATTCAAATTAAATGTCCACACGAACTACTCCCTCTGTCTCCCTTCCAACAACCTAATTTTCCTGTTCTGGCACAATGCATTGCATAAGTAGAGATTATCCCCTGATTGCTGATCCTAATAAAAAAAATTGTTGTCAGTTTGTGTGCATACTTTACGCAAAAACCACTGAATAAATTTAAATAATATTTTGTACGGATGCAGTTCGGTATCCGTGTCAATACATATACATATATACTTTTAACCCGAAAAGTGGAAGCAACATTTCACAAAAAACTTGGCAGCACCTTATATTAAGTAGCAAATTTCTGCTAGACTGAGTATATAAAAAAAAAACCGACCATAATACAAAGAGAAAACCAACTAACACAACAACGTTGTAATCAAATTTGTGAAATAAAAAAATGAAATAAATATAAAATAGTTGTCCTGAAATTTTAAAATTATAGCTGACTGCAGCGAAAAAATCTTTCTAAAAATTTACTTATGGAGCACAAAAATATCAATTTCAAGCGTAAATTATACGAATGAAGTTTTTCTTCGATATAGTAATTGAGCTACGCAATATAAATAAAGTCTACTTGACAGGTTAAAGTGTTACAATCGAAAAGCGCTATTTCATTTTTCAAAATGAATTTCATATATTTTTCTAACCAGAACACGCTACCTCCAAACGCCTTAAATTAAATTTGAATACAAGTCGATGCATATATTAGAAAAACACAATATTTATTGAAATTAAATAAATAACGATCTAAACATAGATATTTCAACTACAACCAGTGACGAAAATTGAAAAAAATAATATTAATAATAAAATGATTTTCATTAGAATTTTTAAAAGTATGGACCTCGATCCGAAAAGGTTCAGTCTTATTTTCTTTTTCTTCTATTTATTTTTTACAACTAAAAAATTATTGAAGAATTGAATGGCTTTATGATGGATACCCTTTTTTAGAAAAAGCATGGTTTTAGTGTTAAGAACTATGATATATTTAAATATACAATTAAGCAAACATATAATTATTTTAAGCAATGCAATAGTTAAGATATATTAGCGTTTGTTTTAACTTCATCATTAATTGGTTACAACAGAATATTGTTGATTTAAACAAAAAATTGTTGCTAAATATGAAACTAGATTTTTTATATATTCCAAAAAAATATTATATATCGAATATATATTAAAAGCTCTTTGTAAGTTTCCTTAGTTGTTGTTTTTTTTTTTTTTTTTTGTTATTTTAATCCTGACTATGCTATTAACCGATTTTAATGAAATTTGATCCACGAGTAAAAGGGGATGCGCGGTTTTATGCGTCTGAATCGATGTTACAAAGTCTCAGCTAATCGATTTTAATAAAATTTGCAATATAAACAAATCCTCACCTAAAATGTCAAATATTTATCTATTAATCTATATTACAAAGATAAAAGTGAAAAACGGACATTTATAGCTGTACCGATCTTAATAAAATTTTAGTTACGTAGTTATGCACATGCAAAATTATATTATGGGTGTTAATAAAAGTGGATTAGGTTGATGGAGATGTGATGGGGGAGAGGCGTATTACCAGATCATTACAAAATCCGATAATAATAAGATTTATTAGATACAAAAAGTAAAATAAAAAAACTTATTTAATATATTTTTTTTTCCTGTTTCCTAAAGATGCCATCCAACGGTGTGGCGAAATCCATTATTTTAAGCAAAACATTAGCAACAAACAAACAAACACATTCCCTCAAAGTTAAAGGCATGCTATATTGCTTACCTATTTTTCTTCACTACCATACACAAATTTAATGCTAGTTTCATAAAAAATTTCATAATGTAAATGCCGTATAAATATAAAAAAATTATCAAATCTAAAAATAAAGTCAAACAGCTCATTTAAAGTTCAAAGTTAAAAGGCTATAAAAAGGAAATACCGATAGTCATTTCTTAACACTGCAAGGATGGAAGAACACGCTGGTATTCAACGTACAGCACAAAGCCAGAAATATGCCTTGATTCCACTGTTGTAATGGCAGTAGCTTTTTCGGGTATAGCTGCCACACTTCTTAATAGTAGACAAATGGCATTTTGAGTATTTAAACATACAGAATACCAACGGTATAATATATTGTACAGTGTCTATATAAACACTCTAAAATTAGAACAATGCCGATTGCAAAAACTATGATTAACAACAAACATAATATGCTGTTTTGTTTTTACAAAATGGGGACAAATAAGACAAATAAGCGAATAATGTTTGGTTTTAAAAACATTTTGGTTTTACAATTGATTAATTTTCTCAACATAAATTATAATGTGTTTAAGGTACAAACATAATTATGGTTGTATTTAGTATTGTTATTACGTTATTATAACGTATAACAATAAAATAATTTGTCTGGAACCATATATTTTAATCGTGTTATTATTCTCTTAAATTTTATTACACAAATCTTGTTTTCTTTACGTACTGTTATAATTTCAAAATAGTTAAAGTGATATTTTTACGTTTTTTTTTTTAAAAATTTTATTCCTCTCTTTCCTTCGTTTTTAATATCTGCATAAATTTTAAATATGAAAAAACAAAGTAATCCTATAAATGTTTATATTTGCTAAAGTTGTTACTGGTTTTATGTACTTTGTGTTAATACCTATGATTTAAATTAAAACGAGCTGCTTAACACAACAATCACGAGCTTTAAACTTTTTCTGTTTTATGATGTATCATTTTTCTAAATTTTTATGAAACACACGTACCCAATAACTTTTTTATTAGCTCTTGATTTTATTTGAATAAAACGTAACATACACAATAGTTAGTAAAAGTATGCAGTGCGTAAATATTTACTTCCACTAAAAGTTTTTATGAAGATTTTTATTATTGATGGCAGTAGCAGTTGTAAACTTTTGAGTGGAAAAGCTATGAAATGTTTTGTGTTTCTTTTTCCTGATGAATTTGAAAAGGTTTTAAATTATTTTCTAAAGTTTGGGATGAGTTTTTTGAAGAATCTTTATTATAAGAATTATTTTTAAACCATGTGCTTAACTTACTTGCATAATAAATAAAGAGCCAAGATTTTATAAGAAGAAATTTTTGAAACCATTTGTAAATTTAATATTTAATTTAATTTAATACCAAAGATGACTTTAAGGAATTTTCTTAATTTTTTCATTTGAAAACTATGTTGCGGCTTATAATAATAAATAATGGGAAAAAATAAAATAAAATTGGATAGCGATACATATAATTGTTGTTATCTTGTTATAATGTATATTGTATGCTAGTAAAGGCTTATTTTGGAAGTGTACGTGAGATAGCGTTTCTCTTCCTCATACATTATTTTTTCAAACACAAAAAAAGTTTCTAAAATGGTACTTAAAAACAGATAGACAAAAAAGTACCAGGTATGTTAGTATGTATTGTCATTTTCTTTCCCCCTGGCTTAAAGGCCACAAGATTTAATCAAAGCAAAGATATCGGATGACCTGTAAAATACACTAAAAACCGTTAAAATTCCTAAAATTATATTAAAATAAAACTTAAAATATAATATTAACGTTTAAGTTAATCTAAAATAATTTAAATCAGTTGTTTTGTTACAGCTTTTATTGTAGCTAAACTGATTAATTATTTAAATTACAGTCTGCATTATTAATAAGCATTTAATTTAATTATAATTACACTAAATCATTTATAACATTTAATTTATTAAAAAAATAATTTGATTGTTTATTTAGACATTCATTATTTTAACCTCTTTTAAATAAACATTTGTTAAGTAAATTAGTTTAATGTATTTTTTTTTTCTTTAGAAATATTTAAAGTTTTGGCAAAACTAAGCAAGTTTCTAGTTTCCTTGCAAATGATGTATAAATTTTTCTTGTAGTTGAAAAAGTCTGAAAGTAAGAAAAAAAATATTTTGTAATAGTTGACTTACTACAGGCTCAAGTACAATGTGCATAAAATAACTTAAGCAAATTTAAACAATTTTGCAACTACACTAAATTATTTGTGACAAATTATAATGTACTTAAGGAAGCTTTCGCCAGTTTTTATTTTTTAAGCAAGGTACCATACTGACGGCACTTTCCGTACGGAAACAGCTGATTGTGCCTTGTGTTATACATCCATAAAATAAAATTGCAATGAATAACTACATCATTTAATTTTTAGTTTATTATTTTTCACAAATTTTTAATTGTATGTGATTTAAGTGTGCACGTTAAATCTTTTACTATGATTTTCCAGAAATCCCAAAAAAAATGAAAATTTTTAGTATATTTTCTTGAGCATTGAATTCGGTAAAACAGTGACCAAACATTTTACAAAAGTCGATCATTTTATATAAATAAACTTTTTATGATATTTCCCAAAATGGGTTATTAAAAATTAACTAATTAATTTTAATTTACTTTTTCAAAAAAATCTATAAGCAAATTATATTTATATTGCAAATGTTTTAAGAGGAAAAATGCCCTTTATCTCAATTATTACTAAATTAATTATCTGTCTTTGACTAAATAAGAGCACTTCTTGTTGTTCCATTATAGTTAATAATTGTGTGTTTAAAATTATAGCCAATACATTAAAATATAAACTAAAAACATTGCTGTGGTCATCATTTAAAGTTTATATCTAGTTATGCTATAACTTATCTCCCTTAATATTAAGTTCTTTTAATAATTAATCTCGCATTGCATGTATTACACAGAACAGTTTAGGGTGTAACAAAATTTGAATAAACACTTGCATAATTAATTCTTAACTGCAAATTGCTTTAGGAAATTTACAATCCATAAAACTTTTAACATTTTGCTCATTTATGTATTTCTTGTCCAATACAAAATTATCTATTACCTGCAATTAAATACATCTTAATATAATATTAACAGGAAAATACTTAAAACGTTGTGTGCAATCTAATTCAGGTATAAATTTTAACATCACTTAATTAACATTTGAAATATCTATGCCTTACAGGACATATGTACATATGTAAAATTAAGTATCCCAATAAATTTTACCGTTATTTTATTAAAGGATGGTTTTTAGCTTTTTAATGTCTTTTATATTATTGAAGTGTTATTTATTGCTGAAATGTGTTTAAATCATTGTTGGAAGTTATGTTGACAAGATTACAATTCATAAAATTTATAAGAATATTTCCCAGCTTGGAAGCAAATGTCTTCCGTCTTATATTATTTGAAATGCATCGCTATAGGGTAAAGATGTTTGTTTTCAGTGGAAAAAATATTAATATTTCATTACTTGTATTACACAGAGAAAAGAAATTCTTTGCGGGAACCGAATTCGTTGCCAATCGAATTTTGTCGGTTTTTTGTATTATCTTGAATTCGGTTGTAATAACTGAATGAGTATGGCACTCACAACTATTTTTTAAATGATTCTTGGGTGACTGTAGAATATTATTGTGAATTAAATAAAACGATATAATTTTTTAATATTTATTTTTATTAAAAAAATAAATTACAGTGATAAGATTTTACATCATAAATTTCATGATTTGAATCATTTATTTAAACCAACTCCTTCTTTGAAATCAAGATACCCTTTTTCATATAGTTTCTTTAACTTGCCATCCTATACCGCAAGTCTTGCCTTTATGAAAAGTATTAAACATTTTTAAATTTCTTTTATTAACATATGGCTTTGTGAGATAATTTTAAACTTACCACCATACAACATTAAAGAACTTTTCACCACTTTGAAAAAATCCTTGTTCTTTTAAACTGAAATATTGTTGATTTTTTGTATAATGTGTACAAATTTTATTTTTAGTACGTCAAAAATTTTTCTATTTTAGAAATTACAATTGATTTTTATAATTCTAACTACCAAAATTCGGTTTTCAGTAGTAATGTGCTGAATAAGTTTAGTTGCATCTTCCAACTAATAGAATAGATTTTAGTAAAGATACAAATCGGTCAGGTTAACTATTTTAAAAGGTATTACAACCAACATTTGGAGGCAAATATCAAATGTTAGCTTTTAATATAAAAAATAAGTCAGGATTGTAATTTATTAATAATTAAAATCAAATTATTATATTCCTAATTGAATCTTGAACATATCGATTGAATTTTTACCAGTCTTTTTTCTGTGTGTATTTTTTGTCATTGAGAGCTATAATACACAGTTTTCTTAAATTTTAAAGTGGTGCACTTTATGTTTTATAATACACGAAAAAAACATGTATGTTTTATGGAGACATCCTTTGTTTTTTAACTCGAGACCAATCTGTAAGCATAACTTTGCAAATAAAAAAAAAAATTTAATATGTAAAACTAGTTTAGTGAAGTAATTAAAAAAAAAAAAAACAAATATTAAGGTGACAGAGATTAAGAAATTAAAAAAAGATTATATAAAAATGTTCGGCTCTTACTGGGTTAACAAATTTTAGTATTTTCTGAAGGATCTCTTTACAGGCTTTTACATAATACTCATAATTTTATATGACGAATATGAGCCCAAATTTTCTCACTTGATGTTTTTTTTTTTTCTTATTTTATAATTCTCTATCGTTCCACATATGTATATATATATGGAATGGAGTAACTTTACTGTTCCAAATGACATGATCAAATTAGAGGCAGGCATGATGTTGTGCTCGCTGCATCGACGGACATGGACCGATCTTGCTAATTTTCAATAAAAAAAATTTGCAAAACTATCAATCTGATCAATCTGGCTTATCCAGTGCCTTGGCAAAGACGATTTCAACACTAACACGGACGGACAGACGAATAGACGAATAGACGGACACACGGACATCACTAAATCGGCTTCGCTATGCATAAGGTCTCAGAATATATGGGGTCGGAAATGGATATTGTAGAAATTACAAACAGAATGACTAACTAAGATACACCCTTTTCCACTTTTTTTGGTGAAGGGTATAAAATAGCAACATCCGGGAAAATTGATAACCTCCATATGTCGACCAAAAAATGCAATAAAATTAAATCTGCATTCGTTAAAATTCGGCGATTGCCAGAAGCAAAACATGTGAGGATAAATGGAAAGAAGCAGAGAAGAACCTTTCTTGATTGCGGCTAAGATTTAAAAACATGTAAATGAAAATATGAATCTTAGATTGATAAAAATTTTTTCATTTTTATTTATTCAAAATCATCTCCTCTTAAATAATTTTTATAAAATATAAAAGTAATCTTAGTTGGCTTTTAATTTGTTAGCTGTTATTTTTGTTTGCATATTTTGCATGTTGGAAAAAGTTTCGTACTTACATTTCGATTAGTTAAGAAAGAACACAGATCAAGAAGCCTGGTGTGTGAGTGAACAGAATGTTAAGAAAGGTTAGGTATAACATATTGCCCTCGCAGTGTTTTTGTAGAACGGAAGGTCGCGAGTTATGAGTTCATTAGCGTCATGAATAAAACTTAAAACAGTTATTGTTTAAGTTATTCAAAGGCGAAAAAATTGAAAACGGCAGCTCAAGTCCTCAAAAGTAACAAATTTAAAAAATAATAAATAGTTGTGATTTCGCAGTAAATTAGATAATAAAAGCACATGTAAATAGGAACAACCTTAATGGATTATTGATTAGCGAGAAATTTAACAACATTACAACAGTGCTTTTAAGTGTAATTTTTAAAGTATTTTTAAAGTATTTTCTTATTAAAATCCAATTGTAGAATCTTAAAATTACGTAACCTAAAAAAAAAAATTATTTCTTGACCTGTGATTACGTATAACTTAGTGTCACATTATTATTACTTGACGAAGGTAAATCTTACTTTTATTGTTTCTCTCCTTATAAACGCCATCTCATTAGAAGTAGGAAAAGTGTTTACAGCGACGAAAATTTTGATTATAAAAGCGATGATTTGATACCCACATGAAAGTCAGCAATGCACATCATCTCATAAACAAACCTAGTAGACATTTTCAAATGCTTAGCCGCATGTGGGGAGTGAACACCAAACACTTGTACAAATACTAAGCGAAATAGTGAAGTATTTATCCAATTAATATAAAGCCTCAGTCTTGCCTAACATACATCGTAATTTGCCAATCGGCAGCTTGTATACAATTTCGCTTACTTTGTAAGTGGGTAGAAGACGCTTTGAACACTTCTATAAACACGTTGTAATTTGGCAGTAGTCACCATTCCATATTTGTTACTTTGCAAGTAATTAAAAGAAAATCTAAATAGTATTTACTTATATTTTTATAAAATTTTTATTCCTCTCCATTTTAAAAGAAATTATATAAATAGTAAAATATTGATTAAAATAAATTGATTTTTATATTATATTATAACGCATCTATTACATACATAAACATTTTTTTAGTCATGTCAAGTTACTGCTTTTTATTTTCACTGCCTTTTCTTTTCCGGTTAGTGTACTTTCTCTTAGCTACGCTAAGCGGAAAAGATCGGAATATGATTAATATGCTAAATTTTATTATAATGTCAGCTAAACCATTTAAACTTTTCTCACTTTGATTATTTACACATTCCACGATCATAATTTTCTGACACAATTTTCTCTGAATTATTAATTGAACTA
Organism: Cistogaster globosa; assembly: GCA_937654795.1. NCBI lineage: Eukaryota > Metazoa > Arthropoda > Insecta > Diptera > Tachinidae > Cistogaster > Cistogaster globosa. The sequence continues at coordinate 42,316,105 of OW569403.1, read as the reverse complement.
ACATGTTCCGCTGTCTTTTTATTATTTTCTTTTCTTTTTCTTTCTAAGTGCATAATATTTCTCAAACTAGAACCTTTTCAATATTTTTTTAGGATTCTTACCTTTAGCATTAAATATTTTTACAACGATATTTGTCAACGTTTGACTTCCAACTAAAAAATAAACAAAAGAAGCAAATAAAAATACGGGACGTTAAGAAATACCCAAAATTCTAAAATGTATGTTAAAATATATGTGTGTAATGTTTTTCAAAGAAAACAGAAAAAATAAGATACCAATAGAACGAAATACTGGGTTTTCTGCATCGCTACATCCTTCATCAGCATTCTTCGCATTTATCTATACTTCTTCGCATTCGTCTATACTTCTACATAGCACATTAGCCGGCAAAGTAAAAAAAAACTAATAGAATACTTTTACCACCTGTCTTTCCTCTCCTCTATCCCTTACCTTAAGAATGAAGCCCGGAAGCATTGTTGCTTGAAGTGCTTGTTCCTTTTAAAAAAAATCTACCTTTACCTCTACATATTGCTAACATCATCTATTTAACCAACCAGCTTTTGTAAATAACAATATGAGGAGTATCCATTATCAATCAATATTAATTTTGTTAGAGGAAGTCCATACACAATCCTAAGCATTTCTTCGTTGTTCTCTCTGTAACTGTCTTGTTTTTTGCGCTGTACTAACCATCGGTAAGGCTACAAAATGCAATTATTATTTTTAGTCATTCATTTTTCCTTCCTCACAACATTATAGATGTTTCAGTATCATATGGATTGTTATGACTTAAATATGAGTGTACATGCGATGTGCCGTGCGTTTTTTAATTAAATATTTTTATGAAATCAGGAGTTAAAACGTGATTTTAAAAATCTATTCGAACTATTCGATGTAAACTTATCCACTGTTTGATTAAACTATTGATCAGTTGCTAGGTTTTTCGGAACATAAAACTTCGATGCCCCAATTCACGCCAAAATAGTTATATCTTCAGATTGTTGTATATAAGAGTTTGAAGGGTAAATATTTCAAATTAAATTTTATATATTATTTTATGTTTACTTATTGTTCTTGTACTTTTGTAAATGTGTGTGTGCGTAAATATTCCTCTTAGCGCTTAAGTGCAAAAGTTAAAGTCCATAACGGATATGGAAACAATTCTTTTAAAGAATATATAGTAAAAGAGTTTTTTTTTTTGGTTTTATTTATTTTCATACTTTAGTACATATTTACATGGCATTTATATTAAAAAGATATATATCTATACGTTTGTATATATATATAATTCTTAGAGTTTGTTTGGGTTTGTTACATTTTTCTGCTACCGGAAGTTTTTAAACATACTTTCAAACATTTAAGTAACATTCTAATCTTTAATATAGTTTTTAAGTTGTGTGCATTGCAGAGAAGGATATGATAGTTAGAAAAAGGAAAATAAAACACAAGAAATATTTTATACATTCTAATATAAGTTTCTTAAACTAAAAGTTTCTATAAATAACCTCAAGTACCAAAAAAAAAAAACTTGTAGTACCAAGACAATACAAAAGGCTTTTGTTCTTGCAAGCAGTGTTCTTTGTTCTGGCACTTATATGCGCTAATACGCAATATTTACATTAGTTTATATGTACTTGTGCTGGCCAAGATACCAGTAAAATTAAAAAAAAAAAACCGAAACTTAACATAAATCGCCTCAATTTCCGGCTAAACAATAGATGTAAATCTTTACATTGTGCGTCTGTTAATCGTTCGTAGAAAGAAACAAGTATTTAAGGAAAACTTAAATTTAAAAGGATGTTGGAAAAACAATAAAATCAAAAATCATTAGACGTCATAATATAAAAACTATATCATAGAAATTTTAAAGAATTTTTTTTTTAATTCCCAAGTTACTTTGTTGTGTTAAAATGAAGAAAGATGTTTTAAATCAAATACTGATACTTTTTGGCACCCTCGTCAGGTTATCATTTTTAATTGTCTTAAAATTAAAGTTAAGAAAAATGTGTTTTTAAATCTTTATTATAAAGTTTTATAGGCAGTATTAAAAATGTTCAATTTAGAAAAATTTTTGTTCCATTATACCGATAAAATTGCCAGATTTCACATTTGTATCCCTATTTTCTTAACGAAATAACTAGTTTCTTGTACAAGAAGAAGTGTAAAAGTTTTCTTTATTAAACCAAATGTTTTAAGGAACCTTTTTCATAAAATTTAGTTCAAATCCATCCAGCAGTTTTTGTGTGATGCGAACACAGACAAACAGAAAAAAGTTCTAAAAATGTGTTTTACATTTCATATCGATTACTGTCTACATCAGCAAAAAAATTCTCAGAAAATATTTCATGTACAGAATCCAACTCAACTGCGAGTGTTGCGCACTGGTGTGTTGTGGCTTTCTCTCGAAAGCTCCGCTAAGACGTTACCATGCAACTTACTATGCAGCCGCCACCGTTGCTCCATAAAAATTATTTTTCTTTCTGATAATTTTAAACATATGGATCCCGGATCTGACGGTATATCACGTTTTACATTAATAACGCGAACTCCGTACAACTCTTGTAGATTTGTATATCGTGCAAGCCAATTCCTTCTAGCAATTTAGCCATTTATTTAAAGATACGCTTCGTTGACAAAGATATGTCACGTTTGTTTTAATAACTTTAATATAAGAAAGTAATAAAAATTCTTTCGCAATAACATAAACTTACTTAAGACATTAGTAATGCACCTTATGGAACACAATACATGATATTAGTTGAACTGACATCCTAAAAGGAAGCCAAAACGAAACTTATCCGTCGATTTGACTAAAGTTACTTTATGTTATTAAATGTTATTACTTTACTACAGGATTGCAAGAAATTGTAGAGGAGTATTTAAATAATTGGATATAAGTGTGGATTGAATATGGATTATCTAACTGAATAAAGGCGCCTGAATTTAAAAATACCAGTATAAAGTTATAGAACTTTCATTATAAGGGTGATTTTATTTACTAGTTGACCTGTGTTATTAAACTTAATATTATTTAGTTCGGCTTAAGGTCATGTCCAAATATTTAAAACAATAAATATATATTTTGTTTCACTTCTATTTTTTTAATATTTTCAAGGAATATTTTAATGTTGTTTTAACAAATAAACCGAAATATTGAAAAAATGAGAGTGAAACAAAATATATTTATTGTTTTTCATTTTTAATATTTTAACATGACCTTAGGAAGAACAAAAACTTATGAACTTCTATTACTTTAATTTATTTACTTAAATAATAAAAATAAAAACCATTTGTTAATTTTTCTTTACTAGAGTTTTATTCATTTTGTGATTTAAGGCCTTTGTAATTGAATAATATATTAAAAAAAATTTTTTTTTTGGGTTACTATATCGTGCTTATGTAAAGTTTGCTATACATTAATTAAAAGCTATTAGAAACAACAAAATTTATTTTAAACTTTTTTCTTTATCAAGATTTGAACCGTGGATATAATAAATTAGTTAAAATTAACTTTGTTTGGCTTAGGGTCACTTTTTAATTTATTTTCAAAAAAATGTTAAAAAGAAAAAAATAAATACAAATGTATGGGGAAGTTTTTAAAAGAAGACAAGAAATATTAAGCACCAGCAGAATGCAGTGCAGCATTTTTCGAACCGCTACATGCTTTCTCAGATTTCTTCGCATTTATCTGCCTAGGTTATGAATATTATAAACATCATTTAGACATTTTATTTTTGTAAATGGAACATGTGTAACACTATTATAGATCTTGTTAATAAATATTTAAAAACACATTTTTCTAAATTTGAATTTTAAGAAAGCTGCAAGTAATACACTAATGAAGTCGTTGGCACTGCTAGTCTTCAATATAACGATTTTTAAAAAACAATATTTTTTTAAAGATCATTTGAAGAATTAAATTGAATATTTATTAGATGTCTAATAGTAAACTTTACTTCAATTAAACAACCCATAGTATCATACTAAGAAAAATTTGTGGTTTTTAATATGGATTTTTTTACTGCTATTATATTATTTTTTTTAATTATCAAGGTTTTATATTTGCAACTGCATTTCATTAAAGTAAAACTTAATTATATTTAATATCTTAGCTTAAGAGATTTCTTAAAGAAATATTAGTACAGCATTGCTTACAATTTAAAATGTTTTTGGTAACTTTTTAATAAATCTTTTAAAAATGGTCTCTTAAAAAATACAACACTGACACTATAAATAAAAAAGATATGTGTTTGGATTAGTAAAATATATAAGAATATTTTAAATTATTTTAATTTTTCATATTAAACAAAAAAAGTCTAGACTTTAAGGTTCATGCACTTTTGGTCACGCATTAACAACGTTTACACATACAAAGTAATTTCTTGTTATTATTGGTCTACATTTTTCAATTTGGTTTTTAGTTTTCTTGTACATTATATTTTTAGAAAATTTATTGCATTTCGTAAAGGCCAATAACATACATTAGCCACAAGTATGGAAGTTTTCTAGAGATAAATTACTTTGTGGTTGAAGCTTTTAAACAATATAAAGGCACGTAAATGTTTATACTTCAGACTGCGGCACGTACTTATACCATTTAACAACACACACATAAATATGTATACAGACTTCTTCAAAATCTCTAAAATCCCTTGCCCTTGCTGTTGTCGGAAGACAGACACTTTTATGTTTACTGTAGTTTACAGGACTTTTGCAGTATCTTTTTTCTATTTATAAAATATTGCATTTCGTGTAGGCTACTCATTAAAACCACATCAACTCTAGATAAAAAGCAAATAAATGTTTCAACATAAAGGCAGACACACATTCTTAAACATGTGTCTTCGTATCTCTCGATAGATACCAGTATTAAACCACAAATAGTTCAAGTATATAAAAATGTTGCTAACATACTTCAAAGTTGTTTTTCTCGACAAAAATGTTGAGGCGAAAATCTAAAGAATTGAAAATTAATATTAAAAAAGGAAAAGAAACCGATAAAGAAGTATAAGCTGTAAGAAAAAAACTGTTTTATTAAAAAGTTTTACATAAACTTTTAACATGAATCTTATGTCAAATATTTAAAATTAATTTTTTTTCTTGTTGCTCGGCAATTTATAAAAGTTCATAGTTGAAATCAATTTTAATGGATGGGATAAAATATGCAACAATATAAAGAGGATTAAATGCAATATAGAAGAATTGGTTTAATGCAAACATATTTAAAGAATGGATTATTTGGTAACAATGCACAGTGGGGCAGAATCAATTTGTTTTAAAAATAAATTTATAATTTATAAACTACTGCGCTAAGAAAAAAAAAAACGTAACAAAATCAATACATGAAATTAGTTAAATTCATTGGTTAAAGTGAATAATTTATCCGTTGATTTTACTCAATTTCCCTAAATATTATTATATGCCCTTACGGTACTAAAGTTATGTTGACTAAACAAACTCTTGTATAACTATTATATTATGCAAACTTGAATAAGATTTTTGTAACTTTATAAAAGGACGTAAGTTTTTTAAAAAGATTTCTTAAGGCTGGAGCAATATTATTGAAGGGACATGAAGAAAAGGAAATAATTTTGCTCGAAGTTTTTTCTTTGAAGTTCGACAAAACTGTAAATATTTTTGTGGTTATTTATTCTGAGTTTTAAAGAAAAAAATTAATTTTCTTAGTTCTTTAAAAATAATTTTTTTTTTTAGAAAAAGCATTTGTGGAAATGAACAAAAAGTTTATAAGTTGTATAAAAGCCGTATATTGGTGAATTTTAGTGCAATTAAATATTGCTAACAACAAGTCTAGCTACACGCCAATGTTGCACCACTATCAGCGTAATAATTCCAATCATTCTTCGGGGAAAGGGATAAAGTGGAGATATAGATGGCAAAAAGGGCGAAATCTCCATTTATTTATATCCTTGCATTAAATGCAATTTTAAGAATGATTTTTTAAGCTTGTCCTATTAAATAAGCTCATGAACTAAAAGTTGGCTGACGATTCGCAATTCGGTATGAAAACGGCATGTGTAATGCCCAAGTTCACAAATTCACATTAACGAGAAACCTTCATTAGAACATGTTCAGTTTCAAAACTTTTAAACAAGAATGGTGAAAGAATAATTTTGCTCTGTTTTTGGTCACTAAAACTACCTACGTGTTCAAGCATAAGCGAACCTAAAGCACATCAACATATAACGATATCGAAATTAAAATTAAAAATTTTCAAGTAAACTTTCTACGAAACAAGAAAGTAAGTAAATAATTAGTAAGTCTTTATTTTTTGGACTTAACATGCAGAAAAGATTTCGGAAGCTATTAGTTAGTAGGCTACTGAGCCTGCGAAAACTAAACTTAAGTTAAATAAATGATAATAAGGATATTAAAATTTCACTTTAAAAATATATGATGATTAAGAAATTATTTTTTAATTGATGTTTTCTTTTGTTTTTGCTTAAAATTCTCATTAGACTGCCATGTTATTTAATATGAAAATTTAATAGCATGACGAGAAAAATAAAGCTTGATATATTTAAAGCTGTAATATAAATCTTATTTCCTTAGCAATCACTCACTTTGATTTGATTAATTTTAATTATTAACGACAGCAACCAAAAAAAGTTAAAAAAGTAAATAAAAGCTTTTTATTGTGGAGAATAAAAACATCCAATTATTATTAAAAGTCTTATTAAAATTTTAAAATTTATGGAAAAATTTATAACATACTCGTTTATGTTTGAATGTCGTTAATAAAAATAACAAAAAAATTTTATATAAATTCAGCATGACTCCTGAATAAAATGCGATAATTCTGACATTAAAAATAAACACGTCGACTGAAATTTCATTGATGTGTGCAAACGAGTATAAAAAGGAAATACAATCCCAATTTTTAATAGCAATTAAATTTATTTCAAGAGCTCTCAATTTTCTAAATAAACATCGTTTATTATGCGAATAACGGCGGTTCATTGCACAAATGTTCGAGCATACAAAGGTACAGAAATTGTGGGTGCCATATGTGGTTTTGTGTGGCAGTGTATGTTTAAACTTTCCCGCAGATTATTACAAAGGATTTGAAACTCATATCGACAAACGTATAGAGTCTCCTACAGCGTTTTGTAGATGATAAAGAATTTCTGCTGGCATTAAGAGTGAATATTGCTGATGAAGTTATCAAAAGTTTAAAAATCAACACAAAACTCAAATTCTACAAAATTAATTTAAAAAAATATAGAAAATTTTTGTGTGACTAAATTAGTTACCTTAAATAACTTAACAGAAATTCTTGTAAATAAATTATTATTTGTTTATTCTAGAGCAAATTCAATAGATCAATAAATTATAGTTTTACACTTTTATACGATTTTAAAAATGACTGCTTCCTTGAGTTCATATTAATTTGGTTCAAGCTAGTTAAAGTTGTTATTAAATTATATGCAGGAATAGACTTTTAGATAGGAATTTAATTCCCTTATATATTATCTAGTTCATTAAAGCTCCTAAGTTTTTTAAGTTTGATGATATAACTGGTTACAAATAATTGTTTTAAGAAAATAGATTTTCAACACAAAACTATAACTTAATGCTGTTGTCCATTAAATTAGTTGGAGTTTCTTTTAAATGAAGAGAGCTAAATGATTTGCTTATTTTCGAGTAGTCACGGTACTAGCGATTGTGGTCCAATTATCTTTTAAACAGAAGCCTTATAAGTAAATTGTCAAAAAAAAAAATTTGATCAAAACCAAAAATAATATTTGATTTGAATTAATTTTAAGGCAAATACAAAAGTTCGAATACTGAAGAAGCTTCTTATAGAAAGCAAAAATTGATTTTTGTCTTTGGCCTTAATAAATGAGAGGGTGAAGGCTCCTGTATGAAGAAAATGAAAACCAAATAAACAAATACCAGAAATACAGCAATTTAAGGCTTTAAAACTAATTCATGAACGTGACTCGATAATTTGTTTGCACGACTTACAAGAAGCAGAATATCGGAGAAAATTCAATAATTTGTGTTTTGGAAACATGAATGCCATTTATCCACCGAGATGGACTAATTGAAATTAAAATGTTGCAATAAGTTTAATTCCAGAAGAGGACCTGACAGTTAGGCGCAAGGGTTAAGATATTTGACACCTCACGATGATCTTACGAATAAATTAGTTTTTACATTACATTTTAATTTTAACATTTTAAATTTCTACCGGGCTTTAAATAAACACAAACATGTCTAACAGAAGCATTTGAAATTTTAATACTTATTTATTAAGATTTCAAATTCATATATAAAAGTACTCAAAGTACTTAGATTTTTTTTTATCAAACTGATACGATTCAAATAAATAATACTTAAGAAGCTATACATGCATTTACTAACCATACTTTGAGAATATACTCATTAGTACAAGCACTTGATTTGTTGTGTACAATTCCTCCTTAAGCAGAAATCAAATGAGAATATTACTAAATCATGCATAATCTTAAATGAAGTGCTTTTCATTAGCATTTACATAGACGTGTTAACATTTTCACTTACATTTCTACTCAACATTAATACACACTTACACACACATCCACACACACACACAAACACTTATGCAACAAACATTTCAAATTTAATATTCATTTTCACTGATTGTGTGCAAGAACATTTTAATAATAATTTTCAACACTTCAGTAACAACCACAATTATAAGTGTCAACAACACACTCTTATTTGTAATATAATGTCATTTTGCATACTCACAAACGGTATATGTTCACGTACATACATACTTACAATTTTATAAAAGACAAATGTATTATATGCTGACATTGTGAATACAATGATCACGAAATAAAGTTGTCTGTAATAAAAATCGCTAACAATATTCAGCGAAAATGTAATTTATTTATGCAAATGTTACTGATAAATAAAGCCGTAAGGAAAACAATAGAATGACTCACACTCAACACTGCCTAAGGAAACTGGTAGTTTTAATTATTTTAATTCAGAAAAATTGTATATTAAATTAATAAAATATTTCTTACGAATACAGACAATATTTCTTTAAATAAAAATTATATTTTTGAGGCTTTAATTTCATATTAACCCAGATATTAATAGAAATTTCATCAAATGGTAATTATCGAGAAGTATATGGAAATTTAAAATTATCCTACGTATTAAATGCCAAAATTTAATATCCGCCACCTAATTTTGCTATGAATGTTAATGTTTATCATACAACCTAATTGACCATATAAGCAAATATTCTACTTAACAAGTGCTTTCATTAATGCAATTACTGCGGCTGCACAATAATTGTTTTCCTCCCTAATAACCTTGTTTCGCTATGCAGCCGCATTAAGACCGAAAAAATGGATTTAATTTTAAATAATTTTATTAGTTTAAATAAAAATTAAATACAAAAGTTCCTTATTAGAAATTATATGCATTAATTATATATTAAAAAAAAACTATTTTAGTATTAAATCAATAATTAAATTTCTATTAAATAAAACTTTGCTCTTAGTCATTATCGCCTCAACGTATTTTTCTCCTCTGGCTACATAATACAATTGTCTTTCTTTTCTTTTCCTTCTATTAACCTTTTTATACAAATCATACATTAACACCTTATTTTAATTTCATGACTCTGATAGAGGTTAAACCCAAGATCTTGTAAACTGTGACCACGCAGACACGTACTATCAGTGAAACCATCGCTCAACTTCTTTTATTTAGCTTTTTTTACTCTTTTCTTTATATGTGAAATGGGAAAAGATTTTTAAGGAGTAAATCTATTTAGAATGTTGCTATTTTTTATTAACTTAAAAAATCTTTTTTGTGCTATTTTATATTTTCCCGATTTTATAATTAAATCACCGACATTAGTTATTGAGGGTGAAAGCACGTCTACCGCCACCGCTTACTTAGCTCTTCAGGAAACTTCCTACAAACATTTTAAATACATTAAAGACTTTTGTCCAAACAATAAAGTAAAGACAAAAATCAAAATTTCAGCAAAAACAACAATAACCAACAATGATTCTATTTTTCCTCCTCCACTGTATACGGCTGACTTTTTTCGGCTCTTTAATACAGTTAAAAGACAATGCAAAATAGTATACCAAAAACACTGCTTATTTTAATCAGTTTGAATTAGTCCAGATATACGCTATGCAATTTTTAAGACTTTTTTTCAATTCTATATTTGGGTTGCAGCGATATGAGTTATTAAAAAAAAACATCAGCCTCTAAATTCATGTAATACTGTATTTCTTAACTCTGTTGGTCGATAAATTCGTCACATAATTATTTGTTTGCTTACTTTTAAATGAAAAGAATTTAAATTTGAAAATATTGGTAACAGAGATGGAAATTTTGCTTGAACAACCTGTAATAAATTTTTTCATTATTATGAGTTCAGAGATGTTTTGAGACTTACGCTTTCAGTATTTTAAGTTCTTTAAATTTCAAGAGATTGTTTGTACTATAGAGTACAAAATTATGTTTTACTTAATTAAACACATCACTATTTTAAGACCCCTGCATATTGTCGCAGAAACAAAATATTTTAAAATCATCACATTTTTTTAAATCTAAAATAATCGAAATATCTCTTTGTATGTTTGTTTTAAAGTAAATTTTCGAATCCTCCTCTGCAACATGCTAGAAAAGTTTCATTTTATTTTTAATTTAATCATCCGTTAGGTAAATAATGAGTAATTTAATTAATGATTTAATCATAAAATATTTTGCCTCTACCCCACTACGCCCAGCTATTTAAAGTGCAATTAAATTTGCGTTTATGGATAAGCAAAGATTGTATTTAAATTAAATTAATAAATTAAGCTTTATCAGTTACAGGGACTATTAGACGTTTATGCGAAATAAATTTTTTAATAATCAGGTAAAGGAATTCAGTAAAAAAAAATAGATAAATATTTTGATTTGTGATGGAAAACATAGCTAATAAACATCCCATCCAATAAATTAAGTGAATAAGCCTATTTTTTATGCTGCTTAAGTGGCAGCAAAAATAAATTAAAAAATAAAAATAAATAAAAATAAAAAAAATATAATACAGCAATAGATATTGCAAATATGTATTTTTTATATTTAATCAACATACGATTATAAACAATATTAACATTACCATATTCAAATAGTATTTAAATGTATTAAAAAAATATACACAGGCATTCATATGATGTATTCACGTACATACAGTATAAACACTCGTATAAAAATAATGCTTGAAGCCAAAGGAAATAGGTGGTTTGAGCTTTACTAAAATACCTGTATTTATATACAAATGTGGTTGTTTTTGTTGCAACGTCTGAGTGCTTGTACATGTCATATACTGATTAAGTATGCGACAAACACAAACGGATGTTTGATTGCATTTCTTCATTTGCATATCAGATTTGTAATGATAAAATCCTATTGATTTCATATCATTTCCTGTAAGTGATTTTTTATTTTATTTTTAACATTATACAAACATGTTGATGAGCTATCGTAAATCAGACCCCCTACGGCTCTAAATTGATTAAGCAGCAGGTTTTGCATTTACTTGCCTATCTTGTCTTAATAAAATATAAGTCGTCTGCCTTTGTATATTCATATATTTAAAAGAGATATTTTTTTCTCGCGTCTTTGTAGCAATGAAAATGATTTTATGGTTTCATCTAATAGATATAAAAAATCTTAATTAGATTTTCTGCTATTGACATTACAAAAAACAATTTAAATTTACATGTTCTTGCCATGAAATAAAATACACTTGAAATCGGCTTTGTATAAAGAATTGTTTACTTTACTACACTTTAAAAGCGTAATATGATTAAAATTAAAACGTTTTTGAATAATAATGGAAAATTTATCTTAGGCACTCACGTAATTAGGTGTGAAGTAATCTTTAATTTAAAAACAAATTTAAAATATATAATTTAAAAAAAAAAAATTTAATTCACTAAATTTTAAAGAAAACAAGAATTATGATAAATTTTTACCATTATATATTTACAGTTCCATTGAAAGAAAAGATTATGTTTTTATTTGTATATACATATTGTATTATTATTTCCAAGAGCAATTGGTCAACTCACGACCCCCTGCTGTATTCTGTATCTTCAATAATATGATAGTTTTAGTGTAAATAATTAGAAAATTTTATTTTACCAGTTGTCAAAACATGAAATTGATCTAAGTGCAGAAGATTTCAACTGATAACAATATTTGTAAAAATTATTTTCACAGAACATAAAATGTTAATAAAATGGTAGTTATAGTATAATAAAATAAAACTACATACAAAAAAAGAAAAACTTTTATGCCGATGTCTTCATATTCAACTGTGAGTATAAATTGATTTAAAATATATGAAATGAAATTGTTGAATTATATCAGTTTTTGAAATGAAAGTTGACAAAAAAAATTTACACTGTTGTGTTGTCACACTATGGTCGTTCTTTTAAATAATTGATCATTATACTTATAGAAATTGGGCCCTGAATAACACTGCTACCTCAATTTTTTTTTACAGGCTTGTTAGTACAAAAGATTGCTACCTATAGAGTGGAACCAATCCACAGGAGACCCGATGGATATCATTACCGCAACATAATCAATGCGATATATGATTGCAATAGGATGGCACTACATAACAAAGTTTGGCGTTAAGTTAATTTCATAAAATGAACATATCACTTGTCACTGAGGGTTGCGCGAGTTAACACCTCTCGATTATTTTCTGCGGGTTCTCTTAATATCACAGCATGTTAATGAACACATCAAAAATTTACAATTTGCATTTCACCAACAACCATATACCCGGCCATATACACGAAATAACTTGGAAAACTAAGTCCAGAAAAATAGATATTTTTAAAAAAATTTAGTTTTTTCGATTAATTTTTACGTTTTAAACTTCACTTAAACCAAAATATGTACGTTAATGTTAGAACGCCTATACTTGCCTTCATGTTTCTTTCGAATTGAACTTAAATATATCCTTAATTTAATAAATTAGAAGTTCATTCAAATTAATATTTTAATATTTTTCCTTTAAATATTTGTTTTTATAAATTGAAAAGAGCGATTCAATAACAACCTTTATATAACATTTATAAATAAGCCAGAGTTCTATATTCACCTATGCCGAATCTTATATACCTTTTGCCGTGTATGCAAATCTAGGTTAGTTAAGTAACTCTTTCAACAACAACAACAAAAAATCAAATTTTGAGGTGACAGAGAATTTAACATTAAGAAAAATAAATAAAGCACTACATTTAATTTTGCATAATAATGCCACCGGCTCTTATTAAATTAAGAAATTTTAAACATTCTTTTAAATTTAAATAAAATAGCATTTCCTGAAAGATCTCCTTAAAAGTTTTTAAATGATACCCATATTGATGCCTTAAAAAATATGGCGCAAAGTCTTACTTTTATATGAAACGTTCAGAGGCGCATAACTCGAAACATTTTCTTCTTATTTTTAACTCTCTATTACCCCGATATTTGGTTTTTTGATTTAAGTTACTGAATTGTTCTAAATGTTACAGAAAAATTGGTGGCAGGCTTGGTAATTTGCCCGCTGCCTCGAAGGAAATGGACCGATCTTGCTGATTTTCAATAACAAAATTTTCGAAAATATGTCTGATGGATTGGCATATTTAAATTTTCTCTGCTTATCTAGTGCCCTGGAAAAATTGATTTCAACAATAACACGGACTGGCAGACGTACAGACGTTACATTACTCAATCGACTTTGCTATACATAAGAACTCAGAATATAAACAATTTATGGGGTAGCAAACGGATATTATTAAAATTACAAACGGAATGACAAACTTAGTTACACAATTTTCTGCATTCTTTGGTGCAGTACGAGTTAATCTCATGCAAAAGATATTTTTTTATGTAGGACCTTCTCTTTTTACTGTGTTTAAAGTTTCGAAAGAATATACCGAAAGAATACTTATAGTTATAGCCGCCATTCAATCGTTGTGAACTTAAATATCTGCTCTTAAATATTTAGAAAATAAGGAAGCACATATTAAAATCACTTCTCTTAATTGACATTCTTTTGCGCTAGACATCTTTATTAAATTAGTCAGTAATGGTTCATAGAAGATGGTTCTACGGCGTAATATCTCGTCTTTATGTGGATACCTTCAGTTTTTAATTTCATTTTGTTATTGAGCAGCTATACTTGTTTAAATTTCAAGCATCTCGCCATTGCGATTCTAGAGAATATAGAGTATGACAGGCAAACAAATATTATGGCCGTAAAGTTTTATTTTTTAATTTCTTTTTATTGAGTATAAGTAAATAATCTTCTTAAGGCACTTGAAATAACATAATATTTATTTATTTTTTCCTATGAATCTACTGAAAAGACCATATGGCGTATTATTAATATCAATAAATTACTCGTATCACATATGACTTTATTAATATTCTTTTCAATATGTATAATTATTTTTCTAATTATTCTTTTTTTCTTTTAAATTAATTTATCTAACAGACCCTTATGTTGTTGCCTGGAAACGTGGCATTGCAATATTAACAGCTGGTTCTGTTAAAGTTACCCCTGATCCACGTGTACGTTTAGTCAACGGTTTTAATCTACAAATACGTGATGCTGTGCCACAAGATGCGGGTGATTATATTTGCCAAATAGCAACAATGGAACCACGTGAAATCACTCATACTGTAGAAATTTTAGGTAAGTAAAATACATATTTTCACAATCACTTCCTACTCGTTTAACATTACACACATAACAAATGGATATTTAAACTAAATTGTATAAGTATTACAATGTAAGTGCATGTGCTTAAATAAACCATTTTCCACTTTGATATTCTTGTTATCTGCATTTGACTATAAGTGCTGGATGGTAAATAGTTAAATGAAATAAATTTCATAAGGATTGACCAGTAGTCTGGTTTGAAGATAGATGGAATACTTGTGCATAATACTCATTACTAATTTACAACTCTCATTTTGGCAATTATCAATTTAACACATGCCTCTATATCAATGTTAGTAATAAAGATAATGGTTTTGTTTAAAAATTTATCCATAGTCTAAAAAAAAAATAAAAAGGTTTAAAAAAGATTAAGCATTACTTAACAGAAATAAAAAGGAAACTAAAACCCTAAATAAATAAACTGTTATACGAAAGCAAAGACCATTTGTGCTTCATAAAAAAAACAATTTTTTTTTATTTTTAAATCCATAAAATAATAAAAATTTCTATACAAAACTTAAAAGAATTTGCATAGCAAACCCCAGGGTAATTTTTTACTTCCTTTTTAAATTTATTATTTTTTATTATAAAAAGTATTAGTTTTACTCTAACTTTTATTATTGTAGAATTTTTTTAAATTCTTTGTAAATATTACGATTTACACATGCATACTACCCACATCAATTCTCTTCCTTGTATATGTATTCTAAAATATACCACATAACATGAGAAACCATAAGAGGATAAAGGAAAAACAAAAAATTAAATTTTGAAAAATACAAAATATATTTTTACAGCTCATTATGATTTGAACGAATTGTATAGATCCTATGAAAACTTCTAGTTGCATAAAAAATTTTTAACTAGAAATTATCCCCTAAGGTATAAAATGGCCGAAGATGATAATTCTATTCGAAGTTACATATATATTATAGTAATAGAGCGAAGCAGAGTACGGCAAGGGGCGGCAATCAGCTGTTCGTTTTGCAGATTGAATTTTAATAACATTGGAAAATGAACGAGGTTTATTGAAGTACAGAAATGTAAAACATTTTTGATTTCTTGACCCAGAAATACCCAAAATAAATCAATTTTATTGTTAAAAATTTTAAAACGATGCAAAAAATTATGGAATAAAATTTTTTGTCCTTCTTACATACTTATTAAGCAATCTTATTAAAATAATTAACCGTTATTCGTTGTTTTACGTGTTCGAAAAGTTTGAACAAACATTTGTAAAAATAGTGGTTACGCTTTTTCACACCAACTTTTTTCACCATTACTCATACAAAACAGCTGATCCCCATTTTTTTTAGGCACATTTACAACAGCAAGCTACTGACTACATCTCGTCGAAAATAAAAAATCCACATGTCTACCATTATAGCTGTAAATGCAATAAAATACATTATATTAAACTTTTAAAACACAAAAAAAAAACAGAAAGATCCACTGACAATAACAAAAAATCAGATGTTCATGTTTTCAAGCAAACCTTTTAAATTTTCTTTATTTAATTTTTTATTATTTATAAGCTGCTTACGCTGCTTATGTTTTTTAGATAAAGGCTAAAATGAGGAAATTGATGCTAGGGACATTTTAAAGAAGTGTTGTCGGTGGATTGTAATGGTGAATATCTTAAATGAAAAAAGACGAAATAAAAATTATTTCCTTTTCTATATCATCACAAAAATATTAACGCTAAGTTAAGCCATTTATTATCTAGTGGAATTAATAAGAAGGAGAAATATCTGCAGAATATGGACCAGTAATATTTTAACCGGTAGCTAAAATGAGTCCGGCATTAGTCTATAATCAGCCTCAAGTGTTGTCTTTTTTTAAGAAAAGATTTTACCATAACTTCTGTTCACTTTGGGTTTTAATAGATTCGTTTGATGCTCTTCAAACAATAATAACAGCTTTTAGTGTCAGATAAGTTATATGTATGACCAATATTAGGTTTATAAAAAAAACTAAATTTATTTATTTATAGGCTTAAACTTTTGGAAATGTCAGAGCTCAAGAAGCTGATAGATTTCATTTTTCCTTTAAAAAAACAAGGATGATTATTTCAGGATATGCGCTTAACACAATTTAAAAAAATATTTTAAGAGTTTAAATTTTTTTTCTAAAATGTTTAAAAATCATGAATATCATTCGTTATTGTACTAATGTAAGTTAAAACTATACTATACTTTATAAGATAAAGCTAAAAGTATTTTCCTCCTTTTTGGAAAAAATTCAACTGAGTGCTTTCATGAAAATTAGAAAAGTAAAAACTGCTTTATTGTTTAGGATCAACCAAAAAACAACCGTAAAATCCGAAGAAAAAATTCCCTGACCAATTTCAAAATATTTTGAATTATTTCTGTTAAAAAAAAAACTGCAAAAATATTTTAAAAAATGGTAACATATACATTCTCGATTAGATGATTACCACCATTTAAATTGCTGATTTTAGTGGCCATATATTTATACAATTTTATTTTTATTGGAAAATTCATTTTATAAGATTACAAAAATAAAGTTTAATAGGAAAGTGTTTTAAAGGTCATTAAAAAAAAACAAGAAAAAGAAAAAAGAAAACAAAATATTTCGTGCATTTGATGATAACTACTATTAATTAATTGTGCACATGCTTTGGCGCCGCCGCTAACTAAATACGCCTTTTTTCCCGATTTATGGAAAGAGTCGTACATTATTCCGTTATTTAAATCAGGAAATAAGTCAAATATTTTGAACTACAGAGGAATTGTAAAACTAAGTGCGATCCCCAAGTTATTCGAAAAATGTCTTACTCATGCCTTGTGTCATCAAGTTTCAACACTAATGACACCTTGTCAATATGGCTTTCGTAAAGGATGCTCAACAACAACAAATCTGCTACAACTTTCAAGCGAAGTTATCCGAGGATTCACTATTGGTCAACACATAGATGTCATTTACACTGATTTTAGTAAAGCGTTCAACAAAGTTAACCATGTTTTATTATTAAAAAAAACTTCATTTAATGGGTTTCACCAAAAACTGTTTGAACTGGACAAGCTCATATCTAACTGGCAGATACCAACGGGTGTGCTTCAAAACATCCATATCTAAATATATTATTGTAAAATCTGGTGTTCCTCAAGGTAGCCATCTCGGTCCAATTTTATTTACACTTTTCATCAATGATTTACCTACTGCTATCAAATTTTCAAATGTTCTAATATACGCTGATGACGTAAAAATTTTTCATAATTACAACAACTTTGACAACCACAATTCTCTCCAACAGGATCTAGACAGCTTTTTTGTTTGGTGCACGATGAACTTGATGGAGTTAAATTTAAACAAGTGGAAACATATGCACTTTTCCAGAAGATATGATACACACAATCCGTTCTTTTTTGATGGTTATCAGTTGGAAATTGTTGATTCGATCCTTGATTTGGGTATTTTATTAGATGCTAAATTAAACTTTAGTCAACATATTGCTATGATATCAAATAAAGCCCGTGGGGTACTTGCTTTCATCAAACGTTGGGCCAAGGAATTCACTGATATTCACATCACCAAGCAGCTTTATACATCTTTAGTAAGGCCAATTTTAGAATATGGATCCGTTGTTTGGGACCCACAGTATATCGTGCATAGTAATAAAAATATAATAATAATAATTGGACTACCGTCTCTACAAAGCCGAAGAACTATGCTTAATGTTACGTTTTTGTTTAATTTGATTACTGGAGATGTTTGTTCGGAGTTCCTTATGGGAAACTTATACTTCAACATTCCTGTACGTCCAACCAGAAATTTTAAACCAATTTACATTCAATTTGTTCGCCATAATTATGCCAATGATGAGTCCTTTAGAAGAATTTGTTGCGATTTTAACAATCTTTATAGTTTTATTGATTTTTCTTTAAATGTAAACACTATTAAACGCAACATAATATTGTTTTTAAATACTTAACTTAAATGTAATTTTTGGTAATGTTTTAAATTGTAAAAAACTATATGTATGTATACCAGTCGGTAAGGATTTTTTCCATAGACTCAGATAATAATAATAATAATAATAATAATAATAATAATAATAAGTATAGTTATCTAAACAACAACAAAATCTATAGACATTTGAAGCCATAACCCAGTCCGAAGTATTTTAGGCATCAGAATTTCCTTAACATAATAATAATTTTTATTGCAAATATAGACTGCGTGGATGCCATAGCTAAGCTTTACTGTAGAACATAAAAAAGTAAAAAAAGAAAAGTTCTCTATATAAAGCGGCAGTATCTAAAAAGATTGGCTAAAACATACAATAGAAAAACACTTACAACAAGAAAATAAATAAAATAAAAATATTCTTTAGAATTCCCAGTGCTCTTAAATAGTCCACGTTTTTGAAGATAAAGAAAAATACAACAAAAAAAGATAAGTTTGTTATAAACTAAAAAAAAAAAACAAAATAATGAAATCGTAAATTGTAAATAAGTCTTATAAAATCCCTAAACTTGCAAACAAAAATAAGTTCGAATATAATATCGATAACTTTACGGTTTGAAATGAATAACTTTAACAAACTTGTTAATAGTTAAAATATTTAAATTGGGAAATTACGAAAAAAGTTATGGGTATGAAAAACATAAAAACTCCTTAAATTAGCATAATTTTTTATATTAAGTAGACCTCTTGATGGGGATGTGACTTATTCTTATATTGGCGTTAAATATCTCTTATTACGGTTGTTCTTATTGACGACATATTTATGCCATTAAAGAAAATCTACATATTTCAATAACTTTTTCTTCTTGTTATTTTCTTCCCCTAATCCTATTATTTTTTTCCTTTCTTTTGTATAAAGTTGTTTTAGATTGTTTTCTTGTTTATTTTGCTAGGTCAAGAAAATCATACCACAAACAATCTAAACTTTTCATAGGTTTTGGCATAATGAATTTGCTTTATTTTCTATATCACTGAATTATTTTTCCACCATGTCATTCCTCTCAGATTTTATTCTTTTTTTGGCAATTTAGCTTTTCATCTTTTGTTAAATTTATAGATGTGATACTTTGGTTTATTTTTGTATCTTTCTTTCTGTAACAAAATTATGTAAAATGTTTTTCTTTTTTTTTTTCTAATATAAAATTTATATTATCGCCATCAGCAAGTCACTCAAATAGTCCTTCTATATTTTACCGTTGTCCACATTAAACGCATTTCAATGAAAACAAAAACAAATATTTTCTATTTATTATACAACGCACAATGGGGGATTTGGCTTATAATAAATGGAAATATTTTTATTATAATTTTTTTTAATTAGACGCTAGCGAATGTAGTGCCGCATTTTCAGGACCGCGAAATCCCTCATCAGCATTATTCGCATCTATCCACCTTAAATTGTGTACATTGTAAATATCATCCATTTTACCAACTACATTACATCCTGCCAGCGTCTAATTTTTCTTGTTTTCTTTGTAAAACGTCCGCATATATTTGAAAAATAACATTTCTTTTTAAAAATTTAATTGAAAAATTAACCAAAACCAAAAAATAAATTTTAATTGGTTTTTTCATAGTTTTTTTTTTTTAGTTTTATTGCCAGTTCTGATGTTCATATAAGTAACTTCCCGATTAATTCGTATTTTATTTGCACTTATTCAATTCCTTTATATTCCAAAGAAATCTTGAATCAATTTGGCATACATCTGTTGAGGTCTATGAGATCTAAGTTAAAAATTAAGTTTTAGTTGATCATTAAACTCTTATTTAAAAAACAAAATTTTAGTTCTGATGAATCAATTCCTCCTTGTGCAGTGTAATCGGGCCAGTAGTAACATGTTTTATTTGTACACTAGCAATAAATACATACGTATTTACAAACATAAAATATTTGCAAATTTTATAAAAAGACAAGCATGAAAAAAGTATTTGCAAAATATATTAATTGTTCCTAAAGTCAATAAATTTCCATAAACTTCCATGAGAAAAACGCATTATTAGCCAGAGTTGTAAATAAATCATTTATTTTTTAATTAATTCACGAATCATTCTCTTTTCGCAACAAAAATGAATTAATTAAAATTTAAGTCAGTTCAAATGAATTTGGTAAAAATTAATTCCAATATATTTTTAATTCAAAAGAATTTTTCAAACGATTGGAAATAAACTCTAACAGGCAATTAGTAATTCATTAACCACTGATTGACTTAAATTCGAAAGGATTATATAAGTAAATACGTAGTGAGCCTCTCCAAATATTCTTTGAACTTTGATCATTAAATATTTCCAGTTTAGTAGAAAAAATCTATATTTTTCATTAGCCCAAGATCTACTTTTGAATTCGATTGATTGCATTGCATCATTTTTTATTTCATTCTTACCAAACGAATTGGAAATTAATTACCATTCACTTAAACAAATTAATTTGAATTGAAAAGGATTTGCAACTCATTATATAAATCCATTTAAGTTATGAACGAACTGAAATTAATTTCTTCCTAATTCGTTTGAATTGATTTTAATTTCATTAAATTCATTTTTGTTGTAAAAAGAATGAATTAAAAATTTAGTTAAGAATTAAAATAAAAAAAAAAACGAATGATTCATTTACAGCTCTATTACTAACTCACAGAATCTTTATTCGTAAAACATACAAAAAAAAAAATTGATTTTTTTTAATTTCAACATATGACATTAAAAAAATCAATTAGTTTAATGCCTGCGTATATTAGTTCAGTCAAAAAAGAGCAACCACTTATTTATTTAATTAAAAAAAAAAAACCTGTAAAATGCCAAACAAAGATTATATTTCATTTGAAGTTTTCTTAAATTCAAATGAGTTTTTATATTTCACGTTCATTGTTATTTGTCATAAATTTAAAGAATAAAATAATAAATAAAATAATAAATTAAGAATTAAATGAACTTTACATAGAAAACTGTAGAGGGAACATTTCTATGTATAAAATAATTTTTGAAGATTATGTTGTTGGTGTAGTCGGTAATTGATACGGAATAGAATAATTGATATGGAGTTTTTGTCTAAATACCATATCCATATCATTTTGAACAATAAAATAATTCTAATAAAAAAATATATATGTATGGAGGGATAGAGAATTAAAAATTACGAAAAAAAACATCCTGTTAAAAAATTGGCGCTTGCCAATATTTGCCGAATAATGGGCTATTGAAATTTTCATAAAAAAGTTCGATTGTCAATATGATTAAAAGCTTTTGAAGAGATCTTTCAGGAAGTAGTAAAATTTTTCAAAAATGATTTACCCATTAAGAGCTGATAACATTTTTATGTAAAATTATATGGAATATCTAATTTCTTATTTTTTAATTCTCTGTCATTGCAATATTTGATTTTTGATAGGACTTACTTCACTAAACTAGATTTGCATACATAGTGAAGACTATATAGATTCGGTATAGCCAAATATAGCACTCTCACTTGTTTTTGTTTGCACTTAATCACAATTAATAATGAACTTAAGCAATACTAAAAAATAATTCTGTATTAAAAAAGCTTTAATTTAAGATAACACAAAATTTAGCAAATATAATTTAAGCAGATTAACATAATATTTATATTTAAACATCAAGGGAACAGTTAAAGTTAATTTAAAACAAAAAATTTGAGATGACCTCCTCCTTACTTTACTGTTGGTACAAATTTAATTAATAAATTTTTGTATTTTTTTAATTTTCTTAACTTGTAAAACTTTTAACAGAAGATATTGCACAGAGATATTTTAGTCTTTTCTGTGGTTTACATATATAAAGAAGTTAAATATAATGCAATTCAAAAATAATTAAATTTCCCAAATAACCTGCCTTTATGTCGATTCAAATAATTGACACTACTTCTTGTAGACAAAATAAAATTAATTAAAAATAGTTATGTGAATTGTGGTTTTATTAATTTTCATTAAATACGAAAAGGTCTTTGAAATAATACCAAGCAAATGTTTAGTTGGTTAACCATAAAAGATTTACATTATTTTTTGTGATTAAATGACTTCCGTTAAAGCCAATGATAATTTAAAATTGCTTTCGATATTTTTATACGTATTAACTTATTTTATAAAATTGCAAAACTATTATAAACCCAGACATTTTATACCATGGACATTAAAAATAAATACATATCAGGTTTTTTTTCAAACTTAAAAATATTTAATTAAATTAATTTATTGATAATTTTGGCTACTTTAATCAGACATTTATTTTGTTTTTCAATCTAGGTGTATTTATTACATGTTTTTGTTTAAGATATAAATTTTTGGTTTATTTATATTTTTTGTCCTCATTTCTTATTTGGTCAAACAGTTATTTAAACATGATGGCATTTTTAGTTTATCTCAAATGTGGATAAAAATTCCCTAGTAACTTTAAAAAAGCAATTGGAAAATTTTTCATTGAACTATTTCTGCCACTAATAATAATTTTCTCTGAATTACTGTAAAAATAAAATGTGTTTAAATATCAGTGAACCAATAAAAAATGATTATTCCCGAACTTCTTTTCTTAAAGGATTTTTGCTCTTTAAATTTCCAAATATGTTTTTCATAAAACATTTACAATAACTTATTTATTTTTAAAGTAATTATTTTTCTTTTGCTTTAAACAATTAAAAGAAAGGGTGTTGGTACTTATTCCAAAATTATTTATTTTTATCAAAATTAACAAAATTATCAAAATTACGTATATAAAATTATAAAATGCATAAAGTTTTGAGCTTACACAGACATAATAATTGTTCAGAGGCAGTTATTAAGAAATTGCATTACAAAAATTCGGGGACCTATTTGAAAAGGGAATGCAACTGCTTTTTACTTGAAGTAGATGCGTTGATGAAGTAAAAAGTTGTATGAAAAAAAGCAAAATTCTTGGTCGGAGAAAAAGTAGAACATAACGGAGAGTAGCTGTCGGGCTTACTTGGAGTAGAAGTTACTGATTGGTAAATAAGACATTGTGAACTTGGGTCTCGCCGGATTCCCAGAGTATTGTTAAGTAAGCCCGCGCATCGGGGTTTCTTTAAATCCGTGTTCAGCAAAGAAGAGATCATATCTACCTACAAATCAAGCTAGAGCCACATAGCAAGAAAATACAACACATAAAAAGATATTTAAAATGTAGTTGATATATTGGCCTGGTCGTATTAAAATAACCCATGCGTTTGACTACTGAAAACTACGAAAATACTTCTCTGAACATAATCCTGGGGATGATTTGCAAAAACCTTAATTTAATAAAATTTAAAATTCATTAAAAAGCTCTAACTAAAAACACTACATTGTAACTTTGCTTAAAAGAAATGGCATGATTTTTTTTCTAATTCTAAAAAAACTTAAATTAGACCAAGTAAAACAAAACCACATCAAATTTTAAAGTCAAATATGTACAGAAGTTTACTACAGGTTCCTAAGGACTATAAATTATAATTCAAACTTAGGTCTATCAGCTTAAATACATTATCCACTGGTTGCAATACAATTTCATAGAATTCTGTATCTAACACCTGTTTCATCAGGGCTCCCTCTTTTTGAAACCAATTTCTTTTTTTTTTTTTAATATATCCTTTTTTGTTTTCTCTTTTTTTTTTTAATTAAAAAACATTTATTCAGCTCACTTTACTCATAACTAAAAACTAAATAATTATTATTTTATTACTGGTAAATAAAAAGTTTGATACGTAACCATATTAACACATAAAATTATATTTAATTATTGCATAAAACACGATAAAAAAAACTTCATTCAATTGGAAAAAGTAGTCTTTGACCACAAATTTACCATATGGACGCGTGACTTAATGTGTTGTGGTTAATACTGTTGGTTAACCTGTTGTGGCAGAATCAAATGTAGCTGAAAAATATTTATTGTTGTATTAAACAAAAATATATATTTAAATGTAAATAAAATTAGGAATTGGTAGCATTGTTGTTGTTAGCTTTTGGCCTTTAAGTTTCTGGCTTTTAACTGTACAGTGGAAATATAACAGTAAAAAAGTAAAAAACATGAATGCAGGCAACTAAAATTTAAAATTGCTGCTTAAGGTTGCTTAGATTTGCTATACCGTCTTTTTTAAATGCAAGTTTGTTTTTTTTTTGCTTTTGATTCAAGAAACTTTTAAAAAGTACAACTGCAGTGCAAATTAACATCATTAAATGGGGACTAACAACTGGAGACACCCTTTTTAGGCTTTAGTAAAATTAAAAATCTTTTAACCCTTAAACCAACAGGAAAACTTCGTCAAAAATTATAGGACTCTCGCCAACGAGAATCATACAAAATTGCATCATTTTTTGTTTAGTTAAACCAGACGTAATTGTAGCTGTTTGGTGTTTTTTTTTCTTTTTTTTTTTGTTGGATTATTTTGGACCATACTCTCTTGTTGAATTTGTAGCGTAATAACAAAGTTTAATTTTTTTTAATTATTTGCATGTTCATACCAATAACGTATAGCAACAACAAGAGAGTGGGACAAGTCTAAATAAACAATGACCTTCCTAACTAACTCTGCCAATTTTGATCCCCTTATAAAATGTTGTACTGATTTCATAAACTCGTTTCTCACTTTGATACTTTTCGTTTTGAAAATGTTATAAAACTAAAGAAAAAATAAATTTTGTAATTCAATTAAGCATGGTAAATTGAAAGGCTTTTACAATTTTAAAATAAAAATCGAAAATGGAATAAGTTTTTGTTGCACTATTCGCTCCTATAAAAATGCTTCATTTATTTGCATGGGGTTATTTTCAATCACGTGTCTATTCTAATAATCTTGCAACCAGCGTTCTTTTTAAGGGGGATATTTGATTTTATAAACAAAACGGCCATTAAGGTTTTTTATACAATGGGCTATTGAATAAAAAAAAAACTTAAATTTCAATTTCCAAAGCCATAGTTTAATATTTGCATGAGTATAAGGTGACCTACTTCACACAATCGCTTACATTAAACAAATAATTTTTAAAAAGCTTAAAAAAAATCCTACAATTATTATAGTCAAAAGTTCAATATATTCCCATGTAAGTTCAAAAATTAAAAAAAAATGCATGTACATACATACATATCTATAGTTCATTATAAGCGATACATACAAAAAAGAAAAAGACATAAAAATAACAATATTTGATTTTGTTTTCATCATTAAGTTTTGATTTTTTAATTTCACGGCAAATTAAGGCCAATTGTTAACGACTGTTCGATAAACATAAATAAGGGAAATTGAAAATTAAAACTAATAATTGATGAACAAGAGCAAAATCACGCATTTGTTCGACATTGTAAGAGTCATGTGGGACTGTAAATATTGATTACTTATGTGGCCTTGTTATTGTTAGGGGAAAATATTTTTTTATTCATTTTATATGAAGGTTATATAGTATTTGTGAATTTAATTTTCCATGCTCTAATTAATAGCTACAGCCGTAGTAATTATATAAACAGAATGATATAAATCTGCTTGAAATTTAAAGCAGAAATAATTTTTTAAAAATACATAGTATTGCGTTAAACTTGCAATATAAGCGTTAATATATTCACATTTTGATTGTATTGAAAAATATAATTTTAAATATCATTTTCATATAAATTATGTATATAAAAATGATATTTTGTTCAGCATAAGGTCAGTACAAAAAGTCACGCTAATGACAATGCCATAAAATATTAATTTTTTCAGTAAAAACCAATTTTAAAACATATTTCAGCTATCTGTCTTTACCGCCTTAAAAGTCTGGCCACGCGCACCAAATTGCATTAGTAATTGGTACACCCTTTAATTTTCAGACCCGGACTTACTTCAAATTACATTTGATATTAGGGACACCTTTTAATTTGCATTTGTAGCGGTTTTTTAATATCAAACGTCTGCCAATATCGGCTCAACAGTTTAAATTACATCAACTATTGTAATACCTCTTAATTTGTAATTTTAAATGTTTATGCTTCTCATTATATCCGAGAAAGCCTGTCTCATTTTAAAAAATTGAATATAACGGTTCAAAAGATAAGGTCGTATAGGTCAGACTACATCAACTATGGAAACACCCTTTAATTTAAAAATTTAAAATGTATACCTGTTATTATAGTGGAGTAAGCAGCACAAGTTGCTTTTGAATTTTAACCGTTTCGGCTTAAAAGTTTGTCCTCATGCATAAAATTCAATAATCTATTGGCACTCCCTTTAACTTGCAAATTAAAGTTTTATACTTGGTGTTGTAGTGGATTAAGCGAAAAAGGTTTTTCGTAAATTTTAACCGTCTGCCTATACTGGTTTAACGGTTTGGCCATTAAAAACAAATTACAATAACTACTCTAACACTCTTTAATTTTAAAGTTTAAATATTTATACCTTTGTTTACACCAGACAAAGTAGTGTCAGATGTCAAAGGTTTTTTTTATAATGATTTAACCTATAGGGCCATAGGGTCACATTGCATTAATTATGAAAACAGCCTTTAATTTATAATCCTAAATATCGGCTGTCTGTCTGTTCTAAAAGCTGGCCACATACATAAAATTATATGAACTATCCTTTAATTCAAACCTAAATTTCATATAATTGTTGTCATAGCGTAGTAATTAAAGCAGGTTCTTTGTAAATTTCAACAGTATGTCTATAGTGGTTTGGCCATAAACATCAAATTCAATAAACTATTGGGTCACACTTTAATTTACAATCTTGAATATATATATTATTTTAAGAGCGTTTAAGCTTGTATGAGTCCAGCTCGCACTTGCCTGATTTACTACGATAGTACGATTGCTTTAAAAAAAGATTGTAAAATTTTTTTTTTATATTTGTTGGAATGTGTGATAAAAACTTAAAGTCTTCAACCAGGTAAATATTAAGAAATTCTTACGATTTTATAATTTGTTGTTTGTTTGTTGTTGAGTGCATTGTATTATTGCAGACATTTAGTTTCCTAATTTAAATTTAAAAGCGAAAAATCAAAATAATTTTGTAACAAAAATATTACGTGTTTTTTTTAATAAAATCCTCTTTATTTGTGTCTAACAATAGTGAGCAACTTTTATATTTTGTATTTAACGGACCTCTTCTTTTAAATTAGTCGATAAATAGATGATGCTTCCAGGGTAGACTACCTAGGGTAGATTGATATGCATTAGAAGCATTTAGCAATTCAAAATAAGTCACCGTTTGAAAAAATTTTTTCTTGTTGAGTAAAATAGAAAAAAAAAACAATGAACTTTAATTTGTATATTATATTTTTTTAAATATTTTTTTATATTTTTAATTTACCTATAAACTAGTAAACTTATACTACTAAGCCAATATTATTTGTCACTCGGTTGCAATTTCACACAATTTCATTGTGTTAGTAAACATGGCACAAGATTTTGATAAACGAAATAAATTTTCATACACAACTTTAAAATTTTTAACACAGAATTGCAATAGAAGCGAATATTTAGTATAACAAAAAATATTAGTAATCTGGCCGTCATTCATCATAGTAAACATTTATGAAAAAAGCCATTTTATTACTTATCAATATTTAAATAATTTATTTACTGTAAATTGCTTTAATATGTTTAAAAATGTTAAAGAAATATCTTTCAAAAGTTGCCTTTTAACTTACGCAGGATATAATAAAACTTTAAATTTATTTTAAACTTTTTAATATCTAAAGTTTAAAATACATTGACGTTCTTAAATTTCCTTCCTTAGTTGTATTTCTCTGCCTAAATATCAATTTAAACAATATTCCCTAAATAATAAAATATAAACCTTATTCGGCCTATAATAAATATAATTTTATTTTTAATTTTCTTTTTTCTTTTTCTCTTTTCTACAAAATTTTTTTCTATTTTAAAATAGTGCCACCTAGGATACATCACATAAGTACCAGCGGTCATTTGCAAGTCAAAAAAGGCTCTTCAGTACGTATTGAGTGTTCAGCCTCTGGAAATCCAACGCCAAATGTTACATGGAGTCGTAAAAATAATATTTTGCCCAATGGTAAGATATTTTTTTATTGTTAAATATTTTTATTTTACTTCTCACATTAACAAACTACAAGCAGAAATGTTTCGGGAGAAGCATGGTAATTGAAGGACAATATGTAAAACTTAAGGGTCATTTTTTTATGCTTTTAAACTAAATATTTTCTTTATGTTAATTCTCTTTAAGTTTTCTTTTCTTTTATTTTTTTAATTTTCAGGCGAGGAAAAGCTTCATTCGCATATATTATCAATTGAAAATGTGGATCGTCATAAGGGTGGGGTTTATATATGTACAGCTAATAATGGAGTTGGCCAACCCGCCTCCAGCCAAGTCGTTTTACATGTTTTATGTAAGTGTTTAATAATGGTTTTTGCTGCTTTGTTTTCATTATTTTTTTACATAACTTTTAGCACAAAGATTTTACTTTACAAATACATAAATACAATGTATAGATAATTGGCAACCCTAAATAATAATATTGTTATGTTTTTTTCTGGATTTAAGTTTTTATTAGTCTTTTGTTTAGTTTAGTTTTTATAGTTTTCTTTATTGCTGTTGTATTAAAATATATTTTTTATGACTTCTTGTTTCCTTTTTTTATTTTATTTTAGATCCTCCAGAAATCACTGTGGAACGTCCTATTGTATTTTCCGGAGAGGGTCATGAGGCGATGCTAGTGTGCATAGTTCATGGTGAAACACAACCTGAGGTACGTTTATTTTTTCCTTTACTACTTAATGATTTTTATTACAAGTAGTAATAAAAACAAAATTGCACTTTTATTCAAATCAATATTCTTAACTTAACTGTTGGTGAATTGCTAGTAAGCAAATATTAGGTCACAAATCTGAAATAGTAAAATGTTAAAGAGCCAGTAAAATATTACTACGTGTGTCAGGATAAATATTTCAAACATTTTACTGAAAGTTTATCACAATTCACGCAACATTTTAACTAAATGCTGTTACTGCAATAACATAAAAACAAATTTTAACTGCCAGTTTATGGTTAAAAAGGACAGAGTATAGTGCGACATTAAAAATATCGCTTCCATTTGTAAACAGTAGTTTAAAAATATTACGTATAAAAATATTATGACCAGACTACCACTACATAATTCAATCTAATTATGCTGCTCTTCGATACCAAACTAAAATCTTAGTTAAGAACTATTTTCCACTGAACAGTGCTGTGTTTCAATTTACAAAAGCTTTTAAAACATGAAACCATTTATTTTAATTGTAATTGTTCTCAGAATAAATTAAACAAACTGTATTTTATTGAAATAATTTAACAAAGAAATCAAAGAAAATTTTGAAAGAAATATGAAATCAAATATTGTGAAAATGCTTTTAGCTGATGAACTATTTAAGGTATAAGCTAGGGTTTGGGAGGGAATTTCCGGGAACGGGAATGCATTGTTGACAACAAATCCTACATCAATTGAAAGTAAAAGGTTTTTTTTTTTGGTTGTTGGAAATTTTGCAACGAAAACAAGAAACAGAATGTCTAGTGAATTCTAAAACGGACTAACAGTTCTAAAATCATATCTTTCAAAAAATTAATTGATGAACTATTGAAAAAGTATTTTTAGTTCATTCAGTATTTTTAATCTTTGTTATCTCTCGTTGTGTAGAACATATGTAAATATGTATGTTTTGTCATCTGAATTGTTTTAAAATTTTTAAAACTGTAAATCATACTATTATTTAGCAATTATATTTATTGTTTGTTTATGTTTTAATAAAACTATGATTTTTTTAATATTATTTCTTTAAATAAACTTGTTTTCTTCAAGGATTGCTTTTTTCCCGGGAATACTAAGAAATCCGAGGAGATAAAAAATTCCGGGAAATCCCAACCCCTAGTATGACCCAATCTTTCTTATGACTCGTAATAAAGTATTTATTAAAAAAAAATTACTGTTTCAATAAAAGTGTTATTAATACTTGATTTCTCCAAAAAGCCTACTTTCTAACTACAAGCAATTTCTTAATGCTCTGATAAAATATAGGCCATAAAGGCACAAAAGATATTTGTAGGGATAGTATATCCAAATGGGCATTCCGCTATTGCTTACGAATATTGATAAATAAAAATTGTAATCAGTCAAAAGATAAAATACAAATCCTAAAAAAGTAAAAAAGCAAAGCAATACTGAAACCGCTGAAATTATATTTTACCTTTAGCTTTTCTATTAGTTCTTAGAAAATAGACATTTTAAGGGATTAATTATTTAAATATTCCAAAATAATATTCTATTTAAAATAATGTCTCATGTTAATATTCTAATAATGCTTAAATTTTGGGATAATATATCGTATGGTCATAAGTTAACAACTATTAACTCGCAAAAAACGGAATCGGTTTGTTATTTATTTAAATGTTTTTTATTAAAAAATAATTTCAATAGCTTTATTTTCTTTACAATATCCCACAATAGGTATCTCCTACTAATTTTGTTTATTTTTTTATTTATTTCTAACATGGTTTAGCAACAAAGTAATAACCATGAAGAAAACATGTACCAGGTCGTGGTAGTAGCGAATACATTCATTTTCGCCGTTGCAGGAAATGTCAAATTCCATATATAAAAAATAATCGAATTTTTTATTATGAAGTTTTTCATTTTGTCTTCTGAAAAACACAAAAACCTGTTAAAAACTCTAAACCTGTGACCGATAATATTATAACTTCTTAAAATATGAAGTAAATAAGTAAATCGAATGGCCAGCATTTAAGAATTCTTTAAGATTTTTTTTACTAAAAAACATATTTTATTTAAATAAATACAGTACTGACTTTTTAAAAATAACTTAAACATATTTATTTTTCTCTTTTTCTTTTCCCTTAATAAAGGCTAATGTAAAGAATTAATTATTTAAATTGTAAATAATTTAGGGTATTAAAAAAATTGGTCAAATTTTAAATTACCGTCAATCTTTTCTACATAATTTTATACTCATTTGCATAAATATTTTAATGTTTTATGGGTTTGATATGCATTTGCCTATTAAATTAATACTTGAAAGCACATATCTTTTAGATGTTAAAAAAAAATTATCAGTATGAGATTTTGCATATTCATTTTGCTAATTAAAACAAGTATTTTAAACTTAGTATGTTGTTTTATTTGAAATAATAAAATGCATAAATTAAATATACAATAAATGTATAAGGGTAAGCCAATATTAATTACGAATGCTTTCCATACTCTTATTTATCAAATTAGTTGCTTAAAGAAATGATAGTTACAACATAAACAACCTTAACGATGTTCGACATATGCAAAGAATGTTGAGGATGGATGCAGCGATGCACAAAATACTGCATTACATTTTGTTGGTCTCTAACTGCTTCTTTTTTCTTAAAAAATTAAAAAAAAATTTGTATGTTAATAATTTTTGCTCATTAAAAACTTTTGAAATTAAAATACATGAACTTAAACCCACTAAAAATTATTAATTTTTTGTAAGTCACAAATTTATTTTTTATTTTAGAATTTGGTAAACAATTTAATCAGTGGTCAAGTAGACAGTGTGAGTATTCCTTTTTTGTTTCTCTTAATATCCTTAAAAGAAGAAAAGCTTATATAAATGTAAATTAGCGTTTTCTTATTGAGAGCCAAATATCTATTTCAGGGCAATTTATATTATTTTCTTCCAGTTTGTGCCTCGTCTTTCTCATGGTACCGTCATTAATATCAAATAATGTTTATTGCAACTTCCATGACACTTAACCTTACAAATGACAGTATGTAACGTATTATATATGACATCTTGGCTTTTATATTAAATAGGATCTTATATTTGATTATAATTTTTTTATGATAACATCAACATTTTTTAGCGAATATGTCTGATGCCACAAACTGTTTTTTGCTAAATAAGGTTTCACACTATAACACTAAGTATTAAGAGTTGTCAAATACCTAAGTGGAATCAAAAAGTTTGATGTTGAGAAAGCAAACATAATATATATGTCAAATAATACGGAAAGAAACTTGACATCCAATAATATAAATAATTTTAAGATTTTTTTGTTTTGCTGCTCATAACCCATCCAATCATTAAAAGAGCTCTCCAAAAAAATACCTTTAAAAGAACTCAACTAGGGAGCTTTTTCTAAGTATGACTCCTATATTTCACTCAAATATTTTGTATCTTCAAACCTATATATTTAAGAGCTCTTTTAGAGACAAAAAAAAAATTATCAAAAAGAAGTCTTTTCTGAAATGAAATAAATTTTTTTTGCTAAACCAGAAAAAACCCTTATTTATGAAAGTTTTCAGATGGCAACTACTGATTGTTTTGTGTACTCTTTATAAGTATTAAAGCTCCGGGAAAAAAGTTAGTAAAGTTTCTCTTTTGACTTTAATGTTTTGAAGGGAATTTTCATTCTACCTTAAATGTGATAGTGTAGAATCAAAATGTAATATTACTTTGGATTGTTGAAAATCACAAGAAGTCTCATTAGATTTCTTTTTTACAAAATCTAATACAAGTCTTAAGACTTTTATAATAGTGTAAATGGGCCTTAAACATGTGCTTTTAAAAACTTGTAAAGTTTTTAATTTTAAATATTTGCCTTTAACCACTGCATTTATATAATCAAATACACCATGTGTGGTAAGACTCCAACCAACAAAGCCTTTTTTAACGAACTACGCCGCGAACTTCATACACTATTTTCATGTTGATATGTTCTTCGCCATAATAACAACACGATTTTTTGTTATATTGCGCCTTAGTCTTTTCATTGACCGTTCACATACAGCCATCCATTCACATCGATCTTCAATAACTCAAGTGCTTGAGCACTCATCTACTATGACTACATAACAATTATTTTTCTTTTCATATCGAGACCGCAGGCTTAAACTGATATTTCCGTTTGTTACACAATTTAACATGTCTTAACAGAAATCAATTTCATCTTTTTTGTTGATAGAATTATGCAAAATTTTATAGCAACGTTATAATTTAATTCTACATATCATTTTACTTATTGTCAATAAGGAAGTCCCTAATAATTTACTTTTGAAATTATTTTATATTCTAATGATCAAATGATACAAATATTATGACATTCATATGACAGATAGTACCAAATAAATATCTAAATGTCATTACGTTCACGCTTTTAGAAAGGGAGAAGCAGCTATTAGTGGTTTAGTAATTTTATTAAATAATGGAAATAAAATTTTAATTTAATTTTGTATTTTGATATTTCAAATGGATTTTGTTAAATTCTATTTTGATTACGAAAATATAAATTTAGTTTAAAATAAATTAAATGAGATTGTTTACAGTTATGACATTATTAAGAGTGATTCTAGAAAAACATTCTTCTTATTGTAGCACATTTTAGAATATTTATATTAGCTAATACATTTTTGGTTTCTTCTTCAAAACATTCTTAAAGCATTTAGAAAAAATTGTTTAAAAAACTTTCAATCTAAATGTAGCATTTCCTGCCAATTATCTTCTTGTGAAATTAAAAACTGAGATTTGGATACTTGTTTCCAAATACCCATAAAAAGCCTATACAAAATTGATGTGGCTGCTAGTTCATTTTCTAATTGCCATAGTTACAAAAGCACACATGATGTAGGGAAAAATACATGCTTTTAAGGTAGAAAGTAAAGTATAATTCTATGCGAAAGTGTTACAATAAAAATCATTGTTTGAATGCAGTAATATGGAGTCAGAATCAAATTTTATGCAACTAATTTCTTATACCGTGCTCTACAATCCTTGAAACCGCACCATAATATTTAGTTTAAATGTGTGTTTTACAATAATGTCTGTAAAACTGAATCTAAAATATACTGTTGTTCAGTAAGACAAAGCCTTGACTTCGACAAGCTGAGTTATTTTCTACCATTAACGAAATTTGTAAATTCCTTTGATTTTTCAAAACTCCTTGAGTTCTAATCTCACCAGAGCCTTGAACACAAAGAAAATCAAAGCCTTCCGCAAAAAAGCATTAATACAGTTCGCTAAAGGTTATTTGACTCACTTTTTTTTACCAAAGGTCTTTTTCGCCTTGTTTACAACAGAATTGTAAAGTTTTAAAGGTTCTGAACTAATTAAAAATCAAGCTATCATAAATGCAAATTATGGAAGAGTTTTAAAACTTTAAAAGCGAAAATTAAATCAGAACATAAAGAAAACTTATATTTGAAAAGTAAAAACACAAGAATTTGACAAAAAATCAGCCAATTGAAAGCAAAAATAAAACACGGTTGAGGTAACCATAATCTGATAGCAAGATTTGTATTACCATGGTTGGAAGAGAAACACAGTGTCGTTACATTTAATAATAATAATAATAATAATAATAATAATAATAATAATAATAGTAATAATAATAATAATAATAATAATAATAATAATAATAATAATAATAATCGATCAAACATAGTTTCAAAGAGGTAAGGTCCGTCAATGTCTTTCGAGGCAGCTGGTAATTGAGAACAATAGGAAAACTTTAATGAAAAAAACGAATACATAGAGGGATTGAGAATTAAAAAATAATAAGCACATTGAGTGAAAAAATTGGCACTCGCTCATATTTTCTGAGTTATGGCCCTCTGAACTTTTCATAGAAAGGTACGATTGTGCACAATATTTTTTAAGATATCAATTTGTGTATTATTTAAAAATAATTTTGAACAGATCTTTCAGAAAATGCTACAATTTCTAAAAAAATTGCTTAACACATTAAGAGCCGGTAACATTTTTATGTAAAATTATATAAAATACAACATTTTTATTTTTTATTTTTAAAACTCTGTCTCCCCAATATTGGCTTTTTTGATTGTTCTTAAATAAAATTAATTTACATACATCGCGAAGAGTATACAAGGTTCATTATCTCCAACAGTAAATAACAATTAAAATTTTGACCATTTTCACCTAAAATTATAGCTTACAAAACAATCATTGAAAAGCATTATTTCAGGTCTAAAACAAACATTTTTACAAGCAATAAATATATGTTTATTTTTAAGCTTACTTTGATTAGTACATTGTAATCAAATATATTATATTATTTTTAATCAGTTTTAAATTTCAGTTGTGGTTCGATTTTTTTTTAAACATGATAATCATACAATGATTGTAAGTTAATTATAAAATGTTTATCGAGAGTGAAATATTTTTGAAAACATCGACAATTTGTTCGCCGCAACTAGACATTGTTTGAAAGTATGGTTATTGTACCATATTTCAATTAAATTTTTTCTCTGTTAAAGTCAGGTGCACACATGAAGGTCAACTTACAAACAAATTATGTTTTAGCTTTTAATTTTTGGTGTCGTATTTTTATTTTTTTGTTGTTTGATATCAAAAGTGTCTATCTACTACTGCTTGAAAGTTGAAGTCATATGCATATAAATCACATTTACCTTAAGACTCTGATATATGTTCCTTCAACCAAAGACAAAAACGGCGCTAAAACGACATTTCATTTTTAACTTAATTTTTTAGCTGTGGTTCTGCATAATGGCCACAATTATACAACCCCTGTGAAAAATTTAGTGGCTATCTAGAACGGTTCCAGAGATAGAGGTCTCTAAAAGACGGAGATAACGAAAAACATTGCAGCGAAAACAAAAGATAAATTTTTTACTTTTTTTAAATATTTATAGAAGGAGTTGTAGCAACTAGTTCTTCAGTTTATTATTTCGTGATTCATATTATAAAATATACATATGTGTACTGTGATATGATAAAATTGTCTTTTGTCAATACTTGGTTATGCCTACAACAGACTGGTCTTAATTATAGCAGAAACAAAATTTAAATTTAACTTAAAACTTCATTAGATAAATCACTTTTACAAAATATTTTTTTCTTTATAAAATTTTTTAAATTTTTGTAAAAATAGTACTACAATGTTATGTGAATAACCTTCGTCAAATGAAAGATATACAAAGTTTGACTGTGCAACGCATGCTAATGAGTACTCTCTCTCTCTTTCTCTAGCATTTTATTACCCCAAATTATATTTGGTTTTAATTTTTCTAATTCATAACATAATAACTTAATTATTTCATATTATAAATTGAGTTATGCAGCGTACACTTGTCAAGTACACTATATATAACAAATCTAATTTGAAAACTAAAATATGTGAATTTTTTCTTATACTAAGAAAACTATTTGAACGTGTTGATTTAAACTTAAAACTGCTGAAATGTCAACCTTTATTCGGATTCAGTCAAGCTTCTTGCCACCAAAAAAAAAACAAAACTTACAAATTAAAAACAGCAATGTTAACATTACACAAAAAATAAACATGAAATTTTTTCCTGTCTCTACACTCTACACACTATCATATCTCTATCCTGTTTTCTTTTTACAGCTGGTGTTGCAACGGCGTTGTTAAAACAAACAGAACTTGTTATAAACACGTGTATAAGAACAACAACAAAAAATATATTATGTCACTTGTTACTTTTAAAATATTTTCTTTCGTTTTTGTGCTTTTGTGCAAAACATTTTCAACACTAATTAAAAGGGGATTAAACATGTCACTGCGCGCAGCATGGCAATAACAGAGAAATGGGATGAAAAGAAAAAAGGATTCAAATCAAAAGAACTTAAGCTTCTTATTATTGCAAAAATATTTTTTAATTTATTTTTCGCAAACTCCAAAAGTGTTTCGTTCATTTTAATGTTAATGTGGGTTATTTAAAGTAGTTTTCTAAAGAAAAAGAAAAATAAAACATTTCTAAAGGTTCTGGCTGTAAATGTTAAATGTTTAATTACAAGCATTTTGTGCACACGTACATGTGTACATATAATGAAATATATAGAAGGGGAAAGGAAAATTAAATTTTCTTATTATAAAGGGTATATTTTAGGATGAAGCTTAAGCGTAATATTACAAACAGTTTAAATTTTAAATAAGAGATCTTTCAGTTTATACCTATATTTGTTTTTTTATTTTTAGAGAACGTGTAATACTTAAGTTATAAATTTTTTGTGTATAAAATAAAAATTTGTTTTTTTTTACAAATGTTCTCTATGATTCAACTGAACGCATATTTTCTGTCTTCATTCAAAAAAAGCGTAATATTATACAAAAATAATTTTTTAAGGTTTTTGTTATATAAAAATTTTAATTTTTTAATATTATTTTTGGAAACAATTTGGTGTTACGACATTTTAATTTGGCTTAAGTTCATGTATAGTTAAAAGTATCTTAACTAAAAAAAATTAACCGCTAAACAAATGTGATTTCTATATCAATATATCGGTCAAATAATTTCGTTTTCACTCAAAAATTTGGTTAGATAAAGTCTTCACACAAGATTTTTAATTATTTGTTTTACATATTATTTTAGCATCAAGTTGCGTTTTATAAAATCAATCTGATAGGTGCGATTTGGACACACGAGGCACCTCTTTATTTTTGTGTGCCTCTTACCTTGCTTTTTAAAAGATAAGACAACTCGTAACTATTGGAGAACTACTCATGAACCGGTCTTCCTGATTTGCGATAGCGAAATCATCAAAACTATGCCTGATCGAAGGGCCTATTTAGATTTTCTCTTGCTCATCTAGCGCCTTGGCGAAGTTGATTGAGCATACTCTAATATTTTAAAGACTTGATTGGTAGAAATTTTTTATAAAAATAAAAGCTAAACAATGTTTTAGAGCGCACATCATTAATATGGTTTTAAGTACCCTATCTAAAATATATTTAAATGGATAAACGAATTTATAGTTTGAAAACCCTGCAATATTTTTAAATATTTTTACTCTTGACAACAACAAAAATACCTAAAGAGATATAGTGAGATTATTAAATATATATTTATACATGTGTGAGCTTGTGTTTATACATAACATCGTTTAAAACAATTAAAAGATAAAATAAATATTTCACAATATATAAAGTATACAAAGAAACATCAAAATGCAAATATACAAAATTGCATGCGGAAATTCATTTTTTCCGGAAACCTCCTTCACTCGTGAATTAAATACCAGAGTAGAACACAAAAAAGTACGCATATCGTTCTAAATGCAAGACAAATTAATGAAGGTAAAAATTAATGTATTCATAATTATTTTAATTTTCTTGAATAAGTAAAGACAAGTTTTCGCGAAGGATATTTTTTTTAATAATTTAAAACAATTTTCAACATTAATTTTATCTTTTAACTTCAAATATAATTTTAATACGACTAAAGGTACGGTCACACTTGACAAACATTTGCCCGAAATCGTCAAATATTTGCTTGCCGTAGTCTGACCACAAAATATTTATTAGGAGCAAACAACACCACAGCTGATTTCGGGCAAATAAAATTATTTTTCAGCAAACAAAAATGCTTCTAATGTGAACATAGTGTGACCGCACGACAGCAAATATTTGACTCATTTTTAGGCAAACAAATATTTGTTCTTACAAAATATTTGTAAGAAAAAACACAAGCAAACAACAGCTGTACCATCAATGTTGCTAAGTATTTAAACTAAATAATTAAGTTTCGGGAAAAATCGCGCAAAATTACAAATAATAGTAATAACGAAATGCAATTTTTAAAAGAAAAGGTAAATGAAAACTTAAAGGAAACGTATATTTTTCTAGTTATATATAACTAAAGTTTTTACATAAAATTTGGTTTATTTTGACATTTTCGCTTTAGAATAGAAAACGGTTTCAAAAAATTTTTTTTTTTAAAAAATAGTTTTTTAAAAACTGGAGGACTTTACGTCCCAATTTAAATTTCGCCATATTCATAAAAAAATTAAAATAACTTTGAAAAATATTTTGTAACAAATTATCTTTTATGAAATTTTTGATAAATATTGGTCCCTGCATATTACTTTAACATTTAAAAAAAGTTTATTTTACAACAAAAATTTCCTGGTCGAAAATAGATAATTTATTTTCGAAACATATATTATGCTTGCTATAATATCCTCTATTATATAATATATAAAATTTTGGGGATATATTACTCGAAAAAAAGAGTTCCAAAAGTAACTCTTGTTTTTATTTTGGAATGTTATGTTAGACTAGACTTTAACAAAATTTTCCTTACTTCTACCTATGACAAGTAATCCTGTTAGAAGCTATAAGTTCGGAAATTATAGAGATTTGTAGTTATAAACTATTAACCCAATTATAAACAGAAACTACGTTCCCTTTTTATTGCCTGCGGAAAGTGAAAAAATTTCGGGGAAAAAAGTAGGTATTATGAAAGAGAAATTATATGTATAAAAGCAAAATAGCTCCCTTCAAATGTTTTGTTCCCAGGAAATTTATAATTGGAGGAATTTTATCTCGAGAATATGTTTTCCCGTGAGAAAGAAATTCCGTGAGAACATTCATGATTGGGCTGTGTGTGTTGTTATACTTCTGAACACAAAGCTCTGATTATAGATAAATGTATTTATGTTGTTTTAAAATTATTATTAATGAGATTAAATAAGACCAGCCAAGTGCTTTGACTTTAATGAACAATATCGATTAGTTTACATTGCATAACCTAGAATTTAACACGCTTAAATTTAACTAAACTAAATTATAGATTTCAATAATTCAACTTTAAATTAAATTTACAAATCATTTAAACTGCATAAAGAGCCGAAAAAAGTCGGCTGTATGCAGAATAAAAACAAGCATCACCCGAAGCGTGAGAACAAAGCTAAGAATCCGTAGCCTAATCCACAACACTCTTAACAGTGCTTAATAACTTTAGTGATAATCCATTTTAAACACCTAAATTACTCTTCCAAAAATTTCGATTTGCAATAAAAAGAGATGTGTTCCATAAGTCTTAGGACTTGTTTTACATCTGAATGTGAACTGAATTTTTCATTAATACATACAAATGCGTTTAATTGTAAGTAATTACGCAACAGTTTTTAAAAACCCCGGTGAGATTCAAGTGTTTTTCTTCTATCTTCCGAAATTGGAAATTTTCCCAATTAAAAAGATGTATATATACTGCCATATTCATAAAAAAACATTGCAAATTTGTCATAAAATACATTTTAAAACTATTTAAGTATTTAATGAACACGGCAGTTACAGTTTGATTCTTCGTCAAATTGTCTTTTTATTTAAGCGACTTAAAAAATATTATTTGTCTACACTTATATAAAATAAACAAATCAACAGCTGTAGATTGAAAATTATATTAAATGAATTAAAAATTTGTAGAAATTTTAATTAAAAAATGTAATGAATGCATAATACAAATTTTTATTTAGAAGTGGAATCTAATTCCTATTTAGGTTTTTCCTTTTATTGTTCTCTTCCCTGAGAACAACTATTAGTGCTTCTTTATAGCATAAAAGATGAAAAATTTCACATTTTTGCATGGCTTTGTTTACTTGTGACTTTCATACGTGGGAGTTATTCATTATAAATTTTCTTCTAATATTGCCATTATGTACAATAATTATTTTGATTGTAATCTGTATACTTTATACATGTGTGTATATAAATATAATGCCAGCCTCCATTACTTGAATAGTTTTTATAGTTCATCAGCGGCGGATATTTTCTTTTTATATCAAAATCTGGAAATTTACTTTTCGTGTATAGTATAAGAAAAAAATTAAAGCTTAATTTGGTACTTTAAAAAGGAAGCGCATAAAGTTTGCCTAGATAGGATAGATTTTCCTTCATTTGTTTATTTTTGTTTCGATCTCAAATGGTTATTGTTTGTTTGTTTTCAAGTTATATTGTACTGCACATAAAAACTTAATAGGAGTAATCATTTCTTACCATTTGTTATTAGTTTTTTTACAATTCAATAATATTTTTAATATTTTCTTTGCAATTATTTCGTAATAATGCTGCAAAAATGAAATGCCAATGAAGACATCCCATCTGTAATAGTTTCAAGGCAAATAAATTTATATTTTTTTACAGTTTGATCAAATATATTTTTTAGGCAAATATATATTTAAGTGTGACCGCACATCAAACATGTTTGCCCATATTTTATTTGTCATTACTTTTTAACTGTTTGAACAAACAAAAATAGGCAAATAAATGTGCGTAGTGTGACCACAAAACAAATTTTGTATTGTTTTCAAAAAATTTAGGGCAAACAAGAAATAACAAATTTGAGGCAAATGTTTACCAAATGTGACCGTACCTTAAGCGTATTAAGTTAGACAGTGGCCAGGGAAATTTTTAGATTTATGTGTAAATGCTTTCCATTAAAATCGTAAATCTTTTCTTAAAAAAAAAAAACAACCAACAATTAATAAATTTTTTTACACGTTAACATTTAGAAGTTTTGCTTTCTGTGAAAACTCCTAAGTAATTCGTTGATGAACAAAATCTTAGAAACATGTTTTTTCCACTTCTGGCATTCATACTAAATAATTGTTTTCCTATTCTGACAGTCAATGAAAACGGTAAAAAATATCGCACGGATTATTGTTTATGATTGAGCAGAGCATAGTTCTAGACCGTCTTTTGGAACAAAGTACTTCTAACTGTTTCTCGCTTATACCACAAGAATTAAAGGATTTACAATAAATGTGTAAATTTTATGTTAGTCAAATGAGAATTCAATAGCATAATGGCTAAGAATTTTAACTTTTGTGGTAATTAGGGCCTCTCGATGGCCTTGAAGTGTAAATAAAAATATTTTTCGAATAGCAAACTACGATGTAGTCTTTAGAATACTGGTGGGTGTAACATCCTATGAATGTGTCTTTAATTTTTCCCATTGTATCAAAAAACCTCAAAATCAATAGTAATAAAAATAAGTTATTTTATTTTAGCATAATTACGACTTTAATAATTAATACTTCTATTTAAACTACAGTTCATATTTCCTTGTTAGATTTGGAAAATTCTAACATAAAATAATATGGAAGAAGCATCAAAAATTAAATATCATTATCAAAATATGCATCAATAAATATTTTTGCATGATTATTAACAACTATAAAATTGTGGAAACCATTTTCGTATGTGTGAGTATCTATATATATGTGTTATCATTATATTAATGTATACAAACTTTATGAATAGGTGAATGATTGAATGACTAAATATAATGAATATGCAAATAAAATTTTGTCATTCTTGAATATATTAATTACAATATGAAGTTAACTTTAGAAATTTAGATGAATATAATTATGAAAGGAATTAGGAATTTTAGCAGAAACATCAAAATGTGAATGCATACTTAGTTAGGGAACAATTTTCTTGTCACATCATAAGCTTTATAAAGGGTGTTTTTATATACGTATAGAATTTGCAAATGGAATAAAAGAAAGATGAATTATTTTAATTGATATGCATTTTAATGCATTCAAAAATAAATCTTCTGGTAAAATTATTTAAATATGACTTCTGGCACGACTTTCCTACAGCTAGCTCGCACGTAATCAAGTCTTGAGGTCCAATTCTCGATGACTTTTTCCAACATTTGTGTCCGTATATTGGCAATATCGCGGCAAGTAAAATCCGTTTTATAATTTCCG
The DNA here is from genome assembly GCA_937654795.1 of Cistogaster globosa. Taxonomy (NCBI): domain Eukaryota; kingdom Metazoa; phylum Arthropoda; class Insecta; order Diptera; family Tachinidae; genus Cistogaster; species Cistogaster globosa. The sequence goes on along the minus strand of OW569403.1, from coordinate 42,272,886 downwards.
TCCAGCTGCGTTAAATTGCGTGACGTTGGAGGTCAATTCACGAGTGAAACGTGAAACTGATCAGTTATTTAAACTTTTTTTTCAAGAAATTAATTTTAGCACGAGCTGATTGATATATTGTGCCGTCTTTTTGAAACCACAGCTCCTGAATTTCATGGTTGTTCAATTGGTGAACAAAAAGGTCAGTGATCATGGATTTCATTTCATTTACAGTTGACTATATCATTCTAACCAGCATCGTTTTTCAAAAGTATGAATCAATTATTCCAAAACCCATAAAGCTCACGAAACACTGTCTGTTTTTTTTAAAATACACTTTAGGATTATTATAACTTCAATTGCGGCAGTTTTTTGTCTTGACGTATCTATTCAAAGAAAAGTAAGCTTCATCCCTTAAGTAAACTCCCTTATGAAAATAAGGATCAAGAACCATGATTTTCAAACTAAATTTGAACAGTTTTGAAGTATTATGTAGGCTTCAGTCTATTCATAAAAAATTCACTGATCATGGGTCCTATGTCATTCATGGTTGACTATAACATTCTGACCTGCATCGTTTTTCAAAAGTATGAATAAATGATTTCAACAGCCATAAAGCACACAAAACACAGTCGGGTTTTTTTTTTGTGAATCCCATATACGCTTGAGGATAATCATCACTCCAATTGCAGCAGTTTTGTTTATTGATGTATTTATGCAACTAAAAACAAGCTTCTTCGTTAAATTAAGCTCGCTATGAAAACCAGGATTAATAGCCATTATTTTTTAAATTAATTTAAATAATTTGGAAACGTTGCTCAGACTTCAGTCTATTCACGTTAAAACGTCAAATCAAATTAAATATGAATCAATTGACAATTGACAAAAGGACGTCAATTAAAAAAAACATTATAAATTTAATTTTGTACGTCTCTAAAAAACACCCTTTAACAAATTACATACTGTTGTTTATCGATGTGTAAATTCGTACATTAATTTCAACTTGAATTCTTAAATGTGTAAGTTTTTGCCTGGGTACATGTTTATGTAGACAACAAACACAAACGCACAATAAATATTTATATTTAATAACAAATTAATTAATTGATATTTTCATATCAATGCAATTTATATTTTCAAATAAATTAGAAATCAACGTTGCGATACTACGAAAATCAAACTTGTTGAAATATATTTCAAATGATATAAATCTTTTGTTAAAAAAAAAAACCAATTATGTAATAGTTAAGTATGTGTGAATATATAAGTATGTATAAGTGCCTATAGATTGATTTTTGTGTTATGATTTTTTACAGATTTGACATAAGATGTAAAATGGAATTTCAATTAATTACATAAAACTCATTAAATAATTTCGATTGAAAAGGTTTTTAACAATTTTAATTTAATTCAAAATAAAATTATCAACCCTTGAATAGCTCGTGATACATCGGCGTATGTGTTTTTTAAAATAAAAAAAAAATGCATTGAAACAGCTTTTAAAATAATTTTATTGATAAAATAAAAGTTAATACTTTAATAGGGTTTTACACGTTTATAAATAAATTTTAGAAAAGTAACTTAGAAGAGTACTTGTTCAGGCATTCAACAAAGCTGAAAATTTGTGCAAAATATTTACAGGGGCTGAGATATAAGAAATAAATATTAAATAACACTTTTTCTTTTAAAGATTTATTAAAACTATAAAATTCTTAAATAATCTTTCTTGCAAACATACCCTCTTTGAGCAAATTTTAAAAGTCCTTCCTCATAGAATTCAGGAAAATGGCACTCTTTACATTTCCGTCCCTTTTTTTGATTGCTGGAAGGGAAAAATTGTGAAATTATGCATAAAATATGAGGAAAAATATGTCTTAAATTTCTGACCTTTTCGCCTTTAAACTGCAAGAGAGTTTTCACGAAAATTAGAGATATAAATGAGTCGATTATTTTGAAAGTGGCATAAGGCTCTTCTTTCCAAAACAAAATAATAATAACAATAACAATAAAAAGTTAAGAGCTGCTGCGGTTTTATGTTGACTGAAGTTTTTATTAAGGAAAAACTAAGCATCCTGAAATCATAAATGCAATCATGTCTTTTCGAGATTTAGCCTTAATACTTGAAACACGATCATTAAAATGTGTATATTATCTTAAGCAAAGTGACTTCTGCCAACTTTTAATAATCACAGAAATTATAATCAAACTTATTGAAATAAAATCTTACTGAAGGCATTTTAGTGACAAAAATTGGGCTTAAATTCCTTAAAAAGAAAGATATGATACCAAACCATATTGGTTTGAAAACGATTTTGGACATAATTTATTTATCTCATAAACCACTCAAGATATCTCATGAAATTTCTCATTTTTATGTAAAAATTAATATGTAATCTTGTTAGTTAGTAGTGTTTATCAATTTCGCTACAAAATATGTTTGTACAAAATTTAAATTTCCACGTATAAAATAAGAAAAAAATCATGAGAGGGCGAGATTACGGAAGCTTCTTTAGCTTAAATATATATGCTCTATATACGTGTAAGTAGTATCAGTGAAAAGCTTTCGACCCCTAGATTCAAAATATTGAATACTCCATACTTTAAATAATATTTACGTCAAATACTGAAAAAACTACGTTAAGGTGGTCCTTTGAGAAATAAAACATAGAACTAAGATCAACATCAAAACGCATCTATGTGTTCTTACACAATATTGAACTTATACAGATTAAAAAAATAAATTTTTTTATTTGATTTTTATCTCTATTTTAAAAAACGTCCCAAAAATTTTTTTTTATACAAAAGTAGCTATCTTGCCTCTATTAATCAGATCATTTTTGCAGTATGTGGCCAACTATTGGGATCTTAGGAATCCATTTATATTTTTTAAACGGTGCTTTGCGCTCTTATAAGTTTTACAATAACATGCAAGTTTTTCTTTCTTAAGATTGGCTATATTTGGTTAGGATTGGAAGGAGACCAGCTGTATATTTTGACATAGTTTTCTTTTATACGCGTTTGCTACAGGTTGTCTTTAAAATTGCTTAAAAATGTTTTTTGAGAAAAATAGATTATTTATTCATTTAAGGTCTTTTAAATATTTAACGAAAAACGCTATTATCACAAAACTCAAAACGTGTTTATTCTAAATTTTATTAGGAATATAGTAAATGTCTTAATATAGCATTATGATCTTTAAATTAATTTAAACAAGCAAAAAATACTGTGTTAAGGTCGACCATATTAAAGGAGATAACCCACACCAGAAGGAACATTTTCCTTGATATTTTTAAGGACTAATTTTAAAATTTTAGCATATGAGTCAAAAATAAACTTTTTGTAACATTTATAAAAAATAACATGCCCCAGGTACCCAATTTTGGGAGCATGACCAAAAGCACTTTTTTACCCTAAAAAACCGAGTATTTATAGATCTTCTCAAGAGCATCTCAGCCTTGTCTCTGTAAAATTTCTTTAGGATGCCATCAGTTTATGGGATACCAAATTATATCCAAAATAAATTGGTTTTAAGCCACTGTGCATTTAATATTAAGAAAGAGTAAAAAGATTCCCTAAAAAAGTATGTATAAAGAAGATGACAACTTCAGCAATTAAAATATCCATTTCATCAATGAGAATTGTTTTAGTATGCACTTTTTCATTTTAGATGTTGTTTCTCGAGTGATACATATATAAATATGAGTTAGCTTGTAATACTTTTAAACTGTTCAGGATTGCCATTCTAATAATACATCCAATATCCAGTTTCTAAAATAAAAGTTAATCAATACATTTTATTTTGAACTTGATACCTTAACTAAACATATTATTCCTTAACTATTATGTATAAACAAAATTTTATAATCTGGTTTTTTGTCTTCAAATGAGTTGTTTGACATTATAATTTTGCCTGGGTCATAAGATATTTTTTGCTCAAACAAAATGAGCTACTTATAATTAACTTGTAATGTTGTTATTTATAACTTCTGCTTCTTGCATTGATAAGCTTTTACAAAAATGGGTTAATTATAAATTTATGCAAAAACATGTGTTGTGTACTCACCAATATAAGCCTCTGTTACATTAATATGAGATCACCTCATTGATTAATGTTTTAAATTCCATGTGTATCAGTTTACCTTTGTTTTTAAAAAATTATTTTATTGGTGAAACAAATTTTAAATAAAATAAGCTTGCTTTTTTATAAATTAAATTAAGAGATTAAAAAGATATTAAAGAAATTCGTGATAAATTTAATTTTTTTAATTTTCGAATTCAATTAAACAACGAAAGAAGTGAAGCAAAATTTTCAATTGACACCTAATGATTACTATTAGTTAAAATTATTTCAATTAAAGTTGAAAGGTTCAATAGAAATAGAAATAGAATTTTATAATAAAAATGAATTAGAAATCAAAAAACTTTTATAACAAATAACATTTTATACTCCGTCATTACAGCAGCAAATTTTACTAATGTTTCAAAGAAAAATTATAAATTAAGTTTTCTTTATGTAAGAAATAACTTAATACTAACTGCATCATTTGCTACAACTTTCACCGCAAAGCGGATCAAATTTTTATCCTCACAATAACAAAGTTTACAAAACTTTAGGCAAAAAGGTAAAATTTTCGAAACAATTTCAAGTTAAAAAAATAATAAAGTAAAAGAACAAATAATTAATAAAAAATTTAACTTTATAAAAAGAAACTAAAAGTACTGGTGAATTTAAAAATTCGGCTCAAGTTTATTTTTATTATTTTATTGTTTCACTATTGTTAAGAAAAAAGTTTTAAAGACTAAAAATAAAAAATGCATTCGTGGATATACCGACAAATTGCAAATAGGAAGAAGAAACGTATATGACTTCGTGTAGAGAAAACAACGAAGAAATGTTTTTGGTTGCTTACAGACTTTGTCTAACTAACTTAATATCGGTTGGCTACGAATATTCCTCGTATTCTTTGTTACAAAAATAAGTTATTTAAATAAATAATTTTTGCAATTTACACAAACAAAGATGCAAAGAATGCTGATGGCGGATGTAGCCACGCATGTAGATAATCCCTCATTACTATTTTTTTTTTTGGAAAGCGTGCAAAAACATTTGTAAATAATTTTCACATTACAAACATTTTAAAATTTAAGGTAAATAAAAAATGGAATTAAGATGAATTAATAAATTCATTTGTAATAATATTAAACAATTTGAGTGATAAGTTCCAAAAAATTTATTATAACTTTTTTTGACATCGTTGGCGAACAAAAGTCAACAAAAACTTATTTTATTCGTCGAATTGGAGCCAAGAAGAATTTTTTTTTATGATTCCAAACATAAGCGTATTTTTTAGGGGTCGTATTTATGATATTTATCATAAAAATCCAAATATAATTAATTTTTGATTATTACCTTTTTCGGCAAACTTAATTCTTAATTTCCGATTTTTATATTTTAGTTAAAATAATTGTATATTTATTTTGAATCTTATTTATTATTATTATTATTATTATTATTATTATTATTATTATTATTTTTTAAAGAAAAAAATTTAGTTATTGATTTCAATTTAATAAAAGTCTTTATCAATCTTTATTTATTTCACAGAAATAATTCTCATGTTTTTGGTTTTTTTGTGCAAAAATGTTGCTAATTTTTAAGATTTCATAAAAACGAGGAAACAAATAAAAATAATTAAAATATTAAATGTATTGAAACAAAAAATCAAAAACACAAAAATGAGAGAAAAGTCAGTAAAATAAAATTGCACAAAATTTAATTATAAATAATTGATAACTACTAATAATGTATTAAATTTTACGAATGAATTTTATTTGTGAATTTAATTTTAATAGTAAAAATAAATAATTGCCGCCATTTAAGTTTTTTATATTAATAAATCAATTACAAGTAGCAACTTGGGAGTTATAAAAACAATTAAAATTCTTTTAATATTTTTACCGTATAAAATTTAATTAATTTAAATAAATTTTTTTGCTATAAAAAATAAACTTGTGATTAAATTAAATTTAATATAATACTGCTTTTTATGAACAAATACTATCATTTCAATCACTATTTACAATTATTCATATATCCTTCTGGTACAGTTAACAAACAATAAACATAAAAATTCAAACAGCAACAAAACAATAATAAAAAATATCTATTTTAAATTAAAAAAGAAAAAAATGTTATAAAAATTTAAACAAAACTATAATATAATAAAAAAAAATTAAAACAACAATGAAAATTAATAATATAAACGCTTTTGTGCCGTGTCGACACATACGCTTCAATACGCTCTACTAACATACAAAGCAAAAACAAAAATTAACAACAAAATATTTTTTAACAACTATAACGTCACGCCTTTTCTGCTGTTAAAAACAAAACGTGAAAAATAAAGAAAATTTTTATTAACACATTAAAAGGGAAAACAAACAAAAAATCTGATTGTGTACAAATTTAAAATAAATACTTGTAAATTTTCCTACTTGGCATTAAAAATGTAGTCAAAGTATTTTCTTAACTATATTATCCTATAATATATATTAATCACACAAACAAATTTTTTTTGGAAAACAAAGGTTTAGTTAAAAATTTTATTGTCGTAAAAAAAAAAAAAAAAAAAAAAAACTACTGCACTAAAACTTTAGTGTAGCACTTGAACGTTTTAACAAAATATAGATGTCTTCACAGATTTAACAACATGCAAAAATTCTTACACTCTTGTGAAGTCTACACCTCTTATAGAAATGAAACCTGGCGGATGTGATGCAATAAAGCTCAGAGATTGAAAGAATTTATTAATAAATGGCTGCGAAATATATTTAGAATCTGTTGCTTGAAGTTGTTTGGAAATATCAAATAGGAAGCCAATAATCATCCAAATAGCCAGAAGAAAATGGATAACGTTTTATCATACATTGCACAAAGTAAGAAAAAAAATTCACAAGTACAACCCTAGTTTGGAATCTTCAGGGTATAAAACGACAAGGACCCTTAATAGATACCTGGCAAATAACAGTAGTGGATGAACTACGCATGCTGTTTTCATGATATTAGAAAAACATTGATCTGTTTGCTATAATAAAATAATTGCAAGTATCTTATACAAGCCTCATGTCCCATATATAGGAAGGAAATTCAAATTTATGCGAACGTCTAATACATTAGGTTTAGGATAATTTGAAATTTTTTAATCTAAATAACTTGTTGCTGATAGACGATTCCTTCGCGGTTTATAATGGCCTGAAGAGCTTATCAAGGACCTTTTTTAACTTCAGATAATCTGACGCTATAGAGAAAATTAAAGTTTTTAAATTCCGTACTGAAATATCTTCAAAGTTAAGGCTCATGAATTAAGTTCAAATACTTCTTTGCTTATAATATATGAAATTTAACCCACATAAATGGCCGATTTATTTCCACAAAATGCTTTTTCTGCCTTACAGCATCGCCGATTCTTTAGTCGTTAAAAAATTTGATTTGAAATAATTGTAAAATAAGTAACTTTATATTAAAAAGAAATACATTCATATATTTATTTAAGAATGTCCTTTAAAACAATTTTGCCAAATGGGTGTAAAAATGTGCTTGTGTTGATGAATTTTTTTTATCCCTGTGTTTTGATATTGTTCTCAAAAAACAAAAAAAAAAACAATAACTGCAAACGGTTACAAAAAAAAAGAAACATTTAATTTTTTCGACACATTTATGATTGAAAAATGTCACGTAAAACTATAAACAAATAAAGGAAAATAATATTCTCTGTAAGTTTACATGCGTTGCTACATTAATATGCAGGTATGTTTGTCATGCGTTTGGTAGTCTCTGGGTTTTTCTAGCTCTCTTTCCTGTTTCATGCACACATGTCCACTCACGTTGTTAAAAATGGTTGATGTTTATATACATGACAAACAAAAACATGGCTAAAAAAATATTTTAAATAACATAAAAAAAATTGTCACCGGTAAAAAAAACACATGATGTTAATAATAACAATAACAATCATGATGATGCATACAACATCACTTTGTTTTACTTTGGAAAACTAAAAAGTGTAAATATTCTTTATGGAAACGGCAATCAACAAAATATGAATAACACACAATTATAACTTTTACATTTTTGTATAACGTTTTTCATTTGCCCGGAAACCTGTTATCGCCGCTAACTTTTGCCGCAACAATTTTGATGTCCATACATACAAACACGCTACGACATGTATGTCTTTGAAAAAGAAAAAAAAAACTAAACTTGTGGCCTTAATTATCTATTGTATATTTAGTTTGTTTTATGTATTTGCATTTCAATTTCAATTTCATTTTGTCTTTTTCTTTTTTTACTTTGTTGTTGTGTTCTTTTATTTGCAAATCTGTTTGACACAATTCATTTACGTTTGATTATTCATCTCCCATCCCTGTAGTTCTGTTCCTTTTTTTTCCTATTATTTTAACATTTTTGTTTTAAAATGTACACCTGCTACTTGTTATTGTTATTTTTATTTATTCCCATATATTTTTACCTGCCCCATCTTATGCATGAAAACAATTACAAAGGTATCCTTGATGTTTTGTTCATTTTTAAACCAAAATGGTTGAAAAAATTTCATATATTATTTTACTTATTTATGTATATTAAGTAACCATGTTGTAACATATGACAAATATTTATCTTAATTTTGTTGTTTGTTTCTTTTAAACATAAATGTCATAATATTGTTCTCATTCTTTTTAAAAACGTATTTTGTTTTTGCGCTTCTTAATTCTGTTTTCCTCTGATTTTTACTTTTTTTTAATTCCATATTAAAATCAAGTTTGCACAAGCTGACACCAAAAATTAGTGTTCATCTCTCTATGTAGTTGTCCGATTCGTATTTGATGAAATGGTATTTGAAAATAAAAGTAACCGGTCTTTTTTTAATATCTACTCATTCTTTGGTAGTTTTTAGTACAATCGCGGAGAAAAAACCGGATGGAGAACAATACATTGTGATAAGAATCAATATGAATTATTTTTGAAGTTAGGTTTAAGTTTGTCGCATGATCCATTAAGATGGATCCAGTAAGAAATGTTATGAGATACGATACACTACAAACAAACAAAAAAGGATCACTGTACCCCAATTGCCAATTATAATAAGTATATGGGCGGAGTTGACTTGCATGATAATGCTGTCGCTAACTATCGAATTGGAATCAGCTGCAAAAAGTGGTGGTGGCCACTTTTGGTTGCCTGCTTGGATAGCGCCAGTGTCAATGCATGGAAATTGCATAATAAAAACTGTGTTGTTATCTGTCAAACCGGAAACAAACACCGAATTTACTTCGACCGATGAAGACAATGGAAGTGACGACGATTTTATAGACCGCCCAAAATCCTTGCCTGTCAAAGGCTGCTATCGCCGATGCAAACTTTGCAAGAAGCATACTGCCTATACTTGGGCTAAGTGCAACGTAAATTTACATGTAGGTAGTTGCTTCAAGTCCTACCACAAAAATACAAATAATATTTTTTTATTCATTAAATAAAAATAATAACTAAATTTCGCGATTTTTATATAACTATAACTTTAGATAACATATCTCAATTAACCTGTTTTCATAATGAGAGTTATTTACATTATCATATCATATCATATCATATCATATCATATCATATCATATCACATAGAATTTTGATTGCTCTAACTATCCCAAAGGTCGAGATCGCCACCAGCAGTTTTCACAGATAATCACCGTTAGAAAAAAAATATCAGAAACCTATATTTGGCTAATTTCATTAAGATATTAAAACATTTATGTACCCTGGTACAAAATATACTTAAGCCAAAAATAAATTTTCATTAATTTTTGTCCACAGTTCAACTCCTAATTTCATAAATTAAGTATTTTTAAAGCATGGCAGCCATTTCATAATAAAATGTTAAAAAAATTTTTTCGTAATCACAATTTTTTCCAGCAAGAGTATATTTTAACAGAAAAAATCCATTCAAATGGTAAATGGATCTTTGCTCTTGAACGACGCAAGCCTCACTCGGACAAAGTTTGTCACTAGGCCACAGCTCAGTTTTTTCAGAAAAGAACTTCAGACAACAGCAGATGAAACAACAACAAGATGAAACATTATACGGTTCTGGAAAAGGGTATAACTAAGTTGGTCATACCGTTTGTAATTTCTACAATATCTATTCTCGGCCCAATAAAATATTTATATTCTGAGTTTTTATGCATAGCGAAGTCGATTGAACAATGTCCACTAATCCGTCTGTCTGTCTCTCTATCTATCCGTCATCCATCCGTGTTCATGCTTAAAGCAAATTGGCCTAGTGCCTTGAAAAAGCCCCGAAAAAGCTTAAGTACGCCAATCAAACAGACATAGTTTCTACAATTTTTAAATTGAGAATCAGGAAGGTTGGTCTTTGTTCTTCGAGACAGCGGGCAAATCCCAACGTCTAACTCTAATTTTTCCATTTTTTTTTACAACTTTCGTTTGTATTCCTGCATGTGGTTATTGCTTATGTAAAAAAAAATTATTATAAAGAAAACTTTGTGAGCTTTAACCTGATACAGCAACCTCTTCAATCCTTAACAAAATTTAAAATTTTCCAAAAAAAAAAAATTTTTTAACAAGAAAAACTTTATGGTAGAAAAGAATTTCTTACGCTGATTTTTATTTATCATTCAGTGGGAAATCCGCAGTATGTTACATGTGGTATGAATACATGGTAAAGGGTATGTAAGATTATTTTCATGTAGTCATCAATATTTACATTTGGATTTTGACTGATAGTCTTTGTTGTTGTTTTTCTAGCGCTGTTTTTCTTATAACTATTAATATATGTTTAATTACGCTAAAAATCATTGCAACGATAATATTTTAGTCACGTGACATTTATTTTTACTGTGTACAGTTACATATGTAGCTATCTAGCTTAGGTTACTTAAGAATATTTAGAAGCCTTCTGAATAGCTAATCGAACTAAACTATTGTGGCTTATGACACACTAAGATTATAGAGAAAAAATATCTTGTATTTATAAGAACTCGCAAATTAGCCCTTAGCTTTGGGTGTCCATTCCCTTTTATTTCTAACTTTTTGATAGTAAAATTTTTTGCGTAATAATTCCAGAACACTTTTACATTGTTATTTATTCGTTAGGTTGTTTTATTGTAAAATATAACACTCCGGAAGTTACAACTTCTTTATTCGATACCTTGTTTAGTCAGTCTTTACTGCTAATTCCTATTTATAGGCGAGAAAAAACGTCTACATTTTTCTGGAAGATAAATCTACCAATATAGTTGTAGCGGTGTTGTTGTAATAAGTAAATTATCTATGTTTTGTTGCTGTAGTGTAGACGTATTCAATATATTCTTCGTAAGAATATCCCTAGAATTTTTAAAGAAATTATGCACAAGTAAAATAAAATTATTTATTAGTTTTTTATATTCAAAATTTGTTAAACACCTCTAAATTATTATATTTTGTTTGTTATTTACTATGTATAATAAAATATATTAGCGAAATTAGCTTATTAAAAAAATACATTGTAATAATCTATAATTTAAAATGCAATTTTGAATATAATTATTTTTTTTTTTTTTTTTTTTTTTTTGGTAAAGTAGCGGCCACATCTCCAATTGCTATACCCTTTAGTAGAGGCAAAAACTATTAATTTTTACAATATCCATTTCAGACCTTTCAAAGTATACATATGTATATGTATATTATGAATTCTTATGCATAGCGAAGTCGAATGAGCAATGTCCGTCGATTCATTCGCTTTTGTGTTGAAATATTAGCTAGAGAAAGTTAAAATATGTCACTTGATCAGACATCAGTTACGAAAATTATGCTATTGATAATCAGCAAGATCGGTCAGTACCTTTTGAGTTAGCTAGAAAAACGTCATGCCTGCCTCTAAGTTTTAAATATCTTTTTTTTCAAATTTCCAATGTATTCCTACCTGTGGTTGTGTTGTTTGATAAGAAAGCAGAATAAACAAAAACAAAACATGGATCTAAAGTACTAAGCAAAATTTTAAATTTTCCAACAAAAAAAAAAAAATCTAACAGAAAAACTTTATGATGATAGGAAAGTATTTTTTAGGCCTATTTTCTTAACTGCTTAACAGGAAGTCTGCAGTATGGTACATGTGGTTATACATAATGATGAAGGCTACATTAGATTCGGCATAGCCGAACTTGCTGTGGAATACATTATTTTAGGGATAACTGGTAAAAAATGAAAATGGTATTTTAAAAGTTTTATAAAATTTTTGCGTTAGTAGATTCGCATTATTTTTAATTTCAAAATAACATTTTATTTTTTTAAATTGCAAAAAATTCAATAGTTTCTGCACGTAAAAAAATTTATATTATTATGTCGTTGATAGTTTGACAGCATTTGTATATCACAAAATAGCTTCGAGAAGATTTCTTACACTAGTAATATATCACTGCAGAACATATATATCTCTGATATTATTCCAGGATTTCACCCTTTATTAAGTTAAGAAACAAGTAAAGGGAATATGAAAATTATTAAACATAAACTAAATTTTTTATTTATTTATATTTTCTTCAAGAATTTAAAGAAAATTAACTGTTCTAATAAAATTAAAAAATTATTATTAAGAAGTATTTCATGTTTTGTGATCATAAAGAAAAGTAACTCAGCACAAGAAATAATACTTTAATTTTTTTAATCACACATTCAAACTAAATTCGTGTATCATCACGATAGTATGTCACCGCAATAAAATTTAAGGTAAATTTCGCAGTAATCCAAATGGAAAAACCTAGCAAATCAAATTTTCACCAAATTTTTGAAGCACATCTAGTGTATAATTTTCAGCTTCAAGTTACCTTAACTCCTTAATTACATCTATACTTCTATGCATAACTACGATATACAATTTGTAATTTTTGTTTTATTCTATTTTATATTTGCGCTTGTGTGCTTGTGATGACGACGATGACGATGATAAAATTTAGGTTATATGGTTTAAGGATACCATGCAATTGGATACCACCGAACGCCATATTATGGAAAATCGTGGCTCACGTCACACGTTGATTATACGAAAAGTGCATCCACAAGACTTTGGTAATTATTCGTGTGTAGCTGAAAATCAACTTGGCAAGTCACGTAAAACTTTGCAGTTGAGCGGTAAACCAAACGTAGCTGTTTTCAATTCACCACCAATCAGTCAGTATAAGGACAGGTAAGTAGGTCAAGTTATGGTTGTAATATTTGTAGCAAATTAACAAACCATGAGATTAACAATAAGACTCATACCATTCCTATACAACATGAAATATAAACGTATTGTAAAACAAGTTTGTGTGTCATTTATTAAATCAATACATCCATTCAACTGCTCACGCAATTGTGTTGGTTTGGTTATGTCGCAATGCTTTTTAAATTTATATTCTACATTTGTACTGCAAATGCTTATATTTACATTAACAGAAATAAACATGCAAATTCATATATATAAATATGGGTCGAAACTCACAAAGCCATATGAAAATTATTGCAACAAGAATGCGGTCGATGTTTTACTTGAGCTGTATATCTTTTGTTTCTTTATTTTTATTTTTTTTTTTTGCCGTTAACCTACAAACTTTATGTCCTTAACAACAGGTGGAAAAAAGTATATTTAAGTCTTTCATTCCGTTTGTATTTTCCGATACAGTAAAGTATATATATATATATATATTCTGAATTCTTGTACATAGTGTAGTCGATTGAGCGGTGTTCGTCCGTGTTCGTGTTGTAATCAACTTTCCAAAGACACTAAATGAGCTTAAGCAAAGACAAATACGCCGAAAATTTTCTATTGAAAACAAGGTCGGTTCATGTCCTTCAAAGCAGTGAGCAAAACACTACGCCTGCCTCTAATTTTCCCATAGCTTTTTTTGTTTAACTTGCGTTTGTATCTCTGTGGTTGTGTTTATAATAAAAAAAATTGATAAAAAAAATGCCTGGCTTTTCATCATTTACTACTTATTCACCACTGAATTATACTAGAATCGGATACAGTTACCTTCTCATTTACTTAGCTAAGACCACAACCTTAAGCAAAGCTTGAAATTTTCAAAGAGAGCATATTTTTAACAAAAAAAGAACTTTATTATAGGAAAAAATTTCTTATGTCAATTTATATGTACATGTGCTTATACATATATGGTGAAGTGCATAAGAGACTCGGCATGCCCGAATATGGTAGTTTTACTTGTTTTATAAAAGACAGCTGCCGGCATATTGCAGATTATTTTTAGATAAAAGTCACTTCTTCGTTTCTTCTTTAGATTAATAATTATTTTACCAAAAACTAATTACATTATTATGGAAATAAGATCTTTAAACGAACAATTTTTCATCTCTACCAGAAGTTAAAAGGGAAAGAAGAAAACTTGATTAATTTAATTGTTACTTTTATCAGATGTTCATAAGTAAACAGTTCGAACATTTATATGCCATAAACCAATATTATTAGAGAGAATACATCAATTAAGATTTCAAATGACAGATTGTTTAACATGAACACAAAAACATTGAATATTTGTTGACTGAGTTAATGAATAGCCAAGGCGCAATCCACACAATACCCAAACTTTTTTTGTTATTTCATTTATTAATCGTCACATTAAAATTTTCTTACTTTCTACTGAACTTTGCGAATTCCATTCACACACATTCGTAAAAGCAATTTTTCTTAACAAATTTTGAATTTAAAATATACGAGAGCATCAGACAGATTTATAACTCATTTGATTAAAAAATTAATACGCAGTTAATTACGAAAAAGGCTTGTTGATCCTGTGATGAAGAGAGTTGAATAAGTTATTACTTCAACTACTAACTTGTAAAGTATGTGAAGGGTACGAAAGTAAAGTAAATAAAACGTAACGTTTGCTTTTATTTTGTTTAGTTCCTTGCAATTGGTATAGTAAAAAGTAAAAAACAATAGAAGGATGTGTCATTTAGTTTTTTATTTGCTCGTGAGCACAAATTATGCACGAAATTAAACATATGCAGTCAGAAAGTAAAGCAGTAAGAAAAAAAATCAAGATGTTTTGAAAAAATCCTTTCAAAAACATTTGCTGCTTATGTTGAGTATTATGGTAGAGAAAGCATTGTAACATTGCACTGGTATTTCAAAGAATTTGTCATTCAAAAGGTATTTGTTTTGGTTTTGTTTGTGTACAAAACCTTTGTTTGTTTTCGGACACTGATTGTATGGAAATAGAGTAAATCTGCCTGCATATCTGTAGTAGTATGATTTAAAATCCCAAAAGGGTCTTAAGTATAAACAAAACGAATTTTTGGTGAGTTATTGCGATTAATAATTTTTTTAAAAATTTTCTCAAAACCCTATAGCGTCTCAATTATTAAGCAAAAAAAGTTGGTAAACGCACCTCAATATAAGAGCAGTAAATGATCTTACCGGATTTAATTTTCATTTAAAATAATGTTGAATACTTTTTAACCACTGTAAATATCATTACTACATATAAGACAATTTTTAGCAATCATTTTTGGAAAATTAAGCTTGACATTTAAATGAGTTTAAACATTTAGCGAAGATAGTGCATGTGGCAGGGAACGTCATTATATATGTAAAAACTTAATTAATGAAGCGTTAGAAAAGTGAACTATATACTTAAATTTTAAAATATTTTCTAAAATTAATTATGCGAAAATTAAGTTTACTCTGAAAAAAGCTAAGTTTCATACTGCAGACAATTTGCTGGAAAAAGTTTTTTTTCACTCTCCTTTTTTGAACTAACCGCATTAGTTTTTCTGAAATAAATATTTGTTTCTTATTTCTTCTATTTATCTACTTAAAAAATTTCCTAAAAATATTGCCCCTAACGTTTTATTTATCAATAGCATTTCTACTTAGTAACTGTGTTAAAGAAGTACTCTTATAAATTCAATGCAATATTTAATTAAATTATATCAGATTGATTAGCATACGTAGGCCTATCGGTAGAGAGCTATGCCAACCCAGCAAATTTTAATAATATTAAACCCACCCCTTAGAACTTCTTGCAGAATTCAAAGATATTGTACATTACGTTTGTTCCAAGAAACTTGTATCTCGAAGAATAAAAAAAGCGGACCCAGCAGCTACAGAACTTTCTACAGCCACAAAGTCTTAACATAATTTTCGCTGTTCTTATTGCTCAATGACCCTTTACTTCCGATCTTTTTTTTTTTTTTTTTTTTTATTTTACATATTTATTTGCAATCTATCTTATGATAATAAGCAAATGAGTTAAATTTAAAAAATAACATGTCTAATTGCTTTCAATAGAAAACAAAAAATTAATTTATATATGAAAATAATATTTACATATATAGAGCTAAATTAAATATTTAATATTTTAAACAATAAATTAGGAAATATATATTTACATATACATATATTTTTATTTCATTACTGACGTTAGTCGACCAAGAGTGTAAACTTAAATGTAAGAGAGATCTAAGATATGATTTCGTTTTAGCCTTCTAACTTCATCAGTCTCATCTAAAAGTGTAATTGCTAGTATGTTTACATGATTACTAAGCCTTTCTAAGTAATTGGAGCTAAATTTTCTAATTTCGGATTTGACAAACGGTAATTTCAGATCGTTGTGTAGCGCTTTGTTCGTTATATAAAAGGGAGCGTTTGTTATAGAACGCAAAACTTTGGACTGATATCTTTGTAGTATTTCTATGTTGGAATTACAAGCAGTGCCCCATAGTTCTATACCATAAGTCCATATAGGTTTTAAAATAGTTTTATACAGCAGGACCTTATTTTCTATAGATAGTTGGGATTTTCGTCCCAGAAGCCAATACATTTGTTTAAATTTGACGTCGAGTTGTTTTCTTTTTGCGCTAATATGTGCTTTCCATGTTAGCCTTCTGTCTAAATGTAAACCAAGGTATTTGACAGTATTAACACAAGGAATTAAAGTGCCATTGAGAAACACAGCTGGGCAATTTTCTCTTCTTGTTGTAAAAGTGATGTGGCTTGACTTTTGGGTGTTAACAACAATGTTCCATTTTGTAAGCCAATGATAAAGACTATTTAGCTGCAACTGTAAAGTTCTAGAAGCTTCTGAAGGGGTTTCACTACAACATAAGAATGCTGTATCATCGGCATATGTAGCGACTGTTACATCCTCTCTTGTCGGCATATCATTTGTGAATAAAGTATATAAAATTGGTCCAAGGACACTTCCTTGGGGGATTCCAGCTTCTATTTGAGTGACATGAGAAAAATCATTATTGACTTTGACGTAGAAACATCTGTTCTTCAAATAAGATAAAAAGAATAAATAGAATGGAGCAGGAAGCATATTTTTTAATTTATATAATAACCCGTCATGCCATACTTTATCAAAAGCCTGTTGTATATCCAAGAACACAGAGGAACAAAATTTTTTATTTTCAAAGGAGTCAGTTATCACCTTAATAATTCGATGGCACTGTTCTGGTGTTCCATGTTGACTTCGAAAACCGAACTGATGATCAGGAATAATGTTGCACTTCTGAAGCAATGGATTTAAACGCTTGAGAAATAATTTTTCAAAAATTTTTGATAAAATGGGCAATAAGCTAATAGGTCTGTACGACGTCATTATATTTTCGGGCTTACTAGGTTTTAAAGCCATTATAATTTCAGCACACTTCCATTGTGAAGGAAAGTGTTGCAGACGTAAAATGGAATTAAATATTAAAGTAAGGAATAAGATCCCCTTAAAGGGCAAAGACTTTATTGCAACCGAATCTATTTTGTCATATCCCGTAGTTTTCTTGTTATTAAGGGCGCATATCTCCATTTTTGTTTCACTAGGCGTAATATGCCTTATAGGCAACTCCATTTGACAAGCTATGTTTAGGTAATGTGCGACATCGTCTCCATAATTGCTCGTTTGTTGAGGATTAAAAATTGATTCCAAATGTTCAGCAAATGTATTAGATTTTTCTTTATCAGTTCTGATCCAAGCATCATTAGAATTTCTGATAGGAACATTCCTTTTGGCGGGTCGCTTTAGAAATTTCGTAGCATTGTACAGTTCGTGATCTTTTCTTTTATTTTGAGGTTTAAGTTTTTTTAGATATAAATTTATATTTTCATTTCTCTCTTTCGCCAATATCTCTGAGCATAATTTAGTTGCCAAATTCCAGTTAGCCTTATCCCTTGGGTTTCTGGTTCTATGCCATACTCTTCTTAGGCGTCTGGATTGTCTTATCATATCTCGAGCAGCAGCGGATGCATGTACTTTTCGACCTATATCCTGAGCACGAATGGATGATGGTGGGGTAGATATGGACGCAGCTTCATGTATTAATAAATTAAAAGATTCTATGGTGTCATCTAAATCTTCTGCTGTGTTTATTTCAATGTTTAAATTTAAATTATTTCCAACAAATTCTTTAAAGTAGTCCAAGTTAGTGTTCCGATTGATAATTTCCCCATTTTTAGATGTTACTTTCACATTAGCATTAAAATTAACTATAAACGGTGTATGGTCAGAGCTTAAGCTATCGTCATCTAAAATGTCTAACGAGTGCCTAGAAATTCCAGAATACACAGCAAAATCAAGAAGATCTGGTATCTTTGCTACATCAGTGGGCCAATATGTTGGATTACCTCCAGAAAGCACAGAATAATTGTTTTTAGTTATACATTTATATAAATCTTTACCTTTGGGGTTTGTGAGTCTAGAGCCCCACCATGGGTGTTTTGCATTATAATCACCAGCAACAATAAAACGGGTTCCCAAAGATTTATAAAAGCTTTCGTATTGTTCGCATCTAACTGCGTGTTTAGGAGGAAAATATATGGAGTACATACTTATAGGTCTGTTGTTACAGGTTACTTTAACACCAGCGGCTTGTAAATAATCTTTTTGAAGTTCTTTCTCAGGCTTATAACGAATAGAAGATTTTATAAATAACCCTGCACCGGCATGGGCTTTTCCATCCGGATGATTTGTATAAATAAAATCATAACCTTTTATTTTGATATGAGATTTCGAAGTAAGGTGGGTTTCAGAAATAAGAAATATATCAATATGTTTTTCTTTTATAAAATAATCAATTTCGTTTAGTTTACTAGCAAGTCCATTAGCGTTCCATACTGCCAATCTTAAGTTTATTTGCATAATTTACTAATAAGAAGTGACATCATGTTCATGAGTGTATTAGTTAGTTCTATTTGTTTATTTAGTAGCTTTTCAATATTTTTCATGATACTGTTGTTACCACTTTCACTTGTTACATTCGCGTAGGATTTTCCAGCGAAATTGTTTTGATTAGAGTTAATATTAAAAGAAGTGAAGTCTTTTTGTTTGCTAAAAAATTGTTGTTGATTTGTGATGGCTCGTTTCTCAGAAAGTTTTTTCTTCAATATATTTTGGTATATTTCACAACCTCTGTAACTGGCAGTATGTTGTTTTAAACAATGTACACATTTAGGAGGAGTTTCGGCATCTTTAGGGCAATTTGGGGTTGGATGTCCAAGGCCACATTTAACGCATACAAAGGGTTTCCTGCAGTATGTTTTCGTATGACCAAATTCTTGGCATCGGTGACATTGTACTACATCGGTTGTACTTCTAGGGGGTTCTATTTGTATCATACAATGATTGATTTCACGTATTTCAAAAACCTTTTTATTGCTTGGGCTTGGGTCAATATCCACATAGAACATTGGTAAAGGCTGTTTAGTGTATTTACTTTTAACATTTACTACATTTCTGACAAGGTGACCTTTGTATAGCAAATCAGCCTTTATATCTTCTATTTTGGTAGAGTAATGAAGGCCTTTAATTACAAATCTATAAGACCGTTCGTTTTTGAGTTGATAGGTATGATAACTAAAGTTGTTGGTATCAAAATACTTAACTAACTTTCTATATGAATCCACTGATTTTATATTAAGTTTAACTTGACCATCATATAAAGCTTTATAATTAAATTCAGATGAACTTATCACACTACTTATACATTTAATCATTTTAGTTACATTACTGACATTGTTCATAAAAATAGGTGGAGGTTTAACTATAGAATTATCAGCTTCTTCATCACCAGAATCGTTATCGTTAACATCAGAACTTTTACCAGTATCCATAACATCATTATCATTGTCCAGAGCAGCAAATTTGTTAATATTGGAAGAACTCGGGCCGTCATCAATTTGTTTTTGTTTTTTCGGAGTGTTATTTATAGCTTTAGTCTTTTTACGTTTTATTTTTATAACTTGCCAGTTAAGCAAATTATCATCTTCATCACTTTCAGATATCATTATATGGGTATTGTTGTTACACTTAACCGTACTTTTAAACTATGTTTAAGTTGTTTTTGTTTGTTTGAAAGCAAAATTATTAAAATATTTTATTTGTTTGTTTTTGTAAAAATTAAGGAAAAAAGAAGTCACAAAAGAAGTACTCAGAATACGTCTGCTTACTTTGAATAAACAACCGCGACCGATCTTTTAAAGGAGAATTTGTGAAGTAATACATATTATGGAGCCACTGACTTAACGAACTGGCGTTTATTTCTTTGTCGGAGAAGAAGTTATACTAAGTGTATTTTATAGCTCTCAAAAAATGATGATTTATTATTTATTTATTAATGATTTATTAAATATTTAAAGTAAACACAAATTCGTTTTTAATGTGTTTCTTTTTAAAATAAAAAGAATTTTTAACGTTAAGATGAAAGAAAAAGAATCAACATCATATCTATTCCAATAAAAAATACTAATAATCTTGTCAATTTCATACCATCAGTAAGAGCAGCGTTAACTACTGTCAATTCTTAATTAACGAAACTTATGAAAAATTAAAGTTAATTTATAAAACCAAAAATAACCCTGTTGATAATATAAATATTAACAACCTTATTTTTAATATGAACACCTTTTCTCTGATTCTTTTTACGTCATCCGTCTTTCCATACGAATGTCTTACTAACTTGTCTTAATATCAACTACCACTTTTACCAATTCTATTGATTAATTTAAACTTGCGAAACCAATGTTATGTTATATTTATTATCATTTCGGTTTAACATTTAATTTTCATCTAACAACAATACAATAACAGTACTATAAACAAAATAAAAGACTCAATTATAACTCTTTATGGTTAAGAAAGAATGAGGAAGGATAGAATTTCTCAGTTCTCATTTACGTTTTGTAATAATAAAAACGCAAGAATGAACCCAAAATAATTGAATTGTAGTCCTTGTATATATGCTTTAAAATAGGTTAGCAAAATTGTTTAAAATAAAATATGGCTTGAAGATTAAGTTCTTTACTTTACACTCCAATAAACTTTAAGATTTCGTGTTGATTTCTGCACAAAAATAAGAATACGAAAAATAAATCATGCAGTAAATACGGGTCAGGCCAAATTATGCTTTGTACAAAAGGGCAAAAGGCACTATCTCGGTAATAAACAAGCAATTTCTTAACAACGCAACTGGTCGAAACAAGATTTGGTAGAAGCAGAGGTATAATCCAGCTTAAGTCTCGAAAATTAAGTCAGACTATATAAAAGCAGCGTAAAGGCGGCTTAGAGTAAGGAACCTCAGACAAGTAATTTTTTTTCATATTTGAAACTACTTTATTGGTTTATTACTTGTAAAGTTTAAAATTTTTTTCTAGGCTTCAATTTTAGACTAAAATTTCCATTATTATGGGTCGCATGGCTTCTATACGATTGGTCACCATCTTCTTCTTCTTTGGTGATATTCAGTAGGTGTTGCCTGTAGTTTTCGAAGCCCATTATTTACATTATGTTGAATACTTAAAAGATGTTGGGCTGTGGTTCATTATGTATTTTTAAACTCTAAAAACTTCTTTGAAAGTATGACACTAGTCTCGCGTATTATATATAAAAAAAATTAAGCGAAATCACGAAAATTAAAGACAATTCTGAAAGAAAAAATTTCGAATTTGGTGTAAAAGTAAAAAATTAAACTTTGTATGAAATTCTAAAAATATTAAATCATTTTTTGTTTACCTTAAATCTTTATTTTCGGTGACATACTTCTTTTTCCATAAAAAAAAGTAAATAAAACTTTATTGTTAAATAAACTTCTAAATTGCACAAATATTTTTTCAACACTTAAAAGAGCTATAAAAACTTGAAAAAGAAATTTTCTTTTAATTCTGTGTACATTTTTTTAACATCTTTTCAACTATTATTATTAATTCCATCTAGTAAATTCGCATGCCTCAAGCGTACGCAGAAAATACTATCTACTGTCATTAAACACACACACATACACAGATACCTTACAAATAAAATTTTAAATTGGATTATTTCTTCAAAATAAAAGGCAGACAAAACACAGAATAAAAAAAATAGGGAAAAAAACTCACAGACATGTGATTGCATGAACATTGAAAAACAACAATTGATGATGAAGCTATAAAGCACGTTTAACAATAGATTGAATGAAGCTCAAGTTGGTTTAGTTTTTAAAGAGACTCATGTTAAGTTGAAGTTGAATAACGGTGATATAAGGTAAATAAATTTTCCATCAGTTCAAAAGCCATGTGTGATTTCATTAAAAAATAATATTTCTTATAAACAAATGAAAGAAGTGCTTTTTAGAAAAAATAATTACTTAGCTTCGACAGTGCACAGCGAGATTGATTGACAAATTAAAGGTTTTAAGTAAAGAACTTCTGTAGAACTGAAGAATTTGTATGAAACTTTGAATAAATGAAGCGAAAGATAAAAGATTTTAATATATTAAACGCATATATTAAACTATGGTAAGTTAGCTTATTACATTTTAATTAGAAGGCGAAAAAGCTGGTTTTAACATGCGGTCTCTTTTAGATTGCTTGGTATAAACATTGACAAAACATGTGTCGTATAAAAATTTATTTAGTTTTTACTGCTCATACTCATGCTTCCTTTATGCCACCATTGATGGAACAATTGTCTGAGCAACTTTTTTCCTAATGATGTTCGCCATTAAATGCTGCTTTTATTAAGAATTGATTTGTCGATGTGTCAAAGTGATTTTTTACTGGCTAAATTTTATATTCTTGGATCTTTAAAGTCTTTCTTCAAGTAAAATTTTAAAAGGCATATATTTTTATATTACAGATTTGGCAGTATCTGACTCCGTAGACTGGTTGTTTGTGAATCATAATAAAATGTGTTAACCCTACTGAGCAAAATCGGTATCTGTAGCAAACTCTTGTCTATTTAAACATGCGTATCGTACCGTTAAGTGAGATTATAAGAAACAGAAGAATTCCTAATAATTAGTTGTGAAATAGTTTTTATTATTTTTTTCTTAAGATTGCTAAAGTTTAAGTCGATAGGAAAAATATTGCAGCTTGATTGACTAAACTGTTTTTTGCATATGAAGCTTTGTTTTTTTCACCTCATTTTAAGATACTGTTTGCACCAAATTGGTTGTACCAAATTGTTTGATGGCTGCTAACTTGCTCATATTATATAATGGCAGAATTGAAGGCTCTTGATTTTTTAAATAAGATTTGGCATGACCGCTATTCTCTGTTAAAATTCTACCATCTTCTTCCACAAGCATCAAGCTACCACCATCGCCACTATTAAAAATTATTAGATTTTATTCCAATTAAAAGAAAAAAACTTTGTTTTTTATGAGACACATCTGAATACAGCATAAACGAATAAGTAAAAATAATGTAAAATCAATCCGTTATGGTTCAAAGTGATATTAGAGTCCCAATAAGTTATGAATGAGTTTTCATTATATACAAAATAATTACCTCTTAATAACTAGAAATAAGTTTTTACTTTGAACATAATATTTTTCAAAAGCGTCAAGCCAGCTCTAAACTTTTATTGATCGTAAGCTGATGCTGTTTTTCTTCGAAAGAAAAATCGAAATAATTTCTTTTTTAATTTTGTTCCTGTTTGTCAAGAGGTTAAGATAATAAGAGAACACAAGACAACACAAGTTAAAGTTAGTAATTGATTGTAATTTATGGATAGCTATCGTGGAGATATACAATTTGGAAATGAACTGGAGTAAGTCGAATGAAGCCTCGGAAGGGTTAATATTTAAATGCATTAGTCTAATTGAGTATGCGTAAATATCAGATTTAAAAAAAAATCAAGACACACTTGGGCCAAACGACAAAAAAATTTGTATATAAGACAACCATAAAGGGTTCTAAAGTTAATAACTCTTGAAATTATTCATGTTACATATGCCAAAAAAATAATCAAAATAATTACGTGTCCATACGTAGAAAGTAGATTAAAAATTTAAAAAAATTATATCTTCTATACAAATTTAATTTTGCAGAAAATATTTTTAGAGCACACTGTAGCCTAAGAATTACTTTTAAAGTTCTTATTTTAAGATAATAAAATAAAAGCAAAAGATAAAATTTAAAATAATTATACTTTTTGGTTCTCCAAATTGTAATCAAAATTTAAGTTTTTTTTTTTTTGTGAGTGTTTTATTCATGTCATTTTGCTTTAAAAAAATGTATGTGTATATAAAAGTTTACGATTGTTGACAATATGATTATATTTTTGCAATATAGTGCTGAAGTCTTTTATATTATATCTCGTATAAGACAACATTAGATAAAAATAAGGATGGTTGTGGTATTCAATTTAATAAGTTCAAGTAATTGTTAAAAAAAAACAAATTTTAAGGAAACTATGAAATGTTATACTTTTATTTTTAAACGGAAGTTAACAGTCTTTAAAGAGATACACATGCGAATACTTCCTTTAGACGTTATGTTTTATTGTTAAATTTTAGTTACACACATCTACGGCGCCAAATTTCCTCTTTTTATTACAAGAAAAAGAAATTTAATTCTCTTTGATATGTCATTATTATTGTAAATATTTAGATATGATTGTAGAGATATTTATATATTTTTATTTACTTTTCCTCAGGGTATTAATTTTATTTTTTAGATGAGTTTATCATCAATTGTTAATAATCATTTTGATGTCTTAATAAAACTTTCTTTATAAAAATCTAAAGAATTTCATGGGCATAAACCAGCAAAAGTAAGTTTTGTTATAATTTTTGTGAATTTAATTAAGATGTTGATTACTGTTTATGAAAAAAAAAAGAAAAAGAAAAACTTTCACTATTTACATAAAATACATAAAATAAAGATAAAAACAAGTTTATAGATAAAGTTCAGTTTTTATTGATTTTAAGCATATAATTATTTAAGATGTAGATTATTATAAACAACTTAAAGTCATTAAACAACCAACTACATATAGTGGGTATGTATGCGTGTGTTGTGTGCGAGGAAATCTGAAATATGTTTTTTATTACTTTTTAATTTAATTTTGTAAGTAGAATGGGTTTAGTTATTCATTAACACTGAAGAAGTTCGTTAGGGGCAGTAAATTAAAAAGTTATATTTTTAAATAAATAACTATTATCTTGAAAAATTTATATTATCCTGGCTATAAAGATATGCTGTGGCTGAGAAACTTAAAAAACAGGGTACTAATCACCTCATATGATGTCGAGTACACAATCGTATCGAATGATATTTCTATAAGTGTATGGTAAGCTACTCGTCGCATACAAAATATATCGAATTGCAATTTTTAAGGTATTGATTGATAACATAATTTTAATATCAAAAAATTATATTAAGAGAAAAAGCAGAAAAAATACTAATATGTGCAAAAAATTCTTTAAAAACTTGATTTCTTGATATCGAATGTTTTTATTCTAAATTACAATACTTTTTATTTGATATCAAGTGCCATGATACCGAAACAAAAAAAATACGAAAGATCTTACTGGATATCGAATGCAGTGATTAGACCCCAGTATAACATAATTTTGATGCACATTTCAAAAAAAAGGGAGGAACAAAAATCATATCTCCTTTATATTAATAATAAAGTTACTTACATTTTTTTTTTTAAATAAATAAAAATTTTTAGGTTCCACGTATCTTTGTTCAACTTAGCAAGACTTTTACTTTTGATTTGTATCAATAGAGAGATGATATAATATGCTTATTTGCAACACTTTCTTTTTTTGAAGTTAAGTTATTTCGTTTTAACTTGAAAAAAATAAATTGAAGTGAAACTGACGCATGTAATTTGGCTTATT
Organism: Cistogaster globosa; assembly: GCA_937654795.1. Classification (NCBI taxonomy): domain Eukaryota; kingdom Metazoa; phylum Arthropoda; class Insecta; order Diptera; family Tachinidae; genus Cistogaster; species Cistogaster globosa. The sequence goes on along the minus strand of OW569403.1, from coordinate 42,246,761 downwards.
GGCAGAATCTTTACACTGCGTCTAGACAGCAGACTTTAAATTTTTAAAGCATTTGTAAAAACTATATGATATTATGGAATACAGTTAGGGAACACTCCCGCTGTTTAAAAATTAAAAAAATTTTTATTAATTTACTTTATTCGTGGTTGATTTCTTTAAACATGAAACAATAAATATTTCATTAGAATATCAATATGTATAATATTTAAAACTACAAACTTAGCATTAGATATAAGACTTTCTGGTTTTTAAAACAAAATTTGGGTAAAGTCCACTGACATATGAGCTGTAACAAAATGGCCATATGGATATGCTTTCCCCGCAGTAATACATTTCATATTGTAGTTTTAAATAATAATAAATATTTCATGAGAATATCATAAAATATTTATATTTGAAGAAATCAAGTACGGCTAAAGTAAATTAATATAAAAAAGATTCCGAATATTAAATTTTCATATTAAAAATATTTTTAAAATTTAAAAATATATGAAAGAATTTAAACTCCACAAATACCTGAAAGTGCAGTTGAATAAATCTGAAATTATAAAACATGCACCGAAGCTTGATACACATCCCAATATATAGTCTGCGTCATGCTAAATAATTGCGATTTTATTCTACTAAAAATAAGTAAACTGTTAAAACTGGTTAAACACTAAATCATAAATGTTGCAGATACTGTAGTCGCTAAGCCAAATCATATAATTCAAGATATAAAATCTTATTGTTTGGTCATAATTAAAAATTGCAAAAATAAATTGAAAAATTCTAAAGTCATTCTTAAACTTGTTACCGAGTAGATCCGTTTCAGTTTTTCGCCTTTTATAGATTTTTTTAATGTATTCAAATTTAATTCTCTGCCATATTTTAATTAAAAAGTATCCTTAGAAATCTTGACATAATAAAAACTATAAAAAAAATCTTATTTCCGTAAAATTTTGAACTTTGGAAGATCCGAGAAGTAAAGACAAAATTTAATAATTTTAAAAATGTTTATTATGGGAATAAATTATTTAGTTAATATATATAATAACCGTATTCAAATGACTTCAAAAGCTGAAAATACGTAGACACGGGAAACTGAAAAAACTAAATAAAGATATTTACCACCTCTCTCTGTAGCAGCAAAGGCTCTACATATATATACTACCTCATGTTGAAATGTAGTTTGGAAGAAGTTAAAGAAATAATAACATTAAATATGATCCGAAATTGAATATTTTATCGCAAAATTTAAGTTATTTCTCTCAACTGATGTTCTTAAAAGTGACACAAGTTACCATGAGGTCTACGTAACATCAAAAATGATTAAGTCACATGACTAGACTTAATTAGTCCTGGCCTTTCTATGAGTACGTTACCATTATCAGTGCGTTAATTTTTTTTTAAATAATAAAAAAATATTTATTTTAAATTTCACCCTACCATTAACTCTTATAAAACAATACACAAACAAAACTTGGAAAAAAAGACAATATTTGCTAAGCCATTAATATCAACCCTCTTAACATCAGTAGACAGTTTTTATTCGATGACTTCAATGAAAAAGGCGAAACAAAAGCAGAAGATGGTGTCTTCATTATTTCGTTTTTTTTTTTATCACTTTTAGTTGCTGCTAACTAAAGACTGTTGAATAAAACTAAGACATTTCTAAACAGACTAAAGTAAAGAAAACTAAGTAAAAATGCAAACTTTACTTTTACGTAGTGGTTGCTCTTAGTCATTGTCATTGGTTGTATAAGAAAAAAATGGAATTTTTTTTTTTTTTTTTTGCTAATTTAATATCTTGTTGCAATGTGACTCACTTCAAATGCATTACATTACACACACACACACACACACACCCTTGTATTGACATTCAAGAATGGTACTTTCAAATATTTGTGCAACATTTTATATCTCTAATACTTATAATACCATGTGCTTTTGTTGTATTTCTCTTTGTTCGTTTTTCTTTTTTTATTTAAAGATACAACATTTCTTGGACTGTAGAATCTCATACACCCATTGAAGAATACAAATTATCATTTCGAAGGTTGCAACAAGGACAAGAGGTCGATAACTCTATTGATACGCATTCATCCTCATCGTCTATGCTCCAAATGTATGGCAGCAGTAATGTTGGCAATTTGGGTGCCGGCAGTATGGTGGGTTCTAATGTGCACAATTATCGTTTAGGGGGCATTAGCAGCATGAACAGTATGGTTAGCAGTGGCGGTTATGGTAGTTATGGTGCCGGTAATGTTATACATTGGGGTCGAAATGATTGGCGTGACGTTGTTCTACCCGCCATACCCACTTCACATCATTATACACAGGGTATGAGTTACATGATACGGGGTTTAGATCCAGATCAACATTACGAAGCCACAGTTCAAGCAAGGTAAGCACCATCTTTGTGTTTCTTTGTCAATTAATATTGCAACAACTTTATCTGTATATTTTTATTTTTTCTTTTTAGTTCAAAGTAATTTTTTGCATATTTAAAAATAATTTGAGTTCTTTTACTCTTTTGTTTGCCATGTTTCCCCTAATATTTTGTGTCATAAAAAGTTCCAAGTATCAAGGATTTGATTAAAATGTAGTTAAATTATTTTATATTTTATTTTTGGTCATTAAATAAAATTTCCATTAGCAAATCCTTAGTATAGTTTCTAACGATATGTTGAGGGGGAAATATTAGTTGAGTGATAAAATAGATTTGAAGGTGGCAAATTAAAAGATTTTTAATTTGCATTTTATTATTTGTTTTATCTGTAAAAGTCTACAGGTCAAGTTTATTACATTTTATTTATTAAAGATTTAAAGATATTAGTTTTTTTTTTCAGAAAATATAAACATTTGATAAGATATATTTTGAGTAAAATTTAAATACAAACAGATAACTCAATTAAATACCAGACTAGAACAAGAACAGTATAAGATGGCCATGAGAAGAACGAGCTTTTAACAGATTTCAAATAAGGTCTTTCGTGAAATTGTAAAAAAATAAAGATTGCCTTAATTATGAATACCTTTAGAACTAAATAACTGAAAATTAGCATTATCGATATTCAAGGGGAATTGCTTTGCTTTTTTACAATTTATTTTAGATTTTGTTCTTTAAATAAAATTAATTATTTCACTTGAAGTAACATAATAAAGTAAATTTTTGCCAAAATAATAGCAAAATTTAGCAATATATTCTGTTGAAAGCCTAACAGAATTGGATACTGTCTCAGCATTTCTTCTCAAGTCCTTTGATTCTTTTACAAATCAGCAAGCAGTTTCTTAGCTTTCATAAATGTGTTGCCATTTAATCAAATTGGTATCCGATATGAGATTCTTTAGTTTTGAATAAAAAATTCACTGATAAACATGATGAACAATAGTGAATGGGCATCATTTGGGTATAATTTAAGCGCAGTTTTACATTTCATTTTGTAGTCTTAAATAATAAATATTCTATTAGAATATCATGAAATATTTATTTTTAACGAAATCCAGTCCAGTTAAAATACATTAACAGAAAAAAAGACTCCAAATAATAAATTTTTGTACTGAAGTTTTAGTAATTTTTATTTAAAACAATCCTGAGTAGACCAGTGTCGCTGTATGTTATGTGTAGATTTTCTTACATAGACACAAATCTTTTAATTCAATTATCTAGTCCTGATGGCAGAATCGTAGCTTTAGTAAAACTACCCAGAAAAAAATTTCAGAAAAGGTAATCGAGTGTAGAATTATGAATTTTTGACGGAAGTACTTCCCAACTAAATTGCCAAACTAATGATTTTCACAATGCATAAGACTTTTATAATCAATTATTGAGAACTAATTATAATGATTATTACAGGAAATAATAATAATCATTAGTACGAATTTTAAGTTATTTCTTTTTAAACTTAAAGAACTAGTTAAATTACTACTTCCTTTATTGGCGAACTAATGTAATGTGTTTTTTAAGAGAGTGACAAAATTTTGGCAATCACAAAAGTAAGTCATTATATGGGAAGTAGTTTTAAGGCAACGTCTAATCTTTTGCTGGGTAGTTATTTAATTCAATAATACAATTGTACTCTTATTAACTTCTTTAAGTGATCATTTTTGAACAAAGATAAAAAACGTTAACCCTACAACAATAATAAATAGATATTTGAAATTTTCGCAGTTATTGTATAAAACTAGCAGCACAGAGAACGTATATTACTACATACATCCGCTGTAAGTTCTAGTTTAAAAACTTGAATTAAAAATTAAAGGATATTTCTGCAGAAAAAAAGATTAATTGCACGTTGTCCCTCTATTTAACTGTAACAGACGATGAAGAATTTTGGCAAAACATAAAAATAAAGGGTTGACCATATTATGAATCCTTTCGTCTTCAAGATCCACTTGCTTATGTCTACTTTAGTTTTTATAAGTCATTCAAAGTAAAATGCACAAGACCCATAAAGTGATTACATACGTCTTGCCAAATATATATCTTAATTCCTTTGCAGCTAATTATCGTTGTTTTTATACAAATTCTATCATTATTTAAACACGCTACAGTTAAAGATATCTTGAAAACAATATCATACAAAATTGGGATTTAAAAAAAAAATTTTAATTTTTTATTTGGTTAATTCCTTTTCTACTTTCAAAGTTCTCCCTTCTTTGCTTAGTTAAAACTTTGAAACAGTATTTTATTTTACAACTAACCTAAATATTTCTTACTGTTTTGCTCCTTCTTCTTTTTTGTGAATTAAAACCTTTTTAGTCGATATTTTTTATGTTTTTGCCCACTGACCTCAGTTTTTTCTGAACCGATATTGTAATTTTTATATTTCTCACGACAGGTGGAAAAAGGTTATATCTAAGTTTGTCATTCTGTTTTCTACAATAATTATTTCTGACCTAATAAATTATATATATATTTTTAATTCTTATGCATAGCGAAGTCAATTGAGCGATGTCTGTCTTTCAGTCCGTGTTCGTATTAAAATCAACTTTGCCAAGACACTAGATAAGCTAAAGAAAATTGCAATACGCCAGTCGATCACACATAGTTTTGAAAATTTTGCTATTAAAAAACAGCAAGGTCGGTCCACGTCCTTCGAGGCAGCGGTCTAGACACCACGTCTTCCTCTTATTTTTCCATACCATTTGGTAAAAAGCTAGTTTAGTGAAGTAACTCCAATCAAACAACCAAATATATGAAGCGATAGAGATTTAAAAATTAGGAAAAAAAAAACATATAGTGAAAAAATTGGCGCCCGCCCATATTTTCCGAGTTATGGGCCTCTGAAATTTTTATACAAAAGTACGATTGTGTACCATATTTTTTAAGAAATCAATTAGAATAAAGTTTAAAAGCTTTTGAAGAGATATGTCAGGAAATAATAAAATTTTTTAGAAGTGCTTAGCCCATTAAGAACTTATGAAAATATTATGTAAAATTATATCAATTTAAATAATTAAGAAAAAAAATTCAAATTTTTAATTCTTTGTGGCCCCAAATATTTTTTTTGTGTTTTTGAAAGAAGTTACAGCACTAACCTAAACTTACATATCTGGTGAATGGTATGTAAGATTTGGACAAGTCGAATATAGCACTGTTGTTTGTATTTTCTTAATTAAAAGGTGAAACTTTAAAATTGGGTCTTTAATAAAAGTTCAAGTTTTAAATTAAAATGTTTCCCCATACAACCCACAATATTTAACACCTTAATTAAATCACAACGGAAACCCATATAAAGTTTTAAAACTTTTAATAAAATTAATACAAAAATAATCTTGATAATTAAAGAGTGTAGCCATAGGTAATTTAATTTCATGTATATGACCTTTTATTTGTCATATTCAATTCTAGACAGACAGTTCAAGTTCCATAGACATATCCACTCGTCAAATTAATTTGGAGTGGGTTTTTTGCAACAATTATTCAATTTTAACTAAAAGTATATATTTTAAATCCATACAATAAAATTTCTGTTAGGTACTATAATACATCAGTTAATTATTAATTTATTATTTTAATATATTGAATTTAATTCAACTGTTTTCTTTAATTAAATCTCTTGCAGAAATCGTTATGGTTGGAGTGATTATTCGCAAAGTTTTGTATTCTCAACGTCATCGAATGGTAAGTTGTTGCACATTATTTTTTAACGATTTTATAGCTTTTGTAAATTTTATTATTATTTCCTTTATTGTTTTTTTATTATTTAAGTTTTTACCATAATTTTCTTTTGCACCAGTCATTGTCTTAATTATTTAATAGTAACAAAAAGAAAATCGTTTTAACTGTATTTAAAGGACTTTACAATCGAACACAGTTGCCAGCATTGCAGCTTACTTGCAATTTTATTTCTTTAACCAGGAAAACGAAAAACCACAATTAAAATTATCGATATCAAACAAGCAATTCAACTGACCAACAAAAAAAAGTAATATAATAAAAAAAGAAGATTTTTTTGTTTGTTGTATGCAAAATAAAGATAAACAAAAATAAAACGAACAATGAACCAAGGATTAAGAATAAATATTGTTTCCATGGTATATTGATATACAAGACTTTTAAAATAAAAAACAAAAATAACATTGTTTAAAAAGTTAAACGAAAAGAGCAATTATAGAGAATTAAAGTATTAAAATAGAAACTGTAGCGAAAATAGCAACTTTAACAACGAAGTGAGTTATATCGAATTTATTGTGCATACAAATATAGAATACAGGATATACAGAAAGATAAATGTGAAATGTAAATATAATATAAAATATAATGATCGATAGCAATCTTATTGCTTATTTTTTTAAGATTTATTCCAGATAAAATTTTTATGATAAAAACAATCATATAACTTGAAAAAATTAAGGTCTTGTTATCTTTTAAATTTCTTTCAAGTCTATAAATTTCATAGAACTCTTGTTAAACTTTTTTAAATGTTACAAAAGCCAGATATTTTAAATGTTCTCAAAACAGTAAGGAATATTTTTTAATGGAAATTTAGAATTTAAGTTAGTTTAAGCTCATTGATGATGATTATCGATGGCCACTTTTTGTAAAGTTTCAAAAAGTTATAACACTTTTACCGAATAAAATCAGTTTTTTTTTATTCTTTGCTTAATCACACAGCGATTTCCTATTTAATTAAAAGTCAGGCGCAGTAGATTTTCGTGTTTATGGCAAAACCACATTAAAAATCATTAAATGGCGCAAGGATGATAAACTATTATTGAAGTTAAGCCTCGTCTTTGATAGTCAATATAACACGACAAAGAACTGGAGGCATAATAACGTGAAAAATGCTTCTGGTAGATGCGTTACCAGACGTTTCTATGCTTATATTCGAACTTTTAACCAAGCACGGGGTGCTATAATTAATCCCAGAAATGCATACGAATTTCTTTTTAATTCAGGCAGTAGTAAGAATTCCATAATACCATTTTAGTTTTTGATCAAATTAAAAAATGAGATTTCCCATACTAGCAAACAACTTTTTTTACAACATCTGTTCCAAGTCTGCTTTAATTTGCTTTTCTAAGTACTAATCTTCCTACTGATAAAAAGACTGTTATTAAGAGGTATGATTGTGTGCACAAAGTAAGTAAATATTTGCTTATTAACTTATTTTCCCCAATCTTTTAAGCATTTTTCAAAATGAAATGCATGGTTACGAAAATATCGGGATGCTCTTTGTGGCTTTCAAATAACTTCTAATCATTTAGCTTTTCAAGATATTTTAAGGGTTTATAGACAATTTATGAATTAGTTTTCGAGAAGTCATTTTTCCCGGTTTGCGATTTTTTGTGGTATTACATGTTAAAAAACCTACGAAAATTTTCTTTGAAGTAGGATCTCTTTCGATGCTCTCAAATAATTATTACTTAGGTTTCTACATTGACAGCTCTAAGACTATTTTATATCTGGTAAATAAATGCCAGGTGTTTTTTAAGAGTTTAAATGGGCAAAAGTCTGTTCAACATTTTAAAGAAATAAATTTAACGTGGACTACATCTGCAACATTTGCATATGGCAACTTATCTAAGTCAGTCGATACACTTGTCTTTTTCAGTGTTATTTGTTAATTAACCGTGGCTAGAAAGTTGTTACGGAGAAATACGTATTACGAATTTTTTTCGATTTTATTTGCACACTAATAAAAACTGATCATATTGTGGAGCTACGTTAAGGTATTTCTCTTCCTTTATTCTCCTAATTCATGTTTTAAAATTTTGAGCTATATGTATCGTTTGCATAATCGGAAACTTATAATAAAATATCTTATAGCCTAAGTTAAGTTTTTCTCCTTGGTAATCGCATATATTATTTTGTCCTTGTATATTTGTTAAAAGAGAAAACTTAGATTATAGATTTAAGGTACTGCAAAACGAAATCAATTTAAATACCAAATATTTTATTTTTTTGGTTTTTGCTTAGTTTAGTTTATTTTTTTATTTTATTTATATTTTTATTTTTTATTTTTTTATTTTTTATTATTATTTTTTTTTTTTTTTTTTTTTGTAATATAAAATATTCTGTTTTTTGTGCAATAAAGGGCAAACCAGCACAAAACAAACATTATTTCACAGAAAAAATAAAGGAAAAATAAATAAACGATTTGCTATGCAAATAGCATTTTTCCTCTACACAAATATAATTGTGTATTTTTTAGTAAACTAGTCCAAGTAATAAAGAGAACATGCAAAAAAAAAAGAGGTTGGAAAAAATGAAAAACGCTTTCTTTATTTTGGACTGCTTTGAATGCAAATCTACAGAATTGTTTGACACACGCAACATTCTACAAAATGCAAACAGACAGTCAAATGTAGTTTACTCAGTACTTATGTAGATACAAAAAGCTTCAGTTGGGCAATTTATTTTAACTAAAGCTACAAAATACTTACATGCAACCTCACACTCACCACAACAAAATCAGACATTCGTATAGAGGTTCCCTTTTTGAAGGTAAATAGAAAATGATATATAAAAAAATTAAAATTGCAACATAGAATAAAGTAAATAAATAAGAATTGAAATACATACGCAATATGATATTTGCTTTAGTATGGATTTTTGTTTTTTAACTCTCTCACATAATCCGCACTCACACTTCAATTTCATATAATTTTATGCAGCAAAGAAAATGGTAATAAATGTCTGCCTTGTTAAACAAAAATATAATAAAAATGAAGATATTTGAAGAAGATATTGAATAGCACAAGTAAATAGTGGAAGGAGAAAATTGGAAGTATTTGCTTAGTTAAACAGTTACTTTTATTAGAAGATACTCTTTTATATTGTTTTAGGGAAATATCGAAATATAATGGATATAAGGCCTTTGAAGGTCGTAAAAACTAGCCAAGACTTAGCAATACAAAAAACTAAGGGCTTCCTTATAAATAAAATTTTTTTAGAGGAGTTGATCGCCTGTAATACAGAAACATAATTTTTTATTTTATTTGTTGTTCGCGAAATAATTTTTACACTCTCCGCACCACATAAGCATCACATTTTAGGGCCATAAAGTACTATTTGCCTTAATGTGGTTGTATAGGCTAATACATAATTATTCACCCACCCGTTGTGGGAATATATGTAAATGTTCCTTTATTTTTGTCTATTTTATTTTTAAATTCAGCAATCTCAGCTAATAAAGTTAATGTGCAGAATAGTAAAATCTATGATCTTTTTTCTTCATTCGTTGTTTTTTTTTTTTTTTCTTTTTGGTTTATGGCTGATCAGATTTTGCAATTCAAAATATTTTGTGTTGAGACTGTTTCCCAAAGGCAAAAGTGTATGCATAGTCAATGCCATTTCAAATAAAATTTGAATAAATTTTTCTCTAGTGTAAAAAAATGTAATTGCCACACACATTGTGACCAAGCAGTTTGCATGTTGGTAAATGTAAAACGAATAGGCTTTAGTATACTTAGGGTTATAGCTGCAAAAAAATAGATGACATTTTTGATTTGCTATATTTTTTAACTAGTAAAAGCCAAAAAAAAAAACAATGCTTGATTTAGTTATATTTTAAAAAGAAAAAACATTTCCACTTTGTGAAAAGCAAATATTCGAGTTTCATTTTACATCCAATATCTTTTTGTATAATATTTTATTGTAGGGTATTGGAACAATTTATACACAATTTTATATCTATGTACGCCTCTGGGCACAATGGTTAAAAACGTGATATTATGTCTGACGGGTATGCATTTTTGTTCAGCTTTATTTCTGTGGTTTTTTTGGCCTAGATGTTTCGCAAAACCATTGATTTTCATTGATGAACATCACTATTGCCGTCATCATCACGTGGTATTTTTAGTAGGTTTACATGAGTAACTTTCAACATACTCACACATACCACCACTCTAAAATACCATGCAAACATTTACATTAAGAAGCAAAACCATACTTTTCTATATGTTAAAACAGATTTTCTATAGCAGAAAGTAATGCTTTCCGCTGACGTTGTGAAAAAGTTATATTTTAACTGTATGTATGATATTGGCAGCATAGTAGACATCCTCTAAAACTAAATCAAGTCAGCCGCTTTTAAATTCTAAATTTTTTATTAAAAATAATGTTTAAATAATTTATTTTGAAATTTTTAAAGCTGGAATTTAATTTCTTGGAAATTATTTTTCAAAACTTTTATACTAATAATAACGGGCGTCATTTTTGTACATGAAATATATTTTTAAAAATTTCTATTTTTGAAATTTTTATCTGTTTGTGCTCGCTTCATGTAAAAACTGCTAGATGGAATTAAATAAAAGTTTGTGAGGAGGTCTCTTAAAATCTTGGCTCAAATAAAGAATCCTTTTTTTTCGTAAAAATATGTCACTTCGTAGAAAAAATAGAGATACAAATGTGAAAGCATCCAATTTCACCGGTATAATGGTGCTAAAGCAGTTGTCAGCATAGTTTATTTTTGTAAATAGAAAATTTCTAACACTGTTTCGGAACTTTGCAATAAATATTTTAAAACAAATATTTCTAAATTTGAATTTTATGAAAATTAGAAATGACACGTAACGAAGCCCTGCTAGTTTTTAATAATACAAAATATTGTTTTTTACATAAAATTTTAATATACAGGCATGTCACAAATTCTGTTCGGAATTGGAATGATTCCGAATTTACTATTCCGATCGAAATGGTTTTAGCTTCTATAGATTCCGTTCGGTTTTAGTAAACCGAAGAAAGTTCAAAATCACTTATGTTTGTGCAAAATATGGCAACATAACAACGAATGTAGCAAAACAAAAAAGAGCAGAATTAAAAAAACAATAAAAATTTAAGAAATATTTGTGTTTCAGTGCGAATTGCTAAAAAAGTTAAAATAAAAATATCAAACATGCCCGGAAAATCTCTAATTGCAACAGCAGAAGAAAATAGAAGCAATATTTTTTGAGTGCTGTTTCTAAGAAATTTTTTGAAAAAGAATAAAAGTACGGCAAATCTTTTAAACAAATTCCGTTTATTTTTTTGTTTTTCATAAAGGATTAAGAAAAAGTTAATTTTCTTTATTAACATCATATTAAAATAAATTTATTTTGGATCAATAAGTAAGGTAAAGAATAGCCTTACCTATAAAATAATGTTTCGAATGGTTTTTCTGTTAACAAAATGCTCAAAATAACAATTCCACATAGCAAACTAAAAGTGATTTCATTCCGAAAATTTTTTTCGTTTTCGTTTAATTTTTCTATAGAAGCAAAACACGGAATCAATTCCACTTCCGAACGGAATTTTGTTCTGTGACATGGCTGATAATTAAGATTCATTTACAGTTTTTTACATTCATTTACATTTACATTTTTTTGCATTGTTTAATTTTCGGCGGGCAGAATGTGCTTTTTCTTAAAACGACTTTTAATTTGTAGGGACAGTGTTGAAAAAATTTATTTTACTTTTTAAACTGATTTTTCGCACAAAGCTATTTTAAATGCATATACAAGAAAGAAAGAAATAATTGAAAATAATGTTGTTAAAGTTGTACTCTATTCATTTTGTGAAAAGTTATTAAATGTTTCTGACTTCATGTTTCTTAAAGATAACATTTTGCGAGCAACCATAACATCCAACTGCAAAATAAAATAAGCTGCAATAATATTGTGTGAAATTGTAAAATACCGCAAACAATAAAGAAAAAAGATAAAGAAAAACAACAACTGCTTTCTAAATCATAGTTCTGGAATCACAAGTTAATTTTAAAATTTATCACACAAGAAAAGTAAAGTTGCTAAACAATTTTTAACAGAGTACTTAACTCAAAGACTAGTTTTCTGTTTAGTTTTTTATGCAGAATACTAGAAAGTATCACTCCCGCTATCCCGAATAAAAAACAGTTGCTTTTTAAACTGTGTTGTATAACATACACAGCCGCGATGTGAAATATTTATTTTTTATGGAAAGTGCCGCGTCGACACGACATATCGAAAATATATGTATCTAGTTATAGATTTTCCACAAAAAGATATACAAACAAAACAAAAACCTTGGTACTGAAGACAATTTTTTATGGAAAAGTTCCAGAAACAAATTCAATTCAGGAATAACAAAAAATAATTAACAAAACAATTGCAAATCTGCGTTTCTGTTGAATTTTGTTTTTTAAACGAAAATGTATCTTCCCGCAATTAAGAAAACATTTTGATTTGATTGTTAGGTACATGGTTTTTCATTTTAGCTAACGATACGTAGATTGATATGCTTTCAAATGTCATTTAGAAGATATTAATAAACGACATTTCGGGCCATCAATCTGATAAATGTTTAGAGGGTTTAATACATTTACAAATACCTAGAATAATTCTGTATTGTATAAAGATGTGTATATTTTGTATGAATAAATTTTGAAAATAGTCTTTGATTTTATTGTTGTAATGGGAGTTTTTAAGTGGTAAAATTGATTGCCTGCACATAAAACATATATTTTTTGTTTTTAAATTCAATGTTGTTGTTATTTTTGCTTAAATACATCTGACCAATGTATCACACTAAAATTGTAATTTGATTTGCCACAAAATACAATTTGAAATAAGCAACATACAAGTGCAAACACCAAATGACAGCTGTATTTTCTTTGTTTAGAAACCTAAAGTGTTTGCGAGCTTTTGTTAAACAATACAGAGCGATGATGGGTAGCGTGAGTGTGTGTATGTATTTGTGGTTAAATAAATGTAAGCATTTTTCCAAATAAAAATTAAGTGCATTAAAGACTTTAAATAAGGAAAACTCAAAATGTTACTAAATTAACTAAAGCTTAAAAATTAGGCGTTATAGTTTTAAAATTTTTGACAAAAAACATTTTAAGTTTTTGGTATAAACTATGTTCTAGTAAAACATCCATTTAAATGTTTTTGTGGTTTTGCTCGATTTTTTCAAATTCTAATATTATAAATGCATAGTAATTAATTTTTACTACTTTATTTGAAAGTCGTTCACATTGCAACGTTATTAATATGTGGGGCGCTCATATTTATTTAATGTGTTGTATTAAATTCTTCACTAGAATTTAACACGACTTCGCCAACGTGTTATTTCTAATTTTCTTAAAATCTAAATTTAAAAAAGTGTGTTTTTAAAAATTTCTTGTAGACATCTATAAACATTAAAATTTTAACTTGTTAAAAATTTTCCATTTACAAAAAGAAAATTTGCTGACAACCGTTTTAGTACCATTATACCGATAATATTGGATTCTCTATAAATGAGTTTTACGAAAAAAATTGTCTTTATTTGAACGAAGGTTCCAAGGGAGCTTTTCACAAAATTTTATGCAAAAATCATAATGAAAGAGTCCTCAAACCAAATAAAAGAGAAAGTGAAGTATCTTCTTACAGACCAATGAGTTTGTTGCCAATTTTTTCGAAAATGTTCGAGAGACTTTTGTTAAAGAGACTACTGCCATTGCTTGAATCCCGAAACAAAATACCTGATAACCAATTCGGCTTTAGACACCAGCATGGTACTCCTGAACAGTGTCATCGCATTGTGCATACCAATGCACTAGAAAAAAAACAATATTGTTTAGCTTTGTTTTTAGACATCAGTCAAGCATTTGACAGAGTAAGGCACTGAGGTCTCTTAAATAAGCTTAAACATCTACTTCCCGCTCCATTTTATTTGTTTTTTAAATCATACTTACACGACAGGTCATATTTTTTTACATGTTAATGGGGAAGACTCCACGTTTGAAAGTATTAAATCTAGAGTTCCACAAGGAAGCGTGCTGGGTCCAGTCCTATATACGTTTTATACGTCAGATACGCCTACAATTAATAGTACGAGTATAAACACTGCCACGTACGCTGATGATACGGCTTTTTTGTATGCGAATGAATCCCCACAAGAAGCTTCTGCACTGGTGCAAAGCCATTTAACTCTGACAGAAAATTGGCTATAAAAATGAAATATAAAACTTAATACCAAGAAATTATCTCATGTGACTTTCACATTAAGAAAAGGTGATTGTCCAACACTTACGTTGAATGGAATTACTATCCCAAGAACAAATAAAGTAAAATACTTAGGTCTTCACCTGGATAGGAGACTAACATGGAAGGTTCATGTGAAATCTAAGAGAGAACACTTAAACATTAAAACTAGAAAAATATATTGGCTTTTGGGACCAAGATCAGAACTGTGTTTAAATAACATGATCATCCTATACAAGACAATTTTGAAGCCACTTTGGACTTTTGCTCCTCAACTCTGGGGAACAACAAGCAATTCTAATGTCGAAATACTTCAAAGATATAAATCAAAAACTTTAAAATTATTGGCAAATGCTCCTTGGTTTATAAGTAACAGCTGCTTACACAATGACCTTAAAATATCTACAATAAAGAAAGAGATTAACAATTTCAGTGAAAGGTATCTGAATAGACTAAGTAACCACTCCAATTTGTTAGCTATTTCACTTCCAGACGATAGTGAGGAGATCCGAAGGCTTAAGAGACTACACATTCTTGATCTACCGTTTAGAAGATAGTTAAATTAACACATTCATATATATATATATATATATATATATATATATATAATATTTAATAGTAATTTTATTCAAAAATTTATTTAGAATTTATTTATAAATTTTGCTTAATATTTTTCTTGTAAAATAGATTGCAAAATAAAGGAAATAAAAAAAAAGTTTTTAGATAATGCGAACACAGACAGACGAACAAACGATAATTCCCAAAATTGGTGTTTGGTATTCTATATCGATTTCTATCTGCACCAACAACAAAATAAAAAAAAAATGTCATACTCAGTAGTAATATTTTTACAGATTATCTTGACAAATCATTAATCATAAAAATATTGATACTTGAACAACAGAAATGAATCGTTAATTCGCACAACTTATAGATTAGTTTGTGATGTTTATGATGGATAAAAACACTTAATGCTATAGTACCAACACGTCGAAGGAGTGTAGACACGGGAAAGAGAATTTCTCCAATGTAAATCAAAGTATGAAAAAGTTTTAAATTTAGCGATTCGTTTTCGTCCAAAGATCTTTTCCTACTTCTAAATAAGTTCCAGATGGGGCGGAATTGGAACCAAGAGCCAACATGTTAATCGTTCTTTCGCCGATTAAAATCCAAGACAACTAGAAATTAAGAGAGAATACTTTTTGGGTTAACTGGTTTCTTAATAAATTGCTAATCGAGAAAAAAATGCACTGTTTACCGCACCTGATATAATTGGACATTATTTCTACAAAAATTAAGAGGGAGCTCGACTTATGAGCAATGAAAGTCACTAACGCACCATCATTAATGACTTTTATACCCTCGACTAAAGGTGGAAAAAAAGTGTATCCAAGTTTGTTATTCCGTTTGTAATTTTTACAATATTTATTTACGATGCCATAAAGTATATTAATTCTTTAGAAGTAAGTATAGCGAAGTCGATTGAACGTTGTTGATCTGTCCGTCTCTAGCAGACATATTCGTGTTGAAATGAGATAGAAAAAATTTAAATATACTAATCGATAATTTTGCTATTTAAAATCAGCTAGATCCATCAATGTCCTTCAAAACAGCGGCAAAATCACCACCCTGCCTCTAATATTTCAATATCTTTTCGAAAAAGTCTAGCATAGTAAAGTAAGTCTAATCCAAAAAACAAATAATAATATATAATAATAAGTAAAAAAAGATATCAGGAGAAAAAATTGGTTTTCGTCCATATTTTTCGAGTTATGGGCCTCTAAACTTTTCATAAAAAAACGACTATGAACCATATTTTTAAGACATCTTAGGTATCATTTAAAAGCCTTTAAAGACATCTATTCAGAAATACTAAAATTTTTTAAAACTGCTTAACCCATTATGAGCTAATGAAATTAAATGAGAGTAAAAATAATTTGTTACTTTGATTAGAGTTACTTCACTTAATTGAAGTTACTGCACTAAATTATGTTAAAGTCAATCTTTTTTTCAATTTTTGTTTGTTTTCTTGGCAGTAATTTCGTTTGTGTTGAAAAATACGGAAGCGTTCACCTGATACAGCAACCTTTTCTTTTACTGAGCAAAGACAACAACTATTATCAAAACTATTATCAAATTTTTTTACTTGTTTTTATTTGAAAATGATAAAAACAGTGAATTATCCCACATCTTAACTTAAGAAATATTAAGTATTAAAATTTATTATTATCACTTATGTTTTATATTTTATTATGCCTTTAAAATAACACAAACTTTAAAATTAACCCCTCAAGTTTTACTAAATTCAAATAAAAACCTAAAGAAAAAATTCCTTTTAACCTTGTTACACTTACATACATCTTAATCTCCTCACTTTTTATCCTTTTATTTACTCACATGTTTTCGTTCGTTTTACGTTTTCTTTAACGCTTCCTTAAATTGACTTTTTTTAATACACTTGCAAAGGTATTGAACACTTAAATTATTACAGATGGACTTACTGATCTATCAACCTTTTTAAATCACGGTCACTTGTCAGGTTAGTTTTAAGTTTCGTACATGTGACAAGTTTAACAAGAAAAAATTGTGTGCACAAGTTTGTAACTTTTTAACTCTATATTTTATATTTTATTTTTTCATTCTTTTCTCTTTGTATCCTTTTATACTTTTCCTTCAATCTTAATTAAACAAAACTTTATATCGATATGTAGTGTTTCTTGTTTTCTTTTTCTCTACTTTTAAATCCTACTCATTTGTTACATCAATTTCTTTTTCTTTTGAAAATGCACGTTTAATAATCTTAAAAAATAAAATGTATGCATGAGTATTTACTTTTCATACAAACTTTGCCTTATAAAAGAAATTTAAATGATATTATATTATTTTATTATATTATTATATTTATATAATATTTTATTTAAATTTAGTAAATAAATAACTAATTAACTTCTAAGAAGACATTCAAAGAAATTAAGAAAAATCAATCACTGATTTTAAGCATTTAGTCAAATCTTAGTTTTCCATTGCAGGGTTAATAAAATTAAGTTTTTTACAGTCTCACTTCGCTACCATTTTTGCGTTCTGCCTTTTCACTTTTTCGAATAAAGTATATCAAGCAAAAAAAATATACAACCAACAATTAAAGAGCATTTAACAGATAATTAAAATAAAAAATAATAAATAGGCAAACGCATAAAAAGAACCAGAAATGATTTAAGAATATTGCAAGGATAATGTTCATAAGTTTTTCCAAAATTGGCGGAACTTCAAAACATAAATTAATAAAACTTTATACAGTTTCTGTTACCACGTTTATACGCACGACTTATCGGCAAATAAAAAAATATACAATATTTAAATAGAAAATTTGGACTCTTAAACGGTGAATTAATATATTATTTGCGAATAGCGTACTCGTACTCACAAAATTAATTCCTGTAGTGTAGTTTCTATTTGCGAATAAGGCGCAAACTGCTGCCACATTTTTTCTTTCTGTTTGAAATCTTTTGTCTATAAGGTAGAGCTGTGAATGAATTATTTTTTTATTTATTTTAATGCTTTGAGAATTAACTAAATTTTTAACAAATTTTTTTCACAACAAAAAAGAATTGAATTAAATTTTAGTCAATTCAAAAGAATAAGACAGAAATAAATTTTAATTCGTTTTCAATTCATATGAATTTGTACAAAGAATTGCAATAAGTTTTTAATTCAAGTGAATTTTCCGAAGTGAATTGCAATTCACATATAATTTATTTGAATTGATTTTGAATTCATTTAAATGAGTTAGAACAAGGAATTGCAATTAAAAATTTTAAAATAAGTTATAGTTAATCGAATTTAAGAGCAGATCTTGGGGGAACGAAAAATAGAAATTTCATTTGCTAAATTGAAAATATTATTAAATATTAAAAAAAAAACATGGAGCTGCTTACTGCGTGTTTACTTACAAAATCAGTTCATATTACAAGCAATGAGTTGGCAATTAACTGCTAATTGTTCTTTATAATTTATTTCAATTAAAACTAATTGCAATTTTTTTTTAAATTTATTTGAATTGACTCAAATTTTATTCAATTCATTTATTGTGTGAAAAAGGATTAAGAAACTGCTTATTCAGCGCACGAATTATTCGCCAAAAAATTGAAAAATAAATAATTAATTTACAGCTCTACTACAGGGACTTATAAAAATATTAAAAAGTAAAGTTTTGAAGGAAAAACCATTGTTTAAAAAAAGAAAATTGTGCATAAATAATTTTTGAATATGAAAAAAAGTTAAAAAAAAGCAAAAAGTATTTTGGCGGACATAATTATTAAATGTTCAAATTTATTCTGTCGCAATATTATTAATTGATTATAAAATTTCTATCAGGTATTAATAAAATATCGAAAATATTCTTGTGTGCAACTTGCCATACAAACACTGAGTTAAATAATTAGAAATAATTTTAATTTGCAAATAGGGTGCATACAAACGTAGTATGCGTGAAATTAAAAAAAAAATAATAATTTTACCTGTTTTTTATTATATGAATATTGTTATAAAACGGTAGTTAATGATTAAATTCAATGGTAGGCCACGATGACAGTAGCTGCCGCCGACTTTCGTTATAGTTATATGGCCGTCACAGAAATGACTTTCCATTTTTCACTGTCTAGTGCTCTCACTAGCCTTTTCCGTAGACAATTGATTTTAGACTGGCAACTGATAACTTCTTTCTCATCATAAAATTGATTACATTCTTCTAAGTCAAGGGCTCCCATGCCATACTCAATAATAAATGTCCGTCCATTGTGCAAGTCCTAGAGTTAGGCAGTACAACAACACACAGTGTGCACTACCACCGCAGCCTCTTCTAGCCGCTGTGTGTAACCATTTATTCTTCTTCTATTATCCACATGATTCTTAAAGTTTGATTTACTTCAATTTTATCAAAGACACTTTCAGTTGCCGTTAGGCGAATATCTGCGGGATGTATTCAGATCTTATTAGGCATATTACCTATCTCGCAAACCGCTTGCAGTATTTCACAAGATCGTTAGCACATCGGCCCCATTAATAAGTAGATGGACTTACTTGCAACCGTACGCCAAAATATGGAAAATATCGCTCTGTAAGTTTGCTTAAGGTTACTACTTCCATTTCCATAGAAACTTCAGTATATCATTTTTGATTTTCTTATCTTCGACTGGTAAGTTAAAAAATTTTTCCAATCAAAATATTCTTTGTAGATGCCTAGTTACTAATTAAATATTGATTCATGCAAATAAAAAAAGCAATGACATAGATTTAAAAGTTATAATCATAATTTTTGAGGTGAAAATACCTGCATAAAATTACCTAAAAGGCCAATGAACAGCAAACTTCTTTTTAGCTAAAATAAAAGAATATAAGAACAAGATTAGAGCATTATTGTGATTCCTATTGTTAATCGACTTTTAAAAAATGGAGTTTATCAATTCATCTGAATGTTTCTATTTTTTTTTTTTTCTACAGAGCTCAGCCATTTCTAAACCGATCTTAAAAGTCAATTCATTATTTGAAAGGTTATGCTCAACAGATTGGTTCCGTTTTACAATCAGTTCATAAGTTACAAAACTAAAGGATATCCCTACACAACATACATTTTTTTAGTTTATTATGAATCATAAAGGGAGCAACATCAAAATTTAAAAACTGTTGCACACAATAGCACTAGAATTAGTCTTTAAATTAAGGGTGTCTCCACAAGTAACGTAAATTTACTTTTGTTGACCTTTCTTCTAAACCGTTATACACAAACGCTTGAAAATTGGACAGAATATCAATCACTATATCCGTTATAATAAAAAGTAGAAATATTCAAAATGTTAAATTAAAGTGTGTCCCAATATTGCATATTTGGAAACAGTTGTATGTAGATGGTTAAAATTTAAAATAATCTGCATTGTTAAGTCTGCTTAAACTGCAAGTATAAACTTTGAATTTGGAAATTACAAAGTTCCCCTATAATTGATACGGATAGTTAAAATATGTTTTGAGGACAGTTTTTTTTTTGCAAGAATTATTAATGTTTACACACAGACATATTGATTTTTTGTATGGTAACAATAATGCTAGAAAAGAGAAAGAAAACTAATTTTATGGCTTAAAAAAAACTAGTAAAGAAAACTGAGTCTTAATATGGCAGTTTAGAAAAAAAAACTAAATTAGGATTTTAGTACAAAAATCTATTCTATTATTTTAATAACTTTCTTAATTATTTTATGTAATTTTTACACATAAAATTTATTTTTTAAAAATCGTAGAATGTATTAGTAAAATGTCATCGAAAAACGTATGAATTGAAAAAAAATGTTTATAATTAAAACCCCTATTTGTATTTTTTTTTCTTTTCAGATAATGAAATGCGCGACTTAAGTGTTACATTTTATGGAAGTAAAGCCTCACATTTAACAACACTGGGCTTTTTACTATTAATAATGTATGCTGCCAGTTTAAGTATAATAAATTTTAATTAAAAACTAAAACAAAAAAAAAATAAAAATCAAAGCGTTAAATCACAAAAAAAAAACATGTATAAGTTTGGACAAAAAGAAAACAAATTTACATTTCTAATTAAGAATTTATTTGAATTCATCAATGAAAATTTTTACAATCATTTAACAAAAAAAAAAAAACAACAAACAACCAAATAAACTGTAAACCAATTTTTTATTATTAATATTATGCATAAAAATACATGAATATATAAAAACTATTTCTCTTAAATTAAAAATTAATTATAAAAAACAAAATCCCCGAAGATATACATACACACACAAATTAAAAATTAAAACTATAACAAAACTGATGTCATTTTACAAATAACTGTAAATATAAATTTAGAGAAATTTTGTGAAATTTATAAAAATCGTGTTAAGAATAAATTTATTTAAAAACAAGAATTTATAAAATATTTTATTTTATGCCTTCTAGCTATTAATTTTGAAAGCTTAGCGCTTTAAATAGGTAATATTTAGAAAATAAGTAATATATAAATTTATATATAAATAGAAGAAAATAATAATAATTATAGAGAAGTTTTTACTTCTACTATTTTATTTTATATAATTTGTTTACTAAAATTTATATTTTATAAAATAAATCTTTAAGTAAAATTTATTATATTCAAAGCGTATCAAACAAATTTATGCAGGCAAATTTATTGTGTTTTTCTGGACTAAGTCTGTCAAAAAATGTTTGACTAAAATATGAAGAACAAAGAAAACTTTTAACAAATTTTTTAGCTCATTTATTAAATAAATTAAAAACCCTCACTATTTCTGTTTTCAAAACTTTAGAAATTTTCGACTCGACTACGTTGAAGGATAAAACCTTTTCTATTTTATATATCCTTTGTTTAATCTTAGTTTTTTATCGCTTAATATTTCGATTTCTAAGATCCTTTGACAATTGTTTGTAATAAGTTTGTGTTTACTAATGGTTTTATGAAACGCAATCGAATGTTACCTTTTGCTTACAGTAAATGATTCATAAAATTATGTATCAAGAATAATTGACCCTACAAGAACAGTAACAGTCATTTGATCGATCATTTGCCAATCATAGATGTTATAAATATCTTTCATTGCATGATACAACGTTTATATCACATTCTTAAAGGCAACACGAAAAACATTAATGATGCAAAATTTCGTTTACAAGTGATGTCTGTAGCAAACAGCGTAACCAATTACTTTCTTTACCTAAAACTTAAAGTTAATTTTGCCTGATTTTAATATTAAAATATTTTTAATACTATTGTACGAGGGCATGATGTATACACTTTTGCATGCGCTCAAATCAGTTGTCGAAGCACTTTTTCCACTCCTATTGAGACATCTCTAAAACATGGTTTTTGAACACTTCAACAGCTTCTTCTGGCGACGAACATCGTTGACCACGCATTTTTTTTCTTGATGTGCGGACACAAGAGAAGTCATTAGGTACCAAGTCATGGCTGTACGGCGGATGACCCATTAATTCGACGCTTTGGCCGGTCAAAAACGCTCTGGTTTGAGCCGATGTGTGAAAGCTCGCATTGTCATGGTGAACAATGATTCGTCTTCTCTTGTTGGTTTTTCGAATTTCTCTGATGACTTCAGGCAAACAAATTGTAGTGTACCACTCAGAAGTGACCGTCCTATGTTGCTCAAGCGGAACAGTCGCCACATGACCAGTTTTGCCGAAGAAACAGGCGACCATTTGCTTCGAAGTGCTTCTTCCACGAACAACTTTTGTTGGATTTTGCTCGCCTTTGAAGACCCACACGGTCGATTGTTGTTTCGTATCGGGCTCATACGCATAGATCCATGATTTGTCACCTGTGACGATCTTATAAACGTCTTTTGAAGCACCGCAATCGTATTTTGGCAACATTTCTTTGCACCAATCGACACGAGCCTTTTTTTGAGCGACTTTCATATTGTGCGGGATCCAACGAGAACAAACCTTTTTTACGGCCAGGTGTTCATGCAGTATCGAATGTATGCTGGTGGAAGAAATGTCCAAGGATGTCTCTATCTCTCGGTATGTCGCATGTCGATCTTGCATTATGAGTTCACGCACGTCATCAATGTTCTCTGGCATAACAGCCGTTTTTGGACGACCTTCACGGAATTCGTCTTTAAGCAAGGTTCGGCCACGATTAAATTCATTATACCAATTATCACAGTGCTGTAGGATGGTGCTTCATCGCCATACAAAGATTTAAGTGATCTTGTCGTGATAATCCACGTCGAATGTTGTAAAAAATGATGGCACGAAAATGATCACGAGTTAATTCCATTTTTTCTATATTAATCTTTTCAAGTCACTGTAAACAACACAAATAATGGTCGTACGTCAAAACGTTTTGAGTAATTATGCTTAAAAATGACAAACTTTCCAATGGAAATGTCAGATTGCACTTGGCAGCACTCAGTGCTGCCAGGCCAGAAATATATATAGCGGCCCTCGTATTCAAATTTTGTGATGAGGGGTATCTATGTGAAATGTATTGTAATCGCGAAAAAAGCAGTTTCTTAAAAATTCGAGTTATGGCCTTTCTACATGAAACCTGCGATATAAGGGATGCTGAAGCTACGTTTCATTTTAAATGACTTTGGTTGGACTTTATACGGTAATAATTCTAACCAGTAACGTCTGTTTTAAAAGCGTATTGTCAATAATGCAATTATCTAAGACGTGTCAATAAAATGATGCTTTGTAGCATGTTATTAATTTTATGAATATAAATAGCACATGTTGCCATTCTTTGGTATGTTTACAAAAATTTTTACTTTTGTTTTTGTTCACTAGACCACAGATGTTTTGTTTTAAGTAAAAAATAAATATATTGCATTTGTATGCCATTTCCGTTTAACATTTTTGTTTTGTATTTTAGAAGAATAATCTCATAATTATTAATAATATAATTTTTGACTGTGACTAACAAATAGTTATTTTGGCGAAGGTGTTGAAAAAAATCCGAAAATCTTGATTTCATGCGTAGTTTCCATTATAAATTGCCCTACATTCAGTTTCGTATAAAGATTCTTTAGTCAGTTTAGCACTTTCTCTGTTCTTTTTTTTTTTTATTTTTCTGTAAAGCTTATAAACGGAAGTCTAGAATTTTCTACCTTTCCACTGGAATGTTACATAAACATGGAATATGACTGTTATATGTTTTTAATTTAAAACATTAGCATACTTATTTGGATTTGTGAAGGGTTTATGGGATTAGTAAAAATAACTTTCACTGAAACTTATATTTTTAGCCATGTTACACATTTTAATGGTAACAGTTTTTTCCAACTTTAACTTTTTTCAGACTCTGAAAGATTTTTTGAGATTTTTTTTCCAAAACAATGCGTGGATGGTATTGTACATACCGCAAGAAAAAGCAAAACCACAAAACACTCGAAATTAAATAATTTCCTCTTTAAAATTAAACAGTGGTTTTCATTTTAACAAATTTTTCGTTTTCTACTGAATCAGTTTGCGAAGTTAAATCACTTTCGACTGACGATAAGTTCCATGAAATGGCTGTATATTTGTATACTAAAACCAAAAGAATTATATAATAAGCTTTACAAATAACAAGCTTCTAAGCCAATAAATATTAATGGGTATACTCACAAACAGGCCCATTTGAAGTATACTTTAAAATAAATATTCATATAAAATTTACTGTAAAAATTCTAAAGGCACACAATTGTTTTGTTCCTTTTTTAGAAATTCTGCATTTACGGTGGAAAAAAAATTATTGAAAGTAATGAATACTATCAAAATTTCCCATGGCTACAGCAAAGGAGCAATGGATTTTAAGTCATTTAAAAAAATCTATAAAACCATACTTCACAATTTTAAACAACACGATAGTTGTAATCATATGCATAAAAAATATTAAACATTCCTTGTGACCTAATTTATAAAAAATAGAAACACAAACAAAATTTATTCTTAAAAAAAAATTAAATGTTTTATAATTTACTTGAATTCAGTAACATACACGTGTTTAATAAAAACAAAAAAAAAAAAAGAACAAAAAAAAACAGATTATTATTAACAAAAAATATTAAATCGTCAAAGGAAATATCTAAAATAATTCAACAGGATAAAAACGATAAATGTAAATACCTAAATAAACAAATAAATAAAAATTAAAAGCATTTTTTTCAAACTTCAAGACCACCAATAAAAAACACATTTTATATAAAATAATAACAAAAAAATTCTATTGTAGCAAATATTTACATATAAAAAATTTTAAGCACTTTTTATAGTCTTCAAACAAAAAACATACAAAGCAAACAAAAATATAATATAATTTATTTTATTTTTATTTTTAATTTATTTTTCTACGCCAATAGGCACTGTGAATATATAGGAAAAAAATTGCCAATATTACAAAGAAACAAAATTTAGATATAAAAAAAATTTTATTTTTAAATAAGTCTTTAAGCTAGTAAAAATTATTATAAAAAAGATTGTTTAAACACATAATTGTAAAAGAAAAAAATAATGTTCATTAATAGCAAAAAAAAATTTTGGTTATGGCATTTATGATTCATTAAAAAAAAATAAATAAAATAGAAAAATATATATAGAAATTCAAAATTAAGCTAAAAATAAACTGTATAACTAACAAAAAAATTTATAAATGGAAATTAGCTAAACGTGTGGATTATCAGCAAGTAATATTATATTTAAAACAAAACAAAAACTTCAAATTATGCAAATAATATAGAATTTTTTATTACAACTATATTACCAAGCGTAAACGAAAAAAAATATTAAAAAATATAAATATGAATTAAAAGCAAAGAAAAAAGAATTTTTCAAGAAAAGCAAACCTCACCTACACCCTCTAAACCAACAAGTCTTTTACCTATTTAATTTATTAAAAAAAAGAAGGAAATAAAATTATAATAAAAATTAATAAATAAATAAATCTATGTAGCATCTAAATAAATCTTTTAATGTAAAGTAAAATAATAATTAATAAACAAAATTTCATAAATAAATATATAATTTATACTCAATCAATTTGTTATGAAATTTAAAATTTAAATTGAAAAAGTTTATTTGTTAACTAAAAGGGCTCATTTATTAATTTTGTTTAAGTTAAAACATAATTGGATTTGCTTTTCATTTGTTATTTTATAAATTTATATTAAAATTATGTTAGCATTTATTTCTTTAAACCAAACTAAATTTAACTAAATGTACGTAAAACTATTTATTTTGTAAAATTTTTTAAAACTAACTTAAGATAACAAAACGGTATAAGATATTAAAGGAAACAGATAAATAATATTACAATTAAAGAAAATATAATATAATTAAATGTATTAATAAAAACCAAATTAATAGTTTTGACTTTTTATTTAATTTGAAAATTAGCTGTTGTCTGCTTGGCAAGCTTAAGCATATGCCCTGTTCTATAATGTTTTCAATTTATAACTATAATTTCCTTTTTTTTGGTATTCTGCAAATAGAACGCACTTTAAAATCGAGTCTGTTCCAAACTAAAGCGAGTGCAATTTTCTCCAGCAACAAAAAAAGCATTCTATCCAAATGTGACGCCTAGATGTCAGCACTATATAATTTTTACACGTGACATCTTATCAAATGACATAAGCCATTTTGTTTTATTAGAAGGTAGTACAGTTTTAACCATAGACAGGTACACATTGCAACAAAGCGTTTACATCATTCAAAGTTGTTATGAAAATAGGCGTTCTTTGAAAAATACCCATCGCAAAATTCGATGTTTTCAAGCAAAATTTTGTTTAGTGACGAAGCTCATTTCAGAATGATGAATTCGTCAATAAGCAAAATTGTCGTATCTGGGGTGATGAAAATCCTCGTGTTATTCCTGAAAAATATCTACACCCACAAAAAGTTACTGTTTGGTGTGCATTTTGGGCAAATGGAATCATTGGGCCATTTTTCTTCGAAGATGATGCTGGAAATGCTGTCACTGTGGATGCTGAGCGATACTAATCAATGTTGAGAGACTTTTTATGGACACAGTTAAATCATGTTGAATTCTGACGTCTATTTCCAGCAAGGCGGTGCTACATGTCACACAACTCGACAAAACATTACGCTTTTGCGATCAAAATTTCCTCAACGTGTAATTTCACGAAATGAAGATTTCAATTGGCCTCCTAGGTCATGTGATCTAACACCATTAGATTTATTTTTTATGGGGTTTTTTTGAAAATTCGAGTGTATGCTAACAAGCCGCAAACAATTAATGATCTAAAGAACAACATTCAAGTTGCAATTCGTGAAATAATACCAGCAACATGTCGGAAAGTCATTGAAAATTTCGATATTCGGATTGATGTCTGCAGACGCAGTCATGGTGGACATTTGAATGATATTCTATTCCACTTATAATTGTAATGGATTATAATTTTAATAAAAAAACAGCTTGAAAAAATTGCAAATAGTTTGTGTTTTATTTTAAAGAAACATGTAGGCGCGTTTTTTTGGATGACCCTTTACAATTTTTCAAGTCCTTTTAAAAATAATTTTAAACAAGTTAAAGGTGCTTACAAATGTATTTGCTTTTAAAGTGACTTTAAAGCCACTTCCTAAGTTTGTTTATATATTTACTTTATATAAAATTTATATTTATTCGTTGAATCTATAAAATGAAAAAAAAAAGAAAAATAGTAGTTCAATAGTTATTGTGTTTTTTTCTAAAAAAAAAAAATTGTTGCGTTTATATTGTATTTTTTGCCCTGTTGATTAAATAAAGTTCTCATTTTATCAATTTGGCATTTGATATGAGACTTTAGTTTTTGAAAACAAAATTTGAGTAGAGTCCACTGATAAGCTATATGAGCAGTTGCGTAATGGACGTAAGGATATGCTTTGGATTGTTTCATCTATCATCCGGTTTCTTTACATCTATTGAGGGCAAACTTTTTCCGACCCCTTAAAGTGTATACATTCTGATTTCTTATGCCTAGCAATGTCGATTCAGCGGTAACCGTCTGTTCGCCCGTGTCCCAATTGAAATCAACTTTGTCAAGGTACTAGATAAGTTATAGAAAATTTTAATACGCCAATCGATCAGAAAATCAGCCAGATCGGTCTATGTATTTTTAGGCAGCGGGCAAAACATCACGCCTGTCTTTAACTTTTCCATATCATTTGGAATAAATCTACTTAAGAAAAGTCACTTCAATCATCAAAACAGATATATGGGAAGAAAGTAAATTAAGAAATAAGAAAAAAAGAAACATCAGGAATATGAGCCTAAACTTTTCGTAGAAAAAAAAAACGATTCTGCACCATTTTTTTTTAAATATCAACAAGGATATCATTTAGAAGCTCTTGAAGACATCTTTCAGGAGTAATAAAATTTTTAAAAACTGCTTAACCTATTAAGATCCGTTGACATTTTTATGTAAAATTATAGTGCCAAATTAATTTTTGTTTCTTAATTTCCTGTCACTCTTATATTTTTATTTCTGTTTTTTTTTTTTTTTTTGATTTGCACATTTAATGAAAGGTACATATAT